>CM069443.1:67024455-67378953 GCA_035610835.1 Ophiura sarsii | reverse complement strand
TATGATTATATGATCGCCGTTGTAAACGTGTGTGAAACCTCGGGTTCCAAAAACCATGAACGTTTAACGTATTTTAATATTTATAGGCTATCTATTCCGTAGAAGTGATACACTTTATAGATACGGTTACAATTTTAATTCTATAAGAGCTCCATCCTGCACAGCAAAGTTAAAATGCTGAATTGATTGATGATTAAACAACTCTATAACAGTGATCGTATTTAATCGTTATTTTTGCTATCTTCAGTAGATAGCAAACACATTAAGAAAAAGAAACCGAACCAAATCAATAAGGCTAATTATTAGCCAAGCTAATAATAATGGCCATCATATCATTGCTTATCTTCAGTAGATAGCAATATTTGTTTATAATAATTATATACAAGTCCATTCTGTATAGAAAGTTACTCATTATACATTTTATTTTCCTGGTCGGTTCATTACACATTTTAAACATTAAACTTAAAAGTACCAAACCGAGTAGCCCTAGTATAGGCCTATTTCAGTTTTCAGTTTTAGTGGCAAAACAAGGGTCAAGTTTTGATAAATTCTTAATTCCCAAGACTTGAGTAGGCCTACATCAAAACCTTACCTGATTAAAGGGGCATTGAGAGATATATGAACAAATGACGTAGAGATAATCATCAACGTAGCCCAAATCCAAAATGTCGGTCGTTAATCTTTTATATGGATTATTTGAATAATGAAGAAGTTATGGCAGTTTTACTGAGGGTGTCGCTGAGATTTACCCCCCTCCTCCCCCTTAAGTATAGGGTACTCATCCCTGACGTCTCTACACGCAACACTAGGTTTACGCTTATTCCGTGTGTGTTTATGGAGACCCCGACAATTATCCAAGGCGCCAGTAATCGCTTTCACACCGGCATATAATGTGCGTGCTTGGCCGACCTCCCCCCCCCCCCCCCCCCCCCCCACCCCCCCCCCCCCCCCCCCCCCCCCCCCCCCCAGGCTCCGAAACCTGTGTTGCATATAAATACGGTGGTAGGGACCAGCCTCGGAGTCCGAGCATAAAAGTTCCTCCTTAAAAATACCCATTTTAAAAGGTCCAGACCAGTAAAGCTCTGATAACCTAACCCTGTGAACGGGATCTTTAATCTTTAATGGATCGGGACATGATTTAAAGGGTAAATCAAGCGTAAATTGCATTCGTTAACAAAAATTGCAATGCATTGCGAGACGTACGCGTCCCGTAACCAAATTGCGCATGCTCAAACCAAACGCATAGAAGTAGCCTGGTTTATTCCGTATTTACATATAATGGGCTTGGCAAAATATAGGCCTAATATATTAGCATGGTGGTATTATTATTTTATGCACTTTAAATCCAGGCTGGCTCCGGGGCGAATTTATTTTCCGTAATCAACATTTATATTGAAAATGAAACTGTGTTTTGCACTGTACTTACATATTTCTTGCGTCGAAAACATATCAAACAAGGTTAATATCAACGCAAAATTCTGACACACCGGGATCCAACCCGTAACCAGGGGTAGCACTGGATCAAAAATGTGAGAGGTCCCATGAATTTTTTCGGGACCCCGTAGGACTTCAAAAAACAAATTTAAGGGGTCCCTCAAGAAAATGAGAGGTCCCGAAGTATGGGTATTTGAAAATGGACGAAACTGATTTAGGAAAATTAGAGGCCACACTACGAGTCGATGACTTATTGTTTGGTTAATTAAGGGGTCGACGGGTATGATCGATGATGAGTGATGACTTAATACCATACTGTGTGTGGTTGTTGCAATAATAAATGCAATTGCAAGACATTTGGCAAAGGATGGATATGTAATTTACACAATTTCTTAAGGTTTCCATTTCCATACATCGTCAAATGTGAGGGGTCCCTTCAATTTTGATCGGGACCCGCAAGGCTTTCCAATTTGAAATCTGACGCGTCACTATTCGAAAGTGAGAGGTCTAGGACGCGCAGACGCGTCATAATGCGACCCTTGCCCGTAACCTTTCGTTCAAGAGTTTTGTTCTCTTAACATTTTGTCGGCCATGAAGACTTGGCTGACAGCGATTGGTTTTTGTCATTTCTTTTTGCAAACATGGGTATCGTCGTTCTTTTTGTTATGTTTATTCCACATGTACTTGATCGTTTTCTTTACTGCCTATTTATCATAAGTATGGTCGCAAATAGTAAATAGGCGCTACCGGAACCGTACAAATTGCAGAAATGATACTCAGTACAACCACTCGAAAATATTGAAATAGTGAAAAATAAACAACAGCAAAAATGAATAAAATAATTAACCCTTAATTTGCCATCAAAACTGAATTTAGTTTCAGCTGCGTGACAGTCCAATGGGGAAACTTAGGAATCGCTAAGTATCCATGAAAAATACAAATCTATACAAAATGATTTTTCTTTTGCTAATATTACCAATAAATAGGCCTACTATAGGACTATTCAAGTAAATAGCCACACAAGTAACAACTTATTAGTAATAAGGGAACATGAGAGAGTGATCAGACGCTTAAGTTATTGTATATTGTATATTTTCCTTAACTTGTGAAGCCATTTACATATAAAAATAGCATGCTTCTGACATGTTGACACGTGATTTTTTTCTAATTTGTTGTTATAAGACGTTATCCCTACAAACTTGGTACTTGGTAAGTTGGTCCTCCAAAATACTCGTCTGAGTTTTAACTGGAGGGTGCGGACTATTTTTGTAGATGGGGGGGGGGGGGGGGGGGGGGGGGGGGGGGGGGGGCAGAAATATAGATTTTCATTTTAAAGGACCCGACGTATGACAAAGTTGAATAGACCTATATACTTTGAAATACATCAATCACTGAGTCTACCTATTTTTGCTTAGGTAGGCCTATATAATGCAAAACTGTACTTCTCTAAAAAGAATCGTTGATGTTATAATTATGCGACGCTGGCCATATTCCTACCTGCATGTATTGCTTTGCTCTCTTTCCACGTGTCGAGGCTGCACTGTACTCATAGTAAAATCATTATTAAAAATAATTTTTATCATATGAAGGCATTCAATAAATTCGGCAATATCTATTTATTCACTATCATCAGCAAAATGAATCATGACATTTCATGGTACCGTTTTCCAGATACGACCATTTTGGTAAAGTCATACTGCATTTTGAAACCGAACACAATTTTGAATATTGTACTCAATAATTATTAACACGTGGATTCAGGTATGGTACACAATATCTAACTAATAATAAAGACAAATCAAACATTCTCAGTTATTTTTTCAAACATTTAATGCGAAATAATGACAAACCATTCATTTTTACACGAATTTAGCAACAACAAATGTGGCTTTTGTGATATTAGGAGTGAGCTCGGACTAGAGTGTGGACCGTTTTCAATAGTGGAATTCAATAGATGTTGTAAGAGAAAATATCGCAAATCGTATTCGGTTTATAAAATGTTCACTTTTACGTAAATGAGCATAAAATATGTTTACCACAACCAATTTCAAACTAACATTCTTTAGAAAGCTAGAGATAACCCGTCTGCCTCAATAAAAATCTGTGAAATTTATGCACAGATTTTAAGAAATAAAATCCCAAAGTTGAGTACACTTTTTTTGACTCACCCTGTATACCAACGTTACCGTAAATTGTTCGATGTATCACACGGCTGTTTGACTGTCCGCTTTATAATTAAAATTTTGGGATAAAAAAAGATTACATAGTGGCCCATTTATGGTTCTTAATCACTGCTCTGCTCATCTGCTATTATAAACACAACAGCCATGATACCGCAGTAGACCCTTCAAGGCTATACTGTTATTATTTATTTGAGCACCCCTTTCCTTTTTAAAGGAACTTTTATTGTCTTTCAATAGAATAGCAATGTTTATAGGAATAAATAGGTTGGCAACCGGCTTAACATTAGCAAACAATTACACATTTCTAAAACTCTCAATAATAGCACGTGTGAGCCCATGGTACTCAAGAAAGTCTGTTCACATTTTTTCTCCTAAGTGCATCCAAAGAGTAAAATCCTCCCTCTGGAGTCTGGATCCATGAGATCATTAATATAGAGAATGCCATTTTGAACCCAACTGGAATATTAAAAAAAACATTTCCACCAATATTGATCTGAGGATTGTTCCAGATACATGACCGTAGAACATCGCTGCAATCGTTTAGCTTCATGTGTTGCTGAAACGAATTCCAGGCAAGAAGAACTTCCTTCCCAAAAGTATTGCTCATCTTATTAATAACTAGTCCACCTACGGGTACCGCAGATAAAGTTACCCATGTTCTATAGCTGTGTGAAATACAGAAACAGGGTAACAGCTTTATTGGAATTACCAGCCCTAATTAGAAGACGCCTAATCCATGATATTTTCAGAGCATTGAAAATATACCAACTTGGATCATTTTTGTGCCACCTTCGTCATAATCACGACATATCTGGTCTCTGCCAATTCTATCCGTCTTGCCTTTCCATATAAAATTGAAAAACATATTGTTAAGCTCTTGTATCAAGTTGGAATTTGGATTGGGGATGGCCAGAACCACATAACCGAATCTCGAGATAAAGAAGGACTTAACCACTGCTATTCTACCCAGAACTGTCAAGTATCTCTTCGACCATTATTTCATCGATTTGCGAATATCTTCAACAATACTAGAGTAGTTTCATGCTGGCATCTCATACAGATCAAGACTGAAATCAACACCGAGCATGAAGAATATATTCCTGACCCGGTGAGATAGTGACTACTAGTACTTAAAGGCTGCTCCTTCCGCTTAGAGCCTATCCAAACGGCATTTGTTTTATATTAAAGGTGGTATCGTCGGCGTATTGTGTGATTTTAAACTCCTTGTTATCAATAACAATGCCCTTCATATCATGGTTGTTTCTTGCCATCGTCGCAAGTACTTCAGCACACATTAGAAAAAAAGTAAGGCGAGAGGGGATCGCCTTGACGGCAACCCCGTTTGACAAAGAATCTATACATATTCCCATTAATAACCATCTAGATTCAGCATTGTTATAGAAGAGTACAATCCATTTCTGAATTGAAGTACCAAAACCATGACGCTTAAGAATTTTGAAGAAGCAGCATCTCATGTATTGATTTCTCCTCAGCGTCAACATGGTGAAGGATGATATCATAAGCAATTCTAATGTTTTCACCGATAAAACGACCAGCCATAAAACCATTTTGACCATCCTCAATAAGCTTAGGGAGAACACGCTTAACTCTGTTAGCAATGCACATAGAAGCGAGTTTGTAAAATGAGTTAAGTAAAGAAATTGGTCTCCAATTCTTTAGGTGGTGACGCGGCTTATTGCGTTTAGGAAGAAGCGTAATAACACCTAAGTATTGAAAATGAGAAAAAGATCCCCTATCGTATGCATTGTTCTGCGCACAAATGATGAATGACGAAAGATCATTCCAGATAAACTTGAAGAATTCAACCGTGAAACCATCCGGACCTGGTGTTTTGTTATTGCATCGACTTTAGAGCATTGAGAACTTCATCATTTTCAAGGACACCATCAATTTGGCTGGCTTCGTTTTCCGACAATGTGGGTTTGTTTGGAATCGTATCAAGCAACTACGTGTCGAATTGCATTCATCAAGTATTTCTTTTTGGCTGTTAGTGTTTCAAGAAAATTAATAGACTTGTTGACGTAATTTCCGATGATTAAAACCACAGGTTGTGGGTACCGACCGTAAAATGGCCCATGTTGCTAACTTGGTACATTGGTGGTTTGGATTTGCGATCAATATTATCATTTAAAGGTAGATGACCCGATCACATTTCGATTTTCAACTTGAAGTTTTCTATTCTACATGAAAGGTCATCCTTAAAAAAGTCGTGTTCCAAAGTTTGAGTTGCATAGCTCTAATGGTTCTTATTTTACACGCACAAGATGCTGTGAACTGTACCCATTGAGTAGTACACAAACTATATCGGTGGTATACCACCATTCGCGGTAATTCGACGTTATTTCATCGATTTCTCCGTAATTATACCGATTTAGGCCGTCAAATTTCAGTATGATGATGAGAAAAATACGTGCTTTCATATGATATGAAAATCTCCGTATGTTTGAAATAATTCTGTGTTACGAAAATGTGATCGGGTCATCTACCTTTAAAGAATGCTTCAACTTAAATCATTATCACGGGTATTCATTTAGTAAAGTTATTAGTTTATGAATTTGCAAATAACAAAATATACCATATCTTATTTTATCAAAAGACACTCGTCTACTTGTAGGAACCAAACGCCGTAATAATTGCAAATTCAAAGATACTCGCTAGCTACAGTAAACTGTGTAATGGCTAAAAACAAAAATGCAGTTTTGCCCTTTTTCTTAAATGTTTTGGAGTTGTTGATTATTATGACTATTGATGGTTATTTAAAAACATGTTGGCGTAAAATTTATTACGTCACAGGCTTGCTTAAATAATGCTTCATCTCGACAAAGTGCTGAGTCATTTGTTGGGGCAAGTGGTCCAAAGGGGTATGGGGCAACTGGTCCACCTGCAAAAACTTAATCAAGAATGTAAAATTCATTTTGAAAATTTGTTGTAAGTGTCAATAAAACATGACTCGGTATTGAAATGTGAATAGAATATGAAATAATTCACATTCTTTCTAGTTCTTAGACATTTTGAGGCATTTTGAGTCTATAATACCACTATTTTTGCTATTAAATGATTACAATATGACATGAAATTGCTTTAGAATGGTTTAAAACCTCGGTATTATGAATTACATCTTTATTATATTTTGAATGGTGTCTGTAAAGATATTTGCAATGACGAAATATCAGGATTTATTTATATTATTCACTGCTTTTTGTGTATATTAACCGTTGGGTAATCATTGTCATATTGACTAACTTCGCCTGTAACATGAAAAGCTGGCTAAATATCAAGATGGTTTATTATAAGTACTAAATGAAAAATTCCGAGGTATAGACCTTGCGGAATATATCGCTTATACTCTGAGTTTCATGGACAGTCCCATACGGTCATTTTGTCCAATCATCAGGCGAACAGATGTTTCTCTGATCGTTGGCAATTTGCCCGGGCAATTTGACCATTTGAAAATGAGAATACACATTCAATGGTGTTTCTACCAGCGGTCAGGGCAAGATCATATTCCAAAAGAGGTCAATATACACATTATCAAAAGATAATCAATAGACTAGCCATTGAACAAAGTGCTCAATACCGTAAACGGCAGAGCTTATAACAATTCAGAGGTAAAGACCTTCTGGAATATATCGCTACTCTGAGTACTAAATGATGATTATATGAAGTAAATAAAATCATTAACGAAAGGGGTTATATAGACAAATGTATTGGGCATCTGAATATCACAACCGTAACCATTTAACTAGGTTCATACCGTTATATTGTCACGAATAGAATATAGGACATAGCGCCCTCTCCCGGTAAGATCAGTCCATCCCTGCTAGGCGCTAACGTAATTACTGTAATTGATTCAGATTGATTGGAGATCCGATCAGTGAAGGTCGCATGTTAACGATGGATGATGAATAAAGGATTGTGTTGTATTTTGAGATGAATAAAGGATTGTGTTTGTAAAACTATATAAACAAGGCGAGTTGCAGCTACCTCTGAGGCTAGTTACCCCCGTGACGAGATGAGAGGAAGTACAAATCGTCACAATATCTAAAAAATGAGCAGTCGAAAATTTCGTTTGCAGCATACACTATAGTATTACTGCTATTTACACGATAACCACTAAAACTGTATAAAACATGGGTTTCATGAGACATGTATCCTTTTTACATTTGCATAATATGGAAATGTGTTTGTGAAGAAAATACTGCCTAGTTTCAGAGTTGCCATTCACTGATTTCTGTGAATTCTAACCGTTAGAACATATAGGACCAGTTGCCCCAATGATGGGGTAAGTGGTCCACGCCAAATAAAGTTTTCAGTTTGTGGTAATTGGCCTTTTCTTTAGATATTTTTTAACATTGATTATATGTTATATGTTAACAATTACATGGGTGATATTTTCATAGCGATTCCATAAATATTTACACGCGCTTTTCTTTTATATCATGAAATATGCTTAACCGGACCAGTTGCCCCATCATCCCCTACATCAAATTGAAACTTTAACCGCTTAAATTGTGTTTAGGTTCTAGTATATAACCCACGCTGAACGCTGAAAAGTTGGTATTGGGAATAACAAGAACTGTGGGTTTAAATTTCATTCGCAAAACATTTATTTATTAAAATTACATCATCCTATAAAATAATCAACATTGCCTTCTCTTACTTTTATTTTAAACTGTTCTTTTCTGCCTTGTAAGTGATTATTGTATGTGGCGTTATTGATCAAATTTAATTGACCAACAGAGGGCAGTAGATCAATCAAAAGACTACATGTATTGGGTATACGTTGTCAGTTGTTGTCAGGATAGGATAAAAGTATGCATATCCTTGAGTTCATGGTATCATAGACGGTGGTATGGTCTGTATCATCATGCATTGAAATATTGCCTCTCGGCTATGTACCTACCCCCTTGTTTTATATTGAGATATTAAGGCTCGCAATTTATGGCCAGAAGGCATTGGTCAAGACTTGGGTATAGTAAAGGCATTGATCAGAGGGTTGGTGAATGAGGAAACCAATGTGTGGCCATGTGTTTTGAACTGACCACCCAAAAAGAGTGGCGGCGCCGCCACTGGCGGCGGTGATGAATTATCCATCTCTCTCTATTAACCCAACGACTTAATGTGGTAGAGCTATGGTTTAGGTGTCATTTGAAAGCCTATTTATCTAGCTACACTGTGTAAATAAATCAGGTATTTATATAACTGTTTGGCTGAGATATGATTGATTATATTTCGAAAGTCAGGATGGCGGTGGCGGCGCTGTGTACAATCTCTATGGGGAATATAGAAAATGTTCCCAATGCTACGTTCAATTTACAATAACTCCTCATCTTTGTGTGATACAATCATGATTTTCCTCTCATTTTATAGATTGTTTTATATTCTATAAGTTTCAGTTTCAACAAACGTTTTATTTTAAACTGTTCTTTCCTGCCTTGTAAGTGATTGTATGTGGCGTTATCGATCAAATTTAATTGACCAACAGAGGGCAGTAGATCAATGAAAATACTATTGGGTATACGTTGTCAGTTGTTGTCAGTGTCAGGATAGAATAAAAGTATGCATATATCCTTGAAATAATGGTATCATAGACGGTGGTATGGACTGTATCATCATGCATTGAAATATTGCCTAGTCTCGGCTATGTACCTACCCCTTGTTTTCAGAAATATATACACAGTATAATTTTGTATTGAGATATTAAGGCTCGCACTTTATGGCCAGGAGGCATTGGTCAAGACTTGGGAAAGGGTAGTAATGGCATTGATCAGAGGGTTGGTGAATGAGGAAACCAATGTGTGGCCATGTGTTTTGAACTGACCACCCAAAAAGAGTGGCGGCGTTGCATTTTTGGTGACGAATTAGCCATCTCTCTCTCTATTAACTCAACGACTTAATGTGGTAGAGCTATGGTTAAGGTGTCATTTGAAAGCTTATCTAGCTACACTGTGTGAATAAATCAGGTATTTTTTATAACTGTTTGGCTGAGATATGATTGATTATATTTCGAATGTCAGGGGGTGGCGGCGGAGGCGGTGGCGGCGGTGGCGGGGGCGCTGTGTACAATCTCTATGGGGAATATAGAAAATGTTCCCAATTCTACGTTCAATTTACAATAACTCCTCATCTCTGTGTGGTACAAACATGATTTTGCTCTCATTTTATTTAGATATTTTTTAACTTTGATTATATGTTATATGTTAACAATTACATGGGTGATATTTTCATAGCGATTCCATAAATATTTACATTTACACACGCTTTAATCTTTTATATCATGAAATATGCTTAACCGGACCAGTTGCCCCATCCTCCCCTACATCAAATTGAAACTTTAACCGCTTAAATTGTGTTTAGGTACTAGTATATAACCCACGCTAAACGCTGAAAAGTTGGTATTTGGGAATAACAAGAACTGTGGATTTAAATTTCTTTCACAAAACATTTATTTATTAAAATTACATCATCATATAAATAAATCAACATTGCATTCTCTTTTATTTTAAACTGTTCTTTCCTGCCTTGTAAGTGATTATTGTATGTGGCGTTATTGATCAAATTTAATTGACCAACAGAGGGCAGTAGATCAATGAAAATACTATTGGGTATACGTTGTCAGTTGTTGTCAGTGTCAGGATAGAATAAAAGTATGCATATATCCTATGGTATCATAGACGGTGGTATGGACTGTATCATCATGCATTGAAATATTGCCTAGTCTCGGCTATGTACCTACCCCTTGTTTTCAGAAATATATACACAGTATAATTTTGTATTGAGATATTAAGGCTCGCACTTTATGGCCAGGAGGCATTGGTCAAGACTTGGGAAAGGGTAGTAATGGCATTGATCAGAGGGTTGGTGAATGAGGAAACCAATGTGTGGCCATTGTTTTGAACTGACCACCCAAAAAGAATGGCGGCGTTGCATTTTTGGTGACGAATTAGCCATCTCTCTCTCTATTAACTCAACGACTTAATGTGGTAGAGCTATGGTTAAGGTGTCATTTGAAAGCTTATTTTAAACTGTTCTTTCCTGCCTTGTAAGTGATTATTGTATGTGGCGTTATTGATCAAATTTAATTGACCAACAGAGGGCAGTAGATCAATCAAAAGACTATTGGGTATACGTTGTCAGTTGTTGTCAGTGTCAGGATAAGATAAAAGTATGCATAGACGGTGGTATGGTCTGTATCATCGGTGATGCATTGAAATATTGCCTAGTCTCGGCTATGTACCTACCCTTGTTTTCAGAAATACACAGTATCATTATACAACGTGTGAACACAGTGTCACGAGAATATTGGATTCGTTAGCTTAAATCTGGTAAAATTCGGCTCCGAATAGAAAGCAGCAAGTGTTATGTAGTGATTTGTCTGTTACAACCTTTTATTTTTTGTCAGTCCCGACCCCTTTTCCGGAAAAGTAAGGCAATTGGAATCCCACAAAATGGATTATGTGCTGTGTTAGGTTGACATCCAGTGCTGCGACGATCATGCGGTCAAAAATATGAAAGAACTTTGTGTTTTGACGTGTTTTGTTGACTTGCAATGTATTGTGGGATCATACCTGAGCCTGCTCTGGGTCGAATTCTGTTCGAGCCAAATCAGCCAATCATAACCACTCTTCAGCTCATGTGAGAGTTATATTCTGGTGAGCATGGAAACACATTTATAGTTGAATGTATAGTTGGAGTTATAGTTAATATTATGATGTTTATGATATTAACCTTTTTATTTTGGGCGAAAAGTAATCAAACGATTGATCAAACTATTCAATGAAATAAGAAGAAAAATTGTAAAATTATCTTAGGCTATAAATATGATTCGTACCAAAATGCTCTTTATACATAAACACATTTATGATCTGCCATTATTATTATTATTATTATTTATAGTTGAATGTTTAGTTGGAGTTTAGTTAATATGAAGTTTATGATGTTAACCTTTTTATTTTTTGGACGAAAAGTAACGAAACGATTGATCAAACTATATTCAATGAAATAAGAGGCACAAAACAGTTATATTTGCGAAAATAATCACTGCATCAGTGACCAGTCAGCAAATACAAGCTAGGTAACTTTACTGTATATCATAACCACTCGCCCCTATGCAACTCTAGAATATGTGGGCTAAAATAATCTTTCAACAACTCCATTATAAACAGGTGGAATTGATCATGTTGACAAGAATGGGTGTTCAAATGATTTGAACGTTTTCGGGTTAACGCAAATTATATTCAAGTACTGTATAAGCAACTTAATTTCGCTAACAATTTAATTTGGCTAATTCCTCCAATTTCGCTAGGAGATCTAATTCGCCAAATTAAATTGCCAACATTTATATTATTTATAATGGTTATATAGGTAGATGGTACAAATTACTGAAATCAAATTGCTGCAAAATGTTGGCCAAATGCTATTCGCTAAATTAAGTTGCCGTGAAATGAGTTGTATAACGCTCCTACAGTAGTCTCAGATTTCAGGTGTTTTTTTTACTACAGACCATAGCATAGCGTCTGAGATGTCGCTGCCCAAAGTCTGAACTTATACCAAGGTTTGATTGGCATCCCTTGTGGGTTAATAGATATACAGCGTGTCCCAAAAAACTGGGTTCAAAAGTTTGCGAGCCTACAACTAAAACAGTAGGAAACATAGATAGTTTATATTTAGGGATATTAAACAAAATATACATGATCTTAATTAGTTACACTCTGTAATTAATCCAATATAAACTTTTTGAAATACAAAGATTTTAATAGAGCGTGGTCAAAACCCATTTGTCCCACTTTTCAAGGAACACCCCGATGTTGTTGTGTTGCAATTGCACATTGTTGTGATTTCGTCAATGTTTTGCCTTTGCATTCATTCTTTACAAAGACTTGGGCAGTAAATAAAATTATCTTGGTCATATACCAATAAAAGTTCAAATTTACATAAACATTAACAAAAATGTTCTTTGTTATAGTCAGAGTTATTGTTAAGTTTTTTCGGAGAATAAACCCCATGCCGGGAATACTGCACATAGCGCACAGTTTTATGCAACGCACGGATATGGTTTATTCCTTAAATCGGGACAAATGGGTTCTGGCCACACTCTATTCAAATCTTTGTATTTCAAAAAGTTTACATTGGATTGGTCTCCAAATTTACCCAATTAAGGTCAGGTATATTTTGTTTGATATCCTTAAATAATCCGTAATTCCTACTTATTTCGTTATAAGCTCGCAAACTTTTGAACCCAGTTTTTTTGGGACACGCTGTACTGAAATAATAGCTGCCGAGGGTAGTGTTGTCATAGACGGTGGCTAAAATAATAGCTGCCGAGGGGATGTGTTGTCTGTCATAGACGGTGAACCGTCTATGCTATTGTTACACAGTGGTTTTTTGTTCTGAATAACTCCTCGCCCTCTTCCCCATTATGTAAAGCAAGCAGTTACAGAGTAATGAGAAGATGATGACAAGGAAGGAGAATATTTAATTGCTACATTGTTGTCTTTTAAATTCTCCCCGTCCCTCCCAATGCCAGGGAGGGGGGATTCACCCCGATGAACAATGTATAGAGAGCCACTTCTTCAACCCTTTTCCTATATTGATAAGCATTTCAGAGTTCCTACATAATTTACCTTTCTTTTGAACCAATTTGAGTGGGAATTCTCCACCCTGATAAATATGTATTAAATGTCTGTTTATTTAAATACTAGGTTATTTGATTGGTTGGTTGGTGGATTGGTGGGTGGATAGGTTAATTGGTTGGTTGGTTGTATTGCTGGTTGGTTGGTTGTATGGTTGGTTGGTCATGGTTGGTTGGTCGTTTGGTTGGTTGGTTGGTTGGTTGGTTGGTTGGGTGTGTGGATGGTGGGTGTGGGGGTGGATGGCTGGATGGGTGGGTGGGTGGGTGGGAGGGAAGGGTTGTTGGGTGGGTGGATGAATGGATGGATGGATGGATGGATGGATGGATCCGCACGTCGTATACGGTTCCGATAGGATCCAATTGCGTCATTAATAAGGAACTCAAACCACAAATCACGTAATCGGATAACCGCGCCATCTAGTTTTGTATGAAATATTAAGGCTCGCACTTTATGGCCAGGAGGCATTGGTCAAGACATGGAAAAGGGTAGTATTAAAGGCATTGATCGGGTTGGTGAATAAGAAAACCAATGTGTTATTTTTGTAAGGTATAATGATAAGGAACGGAAAGATCTCTCTACTGAACTTCTCAGACATGACAATGGTGGTAATGTGAAGCTCCGATCGCAACCCTCCATTATGATTGCCCATGTTCCTGTTCATGAATGTTCTGTTCATTCCTGTATCAAATCATAGTATATGCCTTAATAATGACCCTGGATGTGGCATTGTCAAAGCTTTATGTTATTGCAGTTTGCTCAAGGCAAACTATTTTAATAGTTTGAGTTTATTAAAATAAACTCAAACTATTAATTGACTACAATCTTGGAAAAAATCCTTTCCTTGGAACGCTTTACATGTGTTGGTCATTATGTGCAAAATTTGCGTGCTGATCTTTAAATGATGTTTTTTTTTCGATACCGAAAACAAAATTATAGCAAAAAAAACTATATAAAAACAGAAAAAGATATAAAAAACTATATGCAAACGAAATGACATAATTAGCAAACACAAACCAGCATGCAAATAAAAGTCATATAGACAAAGACAACTATATGAAAACAGAATATAAACAAACACAAAAATCGTATAGACTACGCAAAACGACCGGCACATTAGTGTATGATACAAACACGAAAAGATATACACACGGAATGATGTACAAACACAAAACTACTTCGCCAAAGAGGTCACAAATCACGTGACTAGAGGTACGGGCTGTAAATACTTTAGTTCTCGAATTTTTAAGTTAAATTGAATAGGTTTATGTTTGTGTACCAGAATGGCGATGTTAGGGATAGTAGGGATGCTAGGGATAGTAGGGATGCTTGGGATGCTTGGGATAGTTGGGATGCTAAGGATATTGAGGATGCTTGGGATAGTAAGAATGCTAATGCTTAGGAGAGTAGGGATGATAAGGATAGTAGGGATGCTTTGAGATAGAAGGGATGATAGGGATAGTATGGATGCTAGGTATAGTGGGATGCTTGGGATAGTAGGGATGCTTATGAATATTTAGTACAAAATGGAGGAGTTTCTTAAAGAAGACAGCCCACCGCTCGGCGCATGACGATAGTCACATCACGTAGGACTGCTTCGGAATTCAGTCTCAAGAATTTCACGTGATTTTTGACTCATTTGGCGCAGTCGGTTTGTGTTTGTATATAGGTTTGTGTTTGTACACATGTCGCGGTTTGCTTATACCAATTTTTCATATGTTGTAGGTTTTATATCGCATTGCAGATAGTGATGTAAATGTTTGTCTATTGGTATTTTGATATGTAAAAACTCAAATTGATATACAACGACACGTCAAAACACAAATTGATATACAAAAACAATGTTAACTTTGAACGAAACGGCGTGCCCTTGGCACGCGCCGTTCAGTTCAAAATTTTAAAAAACCCGCAAAAACGACAAAATACATTGATATACAAAAAAAACTACATGTAAAACACAAATTGATATTCAAAACAATGTTAATTTTGAGCCAAACGGCGTGCCATTCAAATGTTTTTTGGTGGTTTTTTTAAATTTTGAAAAATACGCCGTTTGGTTCAAAATTTAAAAAAACGATATGTCGAAACACAAATTGAACACATATTGAACCAAACGGCGTGGCATCAGGCATAGGCACGCCGTTTGGTTCAAAATTTTAAAAAACCGACACGTACAAGTACAAACACATATAGATGTACACAAAAACTACATGTAAAACACAAATTGATATGCGAAAACAATTTTAATTTTGAACCAAACGGCTTGCCATAATTTACCGTTGTTAACGAGTAAGCGTTCCAAGACTTTTTTCTAGGATTGTAGTTCAAATATTTACAATTTTGCTACAACAGATTACATTGGTCATCCCTCTAAATTTGATGCCGTGTCGCAGTTCTGTCAAAACCTTGGAATGTTTTACGGCCTTGCAACATGTATAAAGTAAAACTTTCCAATGGTTATACATAGGAAGTATTATTGCTCAGGGGCAAGAGCACTTACAAGGTGTTGATATGTTGTTGGCCCTTGAACATGTTTAGAGCAGACTGCCCAATAAGATTACCGATTACACATATGAAGTATTACTTTATATATATGCTGAAGGGTAGGATGGAGATATAAGGTTTTTGACAGATCAGTGTCGATATGTTTCTTTTGATGGCCATTGTGTAGTCTATATATCATAGTCTTTTAAGTTTATCAACCTTGAGATACACTACATTCGGAATATAAGAATATGGAATCATTGTTCTCAAATGTCTAATTTCCATTCAGAGTTTGCTTTACTAAATGGCTGTTTCATTATGTTATATTTTTTTAAATAAATAATTCCATGCAGCTATTAGTTTTTCCATAGGCCTATACAAAACAGATTTTTCAGAAACCTTTCCCAACTTTCAAGGTCTATCTCAAGGATTACTGGACCAATACTTGGCATGTTTGTACTTATCAATGCACTTCTCATGGTGATTCCAAATAATATGGTGATGAAATTTAAAGGTATATTATATATGTGATCTTTCCAGGAAACGCCCTCAACATCGAAGATTTTCTTGCAGATTTACATTTCTGATCATAAATCGTACATACATTCCAAGTTACAGGGCGATACGATTCTTAATTACTTCAAAATCATGATTTTAGAGTGAAAATAAACTGTCGGATAACTCCGACAGTTTATATTGTTACTCTAAATTCACTCTAAAACCATGATTTTGAGGTAATTAGGAATCGTATCGCTCTGTAACTTCGAATGTATGTATGATTTATGATCAGAAATGTAAATCTGCAAGAAAATCTACTTTCTAAAAAAAATAATGAATAGAGGGCGCTATCTAGAAAAGATCGCATAATATGCCTTTAATAATTGTGACATTTATATGGAGAGTATATTTGCCCATGAAACTGGCCATATCAAACGACTGCTTTTGCGCCCACAAAAAGGATGATCGATCTTCCAAAGATCAATCTTCGGGCCATTGCAATACAAATTTGTATTATATATTGCGGTGGAAGGGCAAATTGATTAGCTTTCAAACATATTTTATCTATGTCAAAATTACTTAATAGGAAAACATGCTTTACACACATTTAAATTTGTGGCCATAATAATACAATATCTGCACTAGTTTCAGTCTTATATGATTTATTGAAATGAACAATTATTTTAAATAAAACACAGACAACCTGAAAACAATAGTAATAATAAATACATAGTCTATATAGTTTCATGTTTTTATCCAATTTTATTCCATAGTCATACCAATAGATAACATACATGTAAAATATAGGGTGTATCAGAATTAACTATACCGTGGCAATATAATCTATAACGGTATGAATTCGATCGATATTGTTCAAATCGTGCTCATATATCTTTCGCAAACGCCAAGCTTTCATAAAAAAAATAGATTTTGAAAATCTGACATTTCTGATGAAAAATACAGACTTTCTGGTAAAGATGGTAAATTTCAATTTTGGTCGAAATGATTCATTTAAAAAAAGTAGTTGACATAAAATACGCATAAGAAGAAACCATGATTAGCCGATGACATTTCAAGGTCTGTGAATTATTTGAGGTTTTAAATTGAAAACGCGGTTTTTATCGATTTTCGATTATGTCTTGCCACACGAGAACAAAAACAGATCTCAATGAAATTAACATATAATGTAGGAAACATGTTCACCTTTATTTGCAGGTGTTAAAATTTAAAACATTAATAATGGTGCATTTTGTATGTATTTTAGAAACACGGTATACATGTAGTTCATTCTGATACACCCTGTATAACAGAGAAGCTGCGTCGGCATTAAATAGTATCAAATAAATAAATTCAATTGTGGAAAATGTTCTTAATTGCAGCGCGTAAACGTTATTTCCCGCGCATGTTTTTTTGCCCGTGTTTTTTGTCCACGAGAAGCGTCTGTTTGGCATTCGGCTTCTTACGAATTTGGGTGCAGAATGTAAACAATACATTTCAATCAACCGTACCCGATGAAGGCTGATGACCGAAAATGTGTACAATAAATTATATAAACGGCATTTTCCACTTTTGAATTCATTTATGTGATGCATGAAAATATACACTCAATTGCCTGTTCTTCACATACTCAAAACACCAAAACACTGAGAATGTTCATTCTTAATCTTTTAAAGGCATATTATGTGATCTTATCAATGGGACGCCCTCTATCTGCGATTTTTTCCCTAGAAATTCTAGTTTCTTGTCAAATCACATTTAATAACCATGCAACTAAGACATATACGGAGCCATATGTTACATAATTTACTTCAAAATAAGTTTTCCTGGTATCAGGACGGTTTATTTTCTGAGTGGTTTTTTCGTTCATATGATAGAATTCCATTGCTTCACACCGTTTTCACTGGTTTAATGCTGTTTAGTGTCCGGTTACAACCGCAATTGTACACAAGTAAACACCCCACCCCGGAATGCTTTATGATGAAAATCGAACAAATATGTTGAAAAAGGTCCTTAAAGTGTAAGCAAATTTCCATTATGATTTAGTAATGTGCTGTGATTGTTGATTGATGAGTTCAGGAAATTCTTTCCTGCTATCCTGAATTTCATTTTAAGAGACTTTTAGAGAGACAAAAATATGTGTAAACATTTGAAAAAGATCACACAATATTGCTTTAATTAAGACCAACAAATGGTGAGCATTCACATAAAATACAATTAGAGATAAGAATGATCAATTATTGATCTTTTCCCAGAGTAGGCCAGTGCCCGTACAGATACACGTCGAAAAAGGACTATGGTTTTTCTTTAACATTTATGTGCACTGGGAAAGATAATTAATATAGTAACCCAGAAAACTATAGTAAAAGTTTATCAAATAAATTAAATTGTTACTATGCATTATATTACGAGGTAAATATTTCTCTGTGTTACCATTAAAGATTTCCTTTTTTTAAATACAAGAGATAACGTAATTGGTTATTACATTTATATTACAAGATTGTTATTTACACTCCTAAATAAATTAAACATCATCAGTATTCTTTAAATAGAATATTTCACAAATGTTAGGTAAGAAGTAAAACGAATACCATTATTATAAATTTATTTGCGTTCAAGACATACAAGAAATATATGCTTGAGAACAATGCTATTCATATAAGACTGCCCAAACTCTATAGATGTTTAAATCAATTTTAAACACATGGATCATGAATTCAGAGACAATGTTTAAATAAAGATACATGGGCAAATTCTCATTAAAGGCATATTATGTGATCTTTTCCAGAGGGCGCCCTCTATTCATTATTTTTTTAGAAAGTAGATTTTCTTGCAGATTTACATTTCCGATCATAAATCATACATACATTCCAAGTTACAGAGCGATACGATTCCTAATTACCTCAAAATCATGGTTTTAGAGTGAATTTAGAGTGAAAAATATAAAGTGTCCGGATTCGGACAGTTTATTTTCACTCTAAAACCATGATTTTGAAGTAATTAAGAATCGTATCGCCCTGTAACTTTGAATGTATGCATGATTTATGATCAGAAATGTAAATCTGCAAGAAAATCTGCTTTCTATTTTTTTTTTCGATGTTGAGGGCGTTCCCTGGAAAGATCACATAATATACCTTTAAGTTTCGAGATCAAGAGAGTGATTTGGTTACCCAGGGAACTATAGTAAAATCTTCTCAAATAAATTCGATTGTTACTATGCATTTAATCTCTAAGATTGCTGCGCTTAAACGTGATTAAATTATTTTCAAACGTGCTTGCCGTGAAAAGCAAAACATAACTAAATTAACTGATAACAGGGGTTGCCTTATAATACCGCAGTAGCTCAGCTCCGTTAATCGGCCTACCCCTATTCATTGTACCGGGCATTGTATTACGACGTAAATATTTCTCTATGTTACCATTAAAGATGTACGGGTTTTTTAAATACAAGAGATAACGTAATTGGTTATTACATTTATATTACAAGATCATTGTTATTTACACTCCTAAATAAATTAAATATCATCAGCATTCTTTAAATAAAATATTTCACGAATGTTAGGTAAGAAGTAAAACGAATACCATTATTATAAACTTGATTGTGTTCAAGACCTACAAGAGGAATATGCTTGAGAACGATACGATTCATATAAGACTGCCCAAACTCTATAGATTTGTAAATCAATTTTAAATACATGGATCATGCAATTTAGAGACAATGTTTAAATAAAGATATATGGGCAAATTCTCTAAAGTTTCCGAGATTAAGAGAGTGATTTGGTTACCCAGGGAACTATAGTAAAATCTTCTCAAATAAATTCGATTGTTACTATGCATTCACTCTCTAAGATCACTGCGCTTAAACTCGATTAAATTATTTTCAAACGTGCTTGCCATGAAAAGCAAAACATAACTAAATTAACTGATCACAGGGGTTGCCTTATAATACCGCAGTAGCTCAGAGCCGTTAATCGGCCTACCCCTATTCATTGTACCGGGGCATTGTATTACGAAGTAAATATTTCTTTATGTTACCATTAAAGATATCCTTTTTTAAATACAAGAGATAACGTAATTGGTTATTACATTTATATTACAAGATCATTGTTATTTACACTCCTAAATAAATTAAATATCATCAGTATTCTTTAAATAAAGTATTTCACGAATGTTAGGTAAGAAGTTAAACGAAAATCATTATTATAAACTTGATTGCGTTCATGTCATACAAGAGGAATATGCTTGAGAACAATACTATTCATATAAGACTGCTCAAACTCTGTAGATTTTAAAATCAATTTTAAATACATGGATCATGCATTTAGAGACAATGTTTAAATAAAGATATATGGGCAAATTCTCATTAAGTTCCGAGATTAAGAGAGTGATTTGGTTACCCAGGGAACTATAGTAAAATCTTCTCAAATAAATTCGATTGTTACTATACATTTAATCTCTAAGATCACTGCGCTTAAACGCAACCAAATTATTTTCAAACGTGCTTGCCCTGAAAAGCAAAACATAACTAAATTAACTGATAACAGGGGTTGCCTTATAAGGGACGCACCATTTGATTTTCAGGGGTGGGGGGGGGGGGGGGGGGGCGGGGCATGGAAGTTGGGGTCGGGCGGAATTTTTTGTTTTCGCCACCGAAGTGGCGACATTTTGTTTTCACCGCCTTTGCAGGCAAGTTTGGTGTTTGTTTTTTTTTGGGGGGGGGGGGGGGGGCAAAGGCAGCAAAGGTTTTTTTTAGGTGTTACTGTTTTTCTTTACATAGAGTTGGGTGAGTCATCTTTTTTTTTTACTCAGCAGTGGGTCATCTTCTTTTTTTTTCCTGGTTGGTGGGAAAAGTTGTTTTTTTCCTGGATAGTGGGCAATTTTTTTTTCATGCCCCCCTGAGTATCTAATGGTGCATCCCTAATACCGCAGTAGCTCAGAGCCGTCAATCGGCCTACCCCTGTTCATTGTACTGGGCATTGTATTACGACGTAAATATTTTTCTACGTTACCATTACAGATGTACGTTTTCTTTAAATACAAGAGATAATGTAATTGGTTTTTACATTTATATTACAAGATCATTGTTATTTACACTCCTAAATAAATTAAATATCATCAGCATTCTTTAAATAAAATATTTCACGAATGTTAGGTAAGAAGTAAAACGAATACCATTATTATAAACTTGATTGTGTTCAAGACCTACAAGAGGAATATGCTTGAGAACGATACTATTCATATAAGACTGCCCAAACTCTATAGATTTGTAAATCAATTTTAAATACATGGATCATGCAATTTAGAGACAATGTTTAAATAAAGATATATGGGCAAATTCTCTAAAGTTTCCGAGATTAAGAGAGTGATTTGGTTACCCAGGGAACTATAGTAAAATCTTCTCAAATAAATTCGATTGTTACTATGCATTCACTCTCTAAGATCACTGCGCTTAAACTCGATTAAATTATTTTCAAACGTGCTTGCCATGAAAAGCAAAACATAACTAAATTAACTGATAACAGGGTTGCCTTATAATACCGCAGTAGCTCAGAGCCGTTAATCGGCCTACCCCTATTCAATGTACCGGGGCATTGTATTACGAAGTAAATATTTCTTTATGTTACCATTAAAGATATCCTTTTTTAAATACAAGAGATAACGTAATTGGTTATTACATTTATATTACAAAATCAGTGTTATTTACACTCCTAAAAAATTAAATATCATCAGTATTCTTTAAATAAAGTATTTCACGAATGTTAGGTAAGAAGTTAAACGAAAATCATTATTATAAACTTGATTGCGTTCAAGTCATACAAGAGGAATATGCTTGAGAACAATACTATTCATATAAGACTGACCAAACTCTGTAGATTTTAAAATCAATTTTAAATACATGGATCATGCATTTAGAGACAATGTTTAAATAAAGATATATGGGCAAATTCTCATTAAGTTCCGAGATTAAGAGAGTGATTTGGTTACCCAGGGAACTATAGTAAAATCTTCTCAAATAAATTCGATTGTTACCATACATTTAATCTCTAAGATCACTGCGCTTAAACGCAACCAAATTATTTTCAAACGTGCTTGCCCTGAAAAGCAAAACATAACTAAATTAACTGATAACAGGGGTTGCCTTATAAGGGACGCACCATTTGATTTTCAGGGGGGGGGGGGGGGGGGGGCATGGAAGTTGGGGTATTTTTTTTTTTTTTTGGGGGGGGGGGGGAAGTTTATTTTTTGGGGGGGGGGCAAAGGCAGCAAAGGTTTTTTTTAGGTGTTACTGTTTTTCTTTACATAGAGTTGGGTGAGTCATCTTTTTTTTTTTTACTCAGCAGTGGGTCATCTTTTTTTTTCCTGGTTGGTGGGAAAAGTTTTTTTTTTCCTGGATAGTGGGCATTTATTTTTTCATGCCCCCCTGAGTATCTAATGGTGCATCCATAATACCGCAGTAGCTCAGAGCCGTCAATCGGCCTACTCCTGTTTATTGTACTGGGCATTGTATTACGACGTAAATATTTCTCTACGTTACCATTACAGATGTACGTTTTCTTTAAATACAAGAGATAACGTAATTGGTTTTTACATTTATATTACAAGATCATTGTTATTTACACTCCCAAATAAAATAAACATCATCAGTATTCTTTAAATAGAATATTTTACGAATGTTAGGTAAGAAGTAAAAAGAATACCATTATTATAAACTTGATTGCGTTCAAGACATACAAGAAAAATATGCTTGAGATGAGAACAATACTTTTCATATAAGACTGCCCAAACTCTATAGATTTGTAAATCAATTTTAAATACATGGATCATGCATTTAGAGACAATGTTTAAATAAAGATATGGGCAAATTCTCATTAAGTTTCCGAGATTAATAGAGTGATTTGGTTACCCAGGGAACTATAGTAAAATCTTCTCAAATAAATTCGATTGTTTCTATGCATTTAATCTCTAAGATCGCTGCGCTTAAACGCGATTAAATTATTTTCAAACGTGCTTGCCCTGAAAAGCAAAACATAACTAAATTCACTGATAACAAGTGATAACAGGGTTTGCCTTATAATACCACAATATGTACCTTTTTGAAATACAAGAGAAAACGTAATTAGTCAGTACATTTATATTACAACATCGTTGTTATTTACACTCATAAGCAAATTAAATATCATCAGTATTCTTTAAATAAAATATTTTAAGAGGTAAAACGAATATCATCATTATAAACTTTTTTTTCAAGTGCATATAATATTATAATTCGGAACGTCATCGATTGTTAATCATTGAATCAATCAATGAACCAATCGATTTATCAATGAACTAATCAATCAATCAATCTATGAACCAATCAATAAAAATATTATACAAAAAAATCCACAAATATCAATATATCAATCGATCGATCGATCGCTTTCGCGAAACAAGTCACCACTAGAAGAACCGCTAAATATTTTTTGAAATTTTATACAACATGTGCGAGGGACTAACTTCGCTTGTAACATGAACAGCTGGCTAAATATCAAGATGGTTTATTATAAGTACTAAATGATGCTTATATGAAGTAAATAAAATCATTAACGAAAAAGGTATATATATATAGACAAATGTATTGGGCATCTGAATATCACAACCATGTTACCATTTAAAGGTAGATGACCCGATCACATTTTCGTAACACAGAATTATTTCAAACATACGAAGATTTTCATATCATATGAAAGCTCGTATTTTTCTCATCATCATACTGAAATTTGACGGCCTAAATCGGTATAATTACGGAGAAATCGATGAAATAACGTCGAATTACCGCAAATGGTGGTAACCACCGATATAGTTGTGTACTACTCAATGGGTACAGTTCACAGCATCTTGTGCGTCTAAAATAAGAACCATTAGAGCTTTTTTAAGGATGACCTTTCATGTAGAATAGAAAACTTCAAGTTGAAAATCGGAACATCTACCTTTAGCTAGGTTGATACCGTTTTATCTAAAAAATGTGCAGTCGAAAATTTCGCTTGCTTATACACTACTGATTAGTATTACTGCTGTTTACACGTTAACCACAAAACTGTATAAAACATGGGTTTCATTAGATTTGTATCCTTTTTATAAGTTAAATAATATGGAAATGTGTTTGTAAAGAAAATACTACCTAGTTTCCGTGTTGTCGTTCACTGATTTCTGTGTATTCTAACCGTTGGAACATATTGGACCAGTTGCCCCAACGATGGGGTAACTGGTCCACGCCAAGTAAAGTTTTCAGTTAGTGGTAATTGCCTTTTCTTTAGATATTTTTTAACATTGATTAGTTGTTATATTCAAACAGTTACAAAGGTAATATTTTCATAGCAATTTCATAAATATTTACACTTTTATATCATGAAATATGCTTAACCGGACCAGTTTCCCCATCCTGCCCTACTGTTAAAGATTTAACGGGAAAAGTGTACTATAGGTCTGGTATATCAGTAACGTTCGATACTGGAACGTAAAAGTTGCCAGTATCGCTCGATACTGGTACGATTTTACTGTTCCAGTACCGGTCGATACTGAAACAACAAATTGTGTTCCAGTTTCGAGCGATACTGGAACGTTTTTATGTTCCAGTATCGGGCGATACTGGTACACGTACTACCAGTTTAATTTGTCCCAGCATTGAACGCTATTGGCATAATTTTGTTCCAGTATCGCCCGATTCTGGTACATTTTATATGTCACAGTATCGACAATACTGGAACATTGACTTTGTACCAGTATCAAACGATACTGTGTGTTCCAGTATCGGACGATACTTGTAGTCTAGTGCAGTCCTCAATCTGGGAGCTAAAGTACACGTTTCCGATTTAACATTCGAGGCGTCACTGTGGTTTGATTTGTAAAAAAAGAAAATTTGACGGACAAACAGTATTCCAGTATACTTAAGGCATAGCAATATATTCAAGCCTGCAAGAGTTAATATTGCTTACGATATCATTTATATATACATATTTAGATTTCATCCATTGTTTTCCATTTTCAGTATTTAATCGTGCTCTTATAATCTATACAATAGGCGGAGTAAAACACGTATTATATATAGGGTAATTTTCCGTTTCCGTTGTCCAACACATCATGTGTAGCTATAATTCAGAGCTAGAATAATGACACAGGCCATGAGGCCGCTTTCTCATTAGCGATGTTATGAGTGAGGAGGTAGAACCTTTTGAATGACCCTCGTATATCAATTTAAAGTTAAACCATATGCAGTCTCTATTATTATTGCCTCTCTTAAATATCATATAAAATAATAAAATTCAATATACCCTAGGCGTGGCAGAAATATAAGGGCATCATAAATTAGTCTCTCTCCACCCAAACAACATTTCACCAGATAGCGACGGTATGCTTGTGATGTAAATTTAGAAACAGAAAAACTTATAAGGAGTTTGTCAAAGCAACCGTAGCGTTTATCCCATAATACTATAAAATATGTAATAGATGGGGGCTTTTCTTTTGTTCAGATCCAGCGATGAACGAACCCTGCAGGAAGGTGTATGTTACAAAAAAGCCATATACAATAATATAGGTTGGTTGAGGAACTGAACCCGAGACTCCTGTGTGGGCTACTAGACTAAATGTTTGCCAAAGTCGTTGATAAAGATAAATTTAGTATGAAGTTATCCAAGCATCACATTTCTTACGCGTTGCTGATAGTGATCCCCATACTTCTTTCAAAATTAAAACAATGAAGCGATTAGCATTTTAAACAATGGGATTTTTTTCTCTCTCATTAGGACTTACTCCAGCTTGTGGGTGCTGTTCAATCTCTCTAGAGCTGCGACACACATGATCGTCAACCCCGGGTCATGTGGGTATTTCCATTACTGCATATTGATATATATATATTTTGATGAGAAATTGTGCAACCATTTACACTACTAACACCTCAATACAAGAATAAAGGTATAAAATACCCAACTAAATAGATTCCACGTGAAAATACAAAATCATATGAGAAATGTGTGAGTACCTATACATACATCGAGGAAGACTCGTCAT
The DNA here is from genome assembly GCA_035610835.1 of Ophiura sarsii. Classification (NCBI taxonomy): domain Eukaryota; kingdom Metazoa; phylum Echinodermata; class Ophiuroidea; order Amphilepidida; family Ophiuridae; genus Ophiura; species Ophiura sarsii. Next base: position 67,352,660 of record CM069443.1, on the reverse strand, counting down.
TACAGCGTTCGAAATAACGGTCATCCAGTCATCCGAAATGACAAAATTTAGCGACGTATAACCAGTTTTTCCTTGCCAATTATCCGGCGGATAACCACAATTTTGCTGACACCAAAAATGTATATATAAAACGATTAAATACTACTGTTAATTCGAGCTAAAAATGCAATTATTTCACAAATGTATACTTCCGTTGTAATTTGTAAACAGTAAATATGATTACGAAGCCACGTTTTGTGGCTACGAATATCTGGCCACTATAATTTTCTCCCATTGTACGAACCGAGCTGTAATCGAGAATATAGTGGAAGTCTCATCTACGATTTCGCACTTGGAATCGCGGTTAAAATAATTTCAGTATTCAATGCTTAAAACTTCGTTTTCGTAAACGGTGATATTTCAAAATAGCGAAACAAGCACTAATCCATTACTTCCTTCGGTGGCAGAAGCTGTAATCGAGAATATAGTGGAAGTCTCATCTACGATTTCGCGCTTGGAATCGCGGTTAAAATAATTTCAGTATTCAATGCTTACAAACTTCGTCTTCGTAAACGGTGATATTTCAAAATAGCGAAACAAGCACTAATCCATTACTTCCTTCGGTGGCAGAATCGCTTAAAATATATATGTTCTTTGACCAATTTATTGTTCTTATTACTAACGACAGACACTACCACCTTAAGTGCTTAAAGGAGGGGTCCAGAAAGCACAACATCGTGCATTATATGTTAGATAATAACTATCTAGCCCAACTTTTGTAATTATATACATTGGAACAAAACACCACACTTATGAACAAAACGAATAAACCGCCATCTCTCAACATGCAATTTTTTTTAATTCGCGGCGATAAAAAGTTCCGGTTTCGATGAAGTCATAGTCATACAATGCACATACGCAAATTTGAGCACCGATAACCATGAAGTCATGACACCGGGACTTTCGATCGCGGCGAATTTTTGCATGTTGAGAGATGGCAGTTTTTATTCGTTGTTGTGACTAGTATTATATTTTTTTGCTCTATATAATTACGAAATTTCGGCTCGATAACTAGTTTTCTAACAAATCATTATCAATGTTGTGCTTGCGGAACCCCTCTTTTAAAGGATTTCCGAAAATAGTCATACCTGAATATCCTCAAGAACGAGTTTATTAATCACTCGAACACCATTATTGTATACGCAGATACTAATTTTTAGCTGGCTTCCAAAATGTCTGAAATGTTATTGTACCGTAAAATAATGAAGCACATTGATACCTGAAAACATCTTTTCGTAAAGCAACCGTTAAAATGTATTCGCCTAAGCAAAGAAAAAGTGAATGCACTTAATCATCAAAATGGTACGATACCGATCAGTTTCTGATGACGGCCAATACACGTACTTTTTCATTGGTAAAGTTGTCGTAAAATGTACATTTGTGAATAAGTGCTGTATGGCCCGGTTAGGGAAGTACCTCCGAACTGCTGTTTAACAGCAGTGATGAATATTGTCATTTCATTGTCTAGATTCTATAGAAACATTCCGGTAACTACCATCTTCAATTGTCTAGATTCTAACATCCCGGTAACTGTTATCTTCAAATTAGTTATGAACACCGTCAGATACGGTATTAGTGGGTATTTTATTTCCCCAAACCATCTCATTCCAGCTCCCCGTAATATTATGCACGGAGGTGTTGACATTTCTATATAAAGGCTTATAATAAAAATGAGATTGCTTAAATATCGCTATTCCAAAAATGATCACGGACAGAAATATACACGTAGAAACGCGCTTTCAAAAATCAACAGTTAAATATACCCGGGAAATGTAGATATTTTAAATCGAATCGGCTATTATAATCCCTAACTAATCTTAACATTATTGGTGTCAGCCGATCCATATGTGTCGTGCACATCAGGAAATATGACTAATTCTTGTTCTGGTTCGGTGTTTGGAGAAGCAGCAGACAACTGCATCGATCGAGGTTCACTAATATTCAACCCCAATTTCGGTGTTTGGTCTGTTACTTCTGTCAATGGACTTGTGGTCATCTGGTCAGTTTTCTTACCTCGATTGTTAATGATATCCATTATTGTGTATATATATGGATTGATGGCAGAATTCAAGGGCAAAATGAATGTCACTGCCCATGCGAACGCGTATGGAGGCAAGGTTAGAACTTCTGTCTGCACAAGTATCCCTAATACGATAATCGGACACCAGCATAAGAAGTCTGTTGCTACTATGGCAGTTACCTTACCGGTTAGGCGGAGCTGATCTTTCATCTCTTGATTAAGTCCTTGTGCTTTCGATATCTTGTAAATAGTTTTCAGTATCATAATGTAGCAAACTAAGATGACCACGTAGCACAGAGAGTTGAGTCCAATAAAAATTGCGGTGGAGAAGTACATCCCGGGTTCGCTTCCTATCACTTGCGTGATTATAAATGTTTTCTTGACACGAAATCCTGCGCTTAGTTTAATTTTGTTTTGAAAGTAGTGCGTAGTGTAAGATGTAACAAGAGCAAGTGGAATTCCGATGCAAACGTGTGAGTTGTCATAAACATTTGGATTTGTACTACTTAATATGGCAGGAACCATACCCAATGCTCCAGTGAATACCCAAATTAGTAACGCAGCCACTGTAATAGATTTCTTACCAAACCTGCAGGCAGTGTATGGATACTTAATACAAATAAGTCTGTCTATGCTGATTAGAGTGACGAAAAACACCGAAGCTTCACTTGATACTACGGAGAGAACTCCTGCAATTCTGCAAGTAATGCCAGTTCGCCAGTATTCAGCTTGTATGGGGAAGTTATCTCCGAAATGAATATCAGCAGATGCTATGATCACCATGTAGACGCCCATGAGGAAATCAGAAAAAGCCAGATTTAGTATAAGCCGTGACTGTACCTTGTATTTTGTTCCATGTGTATTTCTCCACCATAGTACAAAAACATTTCCACCAATTGCACCAACACCTAGTAACCACATGAATATGACCAAAACCCTATCGGATAATAATCTTTCACAAGTAAGATACGGTGATTGAAGTTGATTGGCACTGCAGTTAACCCCAACAGGTATGTAGCATTGGCAAATCTCGGGTTGACTTACAGTCACCTCTGCTGATTGACTGAGAGCAGATAAATCAATAAGGGTGAACTTTTGTAAGACATTGTCTTCCAGATATAAATGATTTAAGTGTACCAAGTGGGTAATTTTAGGTATTTTGTACAACTTATTGTCAGACAAATCCAGAAAATTCAAAATGGTATTTTTCTGAAATAAATCAACATCAACATAGGTCAATTCATTGGATGCCAAAGACAAAGTTGTTAAATTACTTAAATCTAGAAATATGCTCGAGTCTATATCATTCAAGTTGTTATTTTGCAATAGCAGTGTCTTTAACGAGTACAGCCCTTTGAAAACATCCGTTGGTAATGTCGTTAACCAATTCCGACTGAGGTCCAGATCTGACAGAAGAGACAGACCCCGAAATATACCTCTATCTAACGCTTCCAAATTGTTATTACCAAGTTTAATGCGATCAATCCTTTTCAAATTCAAGAATATTGTAGGAGGCAAACTTGTCAATTTGTTACGTGACAAATACAAGATCTTTAAACGAGCCAAACGACTAAATAGATTCTCTGGTATGGTGGTGAGTTGGTTAAATTTTAAGGACAGATATCTTAATTTTCTAGAATCATCAAATAATCCACCAGGAACTGATCGCATTAGATTATTGTTCATAGTTAATTTGGTTAAACTGCCCAAGCCTTTGAAAGCTTTGGCGTCAATATCAACTATGTTTTCATCATGTAGATCTAATTGAACTAGGTTATCGGAATAGAACAACAATGCATTTGTGGTTTCGGGGTTTAGGAAGGAATCAAAACAGTTAAAGGTCACCTCTCTGAAACCCAGAGTGGTGGTGCAATTAAGTGGAAAGTTGAAGTAACATCGCCCATTACTTAAATGGTTACACTCGAATACATCATTGTAATGCGTCACGGAGCAAATCGGGCTTTTACTGAAGGTGTTTGTGGCGTCAACAATGTTAACACAATTTTGCTTGAGGCTATGTTGTTGGTCTGATGGTATTGGTATGTCCTGTACCAAGATGTCCACGTTACCTTGAACATTCAGCTTAAAAGATCTGTCATACAAAACAACGCAACAAGGTCCACTCTCCGGATTCAGTTTACCAATCAGTACATATCGATCACCAGTACATTCGACGTCTTGCCTCTCAATGTACAGAAATTCCGTTTCTGAATGGTTGCGTGGGACTTGGATGAGTGTGGCGGAATCATTGGTTGCTAATATCTGAAGGATACATACCTGAGATTGGTGTCCATTTACGGTTATATTCTGTCTTGATTCTGCGTGAGAAGTGATGATATCACAATTGACATCATCAGATATCTGCTCAATAAGCAGATCTGCGTTGACTGCATTTAGATACCGCGGTTGGTTGAGAACAATGACTAGAAAAGATATGAGCAAGAGTTTAATCATCAAACCCATCAACGAATAATCACACTTATTCGAATGATAGAGAATTTTGGGAGATTGCTGCATTGTCAGTAAGCTTAGGTGTCAATGATGATTGCGCTGAAGGTATGTAGCATTCGTTAAAATCCTGGTACATCACTAAGTGACTAACAAATCAATCAAGACGAATATTCATATAGAAGACGGTATTCGACGTCGACACGATTGTTTTTCGCGGGCAGCTTGTAATGTAAAGGATCGTCTGATCGTAAGTTCACTGTTCCACAGCTAATGTTGTCAAAATGTAGTGTGACGCGGGTTGATCCTTTCAGGTTGATGGATGTCGTAAACGATGATCAAAATGTGCAGATAACCTTCCATGAATTATCGTGCAGTGGATCAGACATGTAAAATATGGTTAGGCCAGATGAGCTAGACTATTAGACGAAGAAGTTGGAAAATGTGAGCATTGATGAGTGTATGTATAGTTTATTATGACTTGAAATCGCAATTGTTTGGTTTAGATAACACTTTGCAACCAAAGTATCACTTATTCAAACATCACAGAAAACAACCAGTCTCATCAAACTGAAATCTAGCAATGAAATGAGATACAGGATTGCGCATAGCCTATAACATATGGATAGGATAATAATCGTAATTCAATATCGTAAAACGATTGGAGAGCGTTAAATCACTTGTAATATGGCCGTTGAATACCGGCAAGTTACAACCAACTGACGTTAATGAGAATTGATGCCTGGGGGCATATGGTATACTACCTGACATCCCTGGAATCCTTTGAACGTAAATTACGAAAGTCGAATCTCAGCTCAGAACACCCTATAGGTATGCTTTTATTGGTAACATCTACTTCAAGATTCAAATGTTATCCCCCATATCGAAGGTAAAATATAGTTTCATCTTTGTCATTTGTTACAAAGTTGCCGTAAAGCATCTACACTAAATGGTGGAAGCTATAATTGTGGGTTTGGATGTTTTTGGACCTCACTCCAAACGCCGGTTTTCTTACTGCTGAAATGCAAGCAAACATATATACATGTATATTTTCTGGCTATGAATAACTGGCGAATATTAATATAAATAAACAAGACTGTTATACAGAATAAAACTCAAGGCAGTAATTGTTTTACAGCTGATTTACATGTCAATTTATCGCTGCTTTGTGATTTATTCCGTATGTGGAGACCCTGGTTTAAAGCGATAACTTTTAAATACCTCCAACAACCATTGTTTAAAGGGGCATTGAGAGATTGCCGAGAAAAAGGAAATTTGGAAAAAAGGAATTGTTTCAATAGATAAGGTACGTAGGAACCCTGACGTGTAATGATTTATGGGAAAACCGTTGAATAATTGCGCTAGATTGAAATTTTGTTGAAGCAAATTATGTGGTGAGCAGTGAGTGGTGCTGATAATTTCGATGTTATCTACATCGGAACTACCAAATCGGGAAATTTGACATGATAGACGGCGAATTAAGATAAACGGTTTCAGATGATAGTTAGTATTACATAGGTGCAAAAAACTGATTTCCAAACAAATTGAGGGCGCACTCCCATACATATCCCTCAATGCCCCCATAACGGTGATCTACACTCTGGGTTTCTCGCCACATCCAGTTCTCTTGGGAATTGTGATAAGGTTACAATGTCTCCATATTAACTCAGTAGTACTGTCTGTCATCAAGTGAACAGCTTTAATGATCAATTTCATTTTGTGGAATATTTATTTAAAATACAGGTGAGTCAAAAATACAGATATTATATTTCGCAGTTGAAGCCAATTACCTATATCCTTTGGTAATATCGGAATGTTTGTAAATTAACAAATAAATTATAAGAGACATTGTCGCTCAACATTGACGATCCCAGTAAGGGGGGGGGGGGGGGGGGCGGTAGGTTGATTTGCACCAACTTTCTCAATTTAACGTAAACCTACCGCTTAGTGTTATATATCAAATTAAAGCTTAGGTCAAGACATTTCAGAAAATGCGTGTTATTTTGATCTGGTTGCCATGGTTACCATGCAAGGCCTCTGATTGGCTAAACACGGGAACAAATGTAACTGAGAAAACGAAATGTTGCATATACACCATACCTGGGTAGATGATGTATCGGTATAGTGCGCATGCCATCATGGATCCGGATTTGTATACGGTTGCCATGGCACCGTGAACCGACCAATCAGGTACTTTTGTATCGTAATTCAAATTTGGAAACAGATATTAATAATCGGGCTTCATGATGTTCATTACGGTTCCATCGCCTGTATAATTTGAGCCATTTTGGAATTAAGTTTTTTGACTATAATGGCAGGCCAAGATTGCTCCGTGAACATGAATTCTGACTTTGTCTAGCCAATACAGGCATACAGCCTTGACACGTTTTGTTTAGCATTTAACATGTTTAATGTAACCCAAATTGGGCTAATACTTGAAACTAAAAGTCTAATCTAGAAATGCTATATCGACACCTCCTCAAAATGTGAACATTTTATTTTATAAAATCTGAAATACTAAGTACTAATCTTTATAACAAATTGAAGTTCAAAGCTAGAAATTCTTTATACAACCTCGCTTAACATGCTCAGACCATACAATTTGGGTGCTGTGTGTCATTTCAACCAGGAATTGGCAGACCTACATGTACATTGCACCGTCCACGGACAAGCCCACATGCTGCGGACATTGCTTGCCGGCTTCCTCCCTTGACCAAGGCATGAGAGTGTTGCCACGTGAGGGTTTTCAATGTCCTAATTGTGCTCATTTTAAAAACTAAAACCTGCTCAAGCATAGTATAATCGTATCGTGATTTTTCTCGAAATTAGACGTAACATACGCCCTCTGTCTCCCCTCCAGCCCAACACGCAGTATATCTTTGTATGAACCAAGCATATAATACTTGCATCAAATGGCTCAACCATAGCTATTCTAATTAGCGCCATATCCCCGACTCTATTTGCCGACCACCAAGCTGTTCCAACCAGCGGTCTACTCCCATCGGCGCTACCTTGTCACTGTATAGGCCTATATATCTGTATGTAGCACACAGGGACATGTATCACGCTTTCGGCGCTGCATGTCACTGTATAGGCCTATATGTAGCACGTGAGCTCCATTAACTGGAATATCAGTAAATGAGAAAATCAGTAAATGAGAAAATCAGCGAGCCCGATACCAGTGCTATCTCGAAATTTGAACATTTTATTTCACAAAATCTGAATCAGCACTAATTTTATAACACATTGAAGTTTAAAGTATATTTTTTATAACATAACAAATGATCAACTTTACATTATGATTTTGGGCTTGCTGCTGCTCGCCCATATTATCATTGAAGTTTGGAAGCTATTTATAGACAGCAACTGAGTATGACATATTGTGAACATGAAATCTTTTCTAATATCACAAGTCAAGTTATATCCAACCAATTCCGCTCGTTCAAAAAGATCATTATTTTGCATTATCCTGAGCAAAGTATAAGAGATTATCTTTCATTTTAATTATAAAATGCTACCCTCACGCCAAACTTATTCCCAAAGGACCCCAATTTCATCACAACATCGGTTTTTATTTTTGAGAGCTCATATAATAAAATGACTGTGTTGTGTTTACTTTACTTCGTGTTCTGAGTGAATCTTCTTTGTGATTACATACATATCTTACCATAGTAAACCAAGGATATTATAAACACTATATGCAAATTTCCATGTCAACAAATTGTTTGGAGCACAGAGGTTCTAAGTGAATCATGAAAAACACTATTAGTGCCGTACTTAACGCATGTGTGCACCAAAGATCAAGCTTCTAGTGCACTTAACAATGTTATAAAACTAATGCAGCAAGAGGTTAAATGTCATTGTTGGACTTCTGTATTACTATCGGCTATGTACAACTAATTGAGACAGCTTAATAGTGTCTGGGGTATCCACAGTGTTCCTCGTTGATCCTAAGTACGTTTTCGGCTATAATAATGGCGTTTTCTTCAAAGTGGGGGTGTAACATTATATCGACATAAAACACTACCTATATCCATAGTTTTTTGTCAAATGGATACAAACCTGATTTGTCTGACTTAATTAGCCAAAGTTTTAAATTTCGTTTTTCTCAAAACTCCAAAAATGCAGTTCATCAGACATCTGTGCTCCAAGCACTCAAAGTGTACATACCGATACAATTTAGTTCAGTTTAAATGCACGTAGTTTCTAAAATACATTTCACGGCAGTGTTTTTTCATCACGCTCTATCTTTTGCATCCAAACGGAAACGCCGCATGCAAGGTAGCTGCACTTTGTGCATTACACGTTGACATAGAGTTAGCAAAAGCTATGCGGAAATAAAACCAAAATATTGAGAGACACCTAGTGTGAAGATTCAGATTGGAGTGACAGGTTATAGGTGCCTTGCTTCATGTCACGTCAGTGCATTAACACTTTCCATGCGGCTGTTGGTTTTACGAAATACAAAACATTACATTTTTCAGAAAACTTTCCCAACTTTCAAGGTCTCGGGTATGTTAGTACTTATTGTAATGCATTTCTCACGGTGATTCCAAATACGGTATAGTAATTCAATTCAATAATCTTGACATTTTTGAAACACTTTGTGATATCTTAGAGTTTCATTTGCAGACACCTGCCGCGTGGAAAGTGTTATGATAGAAAGTCGACTCTCTAAAAACTGGAATGAGGATAAGTACATGACTATTCTGTATCGCCGGGAAGTTCAAACGCAGGGTTACTGAAGACCATGTCATTTCCCTGTAGGCCTACTATATCTTCTACATCATAGAGTGCAGAAAGTGCTGATCTGCCAACCTGAAGAGATACATCTCTATGGCAAACGTCTACATCCAGGACTGTGGCGTCTGCATCCGTGAGGCTTGTGTCTTCATTCGGGAGATTCACCTCTCCATTCTTTACGTCTTGGTGACTAGACTGGTTGTGGTTAACTCCTCTATTTTGAAGCAATTCGTCTTTGTGATTAATAGACCGACTGTGACGAGTTTCTCCATCAGGGATGGGTTGGTCGCAAAAGTGTCCAGCGGGGTCCTCAATGATGAAAACACCACTTGGTTTTTGCGATTTATTCTGGAACATTTCATGTTCGACGTTCTCAATGACAGCGCAGTCACCGGGACGATGGCATTTCATTTGTGCTGATAAACGTAGGAGTTTAATTTCTCGTCTGTGAGTTACCACTTGGAAATAGAGTATTGCAAGTAAGATACAGAGCGAAGATGCAGATACGATCCAACAAGCTAGTAACAAAGTAGTATTGTCCATTGATGTGCTAGGAGTAGTAGAGGGTATGTGAGGTGAGTGTTCCGTTGTTGATTCCATAGTCAAATGTTGTAACAATCACTTTAGATCGGAGATACGCACGCTCCAGATGCTCAAGATAGCACATGAACAAATCACCGAAGATTTCTGTAGGTCGGAAAGGACAACACATACATCTTACAACATCTCTTCCGAGACCTAATATTTCACACAATTACTATATTGCCATTTACAAGGTGCCAATAAGTGTCCTGGGCGCGACACAAACAACCAGCCCTCGATATTGTAAACCGCAATAGATCCGTCTGTGCAATGGTTGGTTGATAGAATCTACACCGTTTGATGTAGTACCTAATGTCCTAGTTTTCTATCATGTCAAAACATTGGTGTCGTCTGCTATCGATGTTCAAAATCACTGATAGGATTACAATAACATATCTCTCGTTCTAAAAAGCACAGGTTACAGTTGTATAGCCAATACGTGTGCGTACACTCGTTGAATGGTGGGCAATTTGTAGTTTGAGTTGTTTGATCCGTTGTTTTTGATGTACATTACTTCAGTTTATATTTGATGCGAAGAAATGGTATGAAGATAGCAGATACCTGAGTAGATTCAGATAGCAGATACCTGAGTAGATGGCTATTGAAGACAAACTTGGATCACAAATAAATGAGTACACTTTTGCCGCTACTCGCTGTAGTTAAGATCTACCATCACCTGTCGTAGTAACCAGATTTTCACCAACACCTCAAATCTTACATCTCACAATGAAAAATAACTGCGTGGTTTAATACGACTGATTGGTTATGAATTCTACATTCAACCATACAAGATAACAAAGTACAACTTTCTCGTATTACATAGACATGATAAACTTTGACAAGTCACGTATCCAAGTTTGTTTGTATTAAACGACGAATAATCACTTGTCCTTACAACACAACATCTTAAATTACGAAAATAATATGATAAAGAAAGTCTGTTAATAGCCTCTTTTTCTTCCATAGTTATGAACTTTGCGTGACATCCCGTGATTATTACGCAGCATGGATACTGCGTGTGCACAGCAAACCTTTAAAGCGGACAAGTTCATGTAGGGTCTCAAACACAATAGTAAATGACACGAACAAAGTTGAAACATTTTTGTACATTGTTATTTTAATTCTAATAAGTTACAGGGTGAATACAAAATGTGCGCGAATTGTAACTGCCCTTACTGAACTTGATGTGTGCATTGAAGAACCAAGAAATATCGTTATTATTTTCATGAAGCATATAATATATATTTATTCTACTTCATCTTCTTTCAAACGAAAGAAATCTACTGGAGATTAATCAAAATGTGGCAGGTTTTAAGTGGACCCCATTTTTCGCCATTCCAAAAGGGAACATGTTTAAAGGGGCACTGAGAGATACGTCCATATACTACCTTAATTCGCTGTCTGTCATGTCAAATTTCACGATTTGGTACTTTTGATGACTCGAAATTCTATCAGCATCACTCACCACATAAATTGCTTCAACCAAATTTCAATCGAGTGTCATCATTCAACAGTTTTCACACAAATCATTACACTTCTGGGCTACGTACATTATCTATTGAAACAATTTTTTCAAATTTTATTTTTCTCAGCAATCTCTCAATGCCCCTTTAAGGGCAGTCAACCCGGCACTTTTTTCAAAAATCGAATTTCATATTTCTCTACTATTTTATACTTTTATATGTATTCTATTATTACCATCATAAGTTACTAATCGGAAGCGATTATTTCCCGTTCTTTTGGGTGATTTAAATTTGTTGTTTTGGTAAGTTTAAGTCAGGAAAAGGCGCATGGTTATTTGGCGAGAAATAAAGCGGAGTTCCGCGCTTTTCAAAAGCTGCGACAGCTGTGCGATCATTGCGTCGCGCGCTGAATCTTCCCGTGCATAATACTAGACGCGCCGCTCAATATCCGCGACGAAGACGCGAAAAACAAAAGAGCGCAAAACAATGCCTAAAGATGTAAACAAAGGCCATTCTTACGATCATTTAAATTTCAGTTTTCTTCCAATTTCTTCACATTGTGACAATATAAATTGAATCTGATAGTTTAAATTGGTTGTTCATAATAGTATACTCGCCTTTTAGGTCACACGCCCGTGGATTCCGAGAACATTAGCTTTAAATGGTGGAAAATGTCAATATTTTTACTAAATCGATGTTTTGTATAAGTTCAAATTTGAAGGAACTTTACGAATTTTCAGACAACCTAACAAAATCAGTTTTTGATTTAAAATGTCAAAATTTCACCAAAATCATCTAAAGTCAATTATCTAGGAAGCAATTTTTTTTTTTGGCTTAAAAATTTTTAGTTTTGAAAATATTGACCAAAAAGTGCCAAAAATGTGATTTTTGAGATAAAAAACATTTTTGTTGGCACTTTTTGGTCAATATTTTCAAAACTAAAATTGTTTAAGCAATAAAAAAAAAGGTGCTTCCTAGATAATTGACTTTAGATGATTTTGGTGACATTTTGAAACTTTTAATCAAAAACTGATTTTGTTAGGTTGTCTGAAAAATGTTGGCGCCAAAAAAGTGATTTTGGGCAAAAATGTAGAAATCACTATTTTGGGGAAAATTCAATACCAAAAATGGATTCTCCGACTCATTTCATTTGAAAAATTGTATACTATTATGTACATTACATTATTAGTTTAAAAGTTACAGTGCTTGATAAATTTCATTATATTTTGGGTTGACACTGTACAGTAGGATGATGACATGGAGTGCGGTGCACGTTCATTAGCAATGCTCCCACCTCGATTACCCGGCGGGGTAATCGAATTTCAATCCGTGCACATATGTTTTAATTCAACCTGTACAAATAGTATGAATTACATGCGAACAGGTATGGTATTCGCTGTTTTTAGTGACACTGAAGGGCGTGTTCACACTATAGCTAGTTTTCTCCACGACCCGGGTCGAACCCGGGTCGAACCCAGGTTATAGTCTGGTGCGAACAGAAACAAAGGCTCAAAAAATCGACCCGGGTCGAAAATTACAACCCTGCGAAAGTGAAGGGTAGAACCCGGGTTCAACCCGGGTTCAACCCCCATCGACTGTAGTGTGAACAGAAATCGCTGTTTCGACCCGGGTTGCCGGAAGTATAACATGCAAAGATTGCTCTCAGTGTAGAAGCAATGCTGCAACAGCTTTCATGGCCAACCCTTGAGGAGAGACGCAGAGCAACAAGACTGGCTATGATGTACAAGATACAAAACAACCTCGTCGCAGTTTCAGATGGTAGTTAGTATATGCCTATTTACATAGGTGCAACAAAACTGATTTCCAGACAAAATGAGGGCGAACTCCCATACGTATCCCTCAATGCCCCTTTAACGGTGAACTACACTCTGGGTTTCTCGCCACATCTACTTCTCTTGGGAATTTGAGAAGGTTACAATGTCTCCATATTAACTCAGTAGTACTGTCTGTCATCAAGTGAACAGCTTTAATGATCAATTTCATTTTGTGGAATATTTATTTAAAATACAAGTGAGTCAAAAATACAGATATTATATTTCGCAGTTATCTCACCTATATCCTTTGGTAACATCGGAACGTTTGTAAATTAACATACAATTAAATCATAAGAGCCATTGTCGCTCAACATTCGACGATCCCATTAAGGGGGGGGGGGGGGGGGGGCACCAACTTTCTTAATGTTACCGTATTAAATCTACCGCTTAGTGTTATATATCAAATTAAAGCTTAGGTCAAGACATTTCAGAAAATGCGTGTTATTTTGATCTGGTTGCCATGGTTACCATGCAAGGCCTCTGATTGGCTAAACACGGGAACAAATGTAACTAGAAAACGAAATGTTGCATATACACCATACATGGGTAGGGTAGATGATGTATCGGTATAGTGCGCATGCCATCATGGATCCGGATTTTTATACGGTTGCCATGGCACCGTGAACCGACCAATCAGGTAATTTTGTATCGTAATTCAAATTTGAAAACAGATATTAATAATCGGGGTTCGTGGTGTTATAGCCCCTTGTACTACAAATTTGCTTGTTTTGATTTTACTCGCAATAATGGACCCCCTTGCCATGGTTATCCGATTATAGACCTACATATCTAAGCTTGTTTTCTCAATCAGGGGTTTAACAAATAAATTAAACAAATTGTTGTTTAAAACCCGTTTGTTATTGATATCAACAATTTTGTTACTTTATTTGTTAACCCCTGATTGAGAAAACAAGATTAGATATGTAGGTCTATAATCGGATAACAATGGCAAGGGGGTCCATTATTGTGAGTAAAATCAAAACAAGCAAATCGGTAGTAAAATGATCATGCTCTTCAACCGTTTTTCCTCCCAATTTGTTAGCAAATTGGGTCGTGTTCATGTAATTAATGCATGGCCCATGCAGAAATGTGTTTTTCTTTAAAAATCAAATCAAATTACCTCGTTTACACACTCAAAATCAATGCAAATCGATATAATCCGAGTTTCACCACTGCATGGTACAAGGGGGCACAGCACTAAATAAACCGCCCATTGGATTACGTGTAAAATAGAACTAAAAGAGTCGCGATTTTGGGTACTTAGTAACTCTTTTTGGAATGTCTCAAATGATTTATTCATACCAAACAATAACAGATACGCCTTCATATTAGATTTTACGATATGATCATTTAAACAGCGCCACCCCTATTTTCAGCCCGGACGCTCGCCTTCTGACCGCCTCCGAGTACGTGTGTTCATCCACGTGATAAATTTTCGGTACAATCGAAAATCATTATTTTGCATTATCCTGAGCAAAGTATAAGAGATTATCTTTCATTTTAATTATAAAATGCTACCCTCACGCCAAACTTATTCCCAAAGGACCCCAATTTCATCACAACATCGGTTTTTATTTTTGAGAGCTCATATAATAAAATGACTGTGTTGTGTTTACTTTACTTCGTGTTCTGAGTGAATCTTCTTTGTGATTACATACATATCTTACCACAGTAAAACAAGGATATTATAAACACTATCTGCAAATTTCCATGTCAACAAATTGTTTGGAGCACAGAGGTATTAAGTGAATCATGAAAAACACTATTAGTGCCGTACTTACCGCATGTGTGCACCAAAGATCAAGCTTCTAGTGCACTTAACAATGTTATAAAATTAAGACTACTAATGCAGCAAGAGGTTAAAGTTCATTGTTGGACTTCTGTATTAGCTATGTACAACTATTAGTAATTGAGACAGCTTTAGTGTCTGGGTATCCACAGCGTTCCTCGTTGATCCTAAGTACGTTTTCGGCTAAAATAATGGCGTTTTCTTCAAAGTAGTGATGTAAAATTATATCGACATAAAACACTATATAGTTTTTTTGTCAAAAAAGCAAATGTAATAGGTACAAACCTGATTTGTCTCACTTAGCCAAAGTTTTAAATTTCGTTTTTCTCAGAACTCCAAATATGCACTTAAGACATCTGTGCTGCAAGCACTCGAAGTGTACATACCGATACAGTTTAGTTTAATGCACGTAGTTTTTAAAATACATTTCACGGCAGTGTTTTTCATCGCGCTCTATCTTTTGCCAGCGAAAGGCATCCGGATATCCATCCAAAAGGAAACGCCGCATGCAAGGTAGCTGCACTTTATGCATGGCACGGTTGACATAGAGTTAGCAAAAGCTTTGCGGAAATAAAAACCAAAATATTGAGAGACACCAAGTGTGAAGATTCAGATTGGAGTGACAGGTTATAGGTGCCTTGCTTCAGGTCACGTCAGTGCATTAAAACTTTCCATGCGGCTGTTGGTTTTACCAAATACAAAACATAACATTTTTCAGAAAACTTTCCCAACTTTCAAGTTGTCAGGTATGTTTGTACTTATTGTAATGCATTTCTCACGGTGATTCCAAATGTGTCATTTGTAGACGCCTGCTGCGTGGAAAGTGTTATGATAGAAAGTCGGCTCCTTAAAAACTGGAATGAGGATAAGTACATTGTTTCTATGACTATTCTGTATCGCGAGGAAGTTCAAACGCAGGGTTACTGAAGACCATGTCATTTCCCTGTAGGCCTTCTATATCTTCTACCTCATAGAGTGCAGAAAGTGCTGATCTGCCAACCTGAAGAGATACATCTCTATAGCAAACGTCTACATCCAGGACTGAGGCGTCTCCATCCGTGAGACCCGTGTCTTCATCCTGGAGACTCACCTCTCCATCCTTTACGTCTTGGTGACTAGACTGGTTGTGGTGAACTCCTCTATTTTGAAGCAATTCGTCTTTGTGATTAATAGACCGACTGTGACGAGTTTCTCCATCAGGGACGGGTTGGTCGCAAAAGTGTCCAGCGGGGTCCTCAATGATGAAAACACCACTCGGTTTTTGCGATTTATTCTGGCACATTTCATGTTCGACGTTCTCAATGACAGCGCAGTCACCGGGGCGATGGCATTTCAATTGTGCTGATAAACGTAGCAGTTTTATTTCTCGTCTGTGAGTTACCACCTGGAAATAGAGTATTGCAAGTAAGATACATAGCGAAGATGCAGATACGATCCAACAGGCTAGTAACAAAGTAGTATTGTCCATTGATGTGCTACAGGCTGTATCAAAAAGATTTGTTCCGTGGTCTGATCAGTTTTTCAGAATTTTTTTTGATATGTTACGAACCATTTAGACCATTTTGCTTCTATATGCAAAATATTGAAGTTTCATCTTTTCTAAGAATTTTCATTTACGACAATCGAACATTTTTTTCAGAATTTACAAGCTTTTAAAGGAATATTGGTGTTTTTATAATTTTCATCGAAACGTTAGATCTGAAGCGCACAATTCAAAGTTCCTCCTGACTGCACTCATATATTCACTACTTATAAAGAGTTTGTGCAGTGAACCTATTAAATTAGCGTTGCTGCGAGTAAAACCATGATTACGTCGATCTTCATTTGAATGACGATAGCGGTCAGAAACAACAGCCAATTATCTTCAGATTATCAGATCAATAAGTTGACATAATTCCCTATTTATTAAAATCAAAAATATTGTATTTATCAGAGATTTTATATTTTTAATGCTTTTTTGAAAATGGAACAAATCAGAGTACAAATCATTTTGATACAGCCTGTAGGAGTAGAAGGTAGGTGAGGCGAGTGTTCCGTTGTTGATTCCATAGTTGTAACAATCACTTTAGCTCCAGATGCTCAAGATAGCACATGAACAAATCACCGAAGATTTCTGTAGGTCGGAAAGGACAACATGTACATCTTACAACATCTCTTCCGAGACTTAATGTTTCACACAATGACTACTGCCATTTACAAGGTGCCAATAAGTGTCCTGGGCGCGGCACAAACAACCAGCCCTCGATATTGTATTAACCGCAATAGATCCGTCTGTGCAATGGTTGGTTGATAGAATCTACACCGTTTGATGCAGTACCTAATGTCCTAGTTTTCTATAATGTCAAAACATTGGTGTCGTCTGCTGTCTTCTAAAAAGCACAGGTTACATAGCCAATACGTGTGCGTACACTCGTTGAATGGTGGACAATTTGCAGTTTAGGTTGTTTGACCTGTTGTTTTGATGACATACATGTATATTACTTCAGTTTATATTTGATGCGAAGAAATAGCATGAAGATAGTAGATACATGAGTAGTTTTTTTTCAATTACAAAAATGTGTATAAATCCTTATCATGGTAACGTAATTATTATAGAAATTGTAATAATTGTCTCCTCAGCTGTTTGGGATTATATAACAATGTCATAGACCATGTCCACGTATTAGTAGGGGAGTCACACCAACATTTCAACTTAATGCGATCATTTTATTCCTGGTGTCTTTTTCAAGAGCTCATCAAATGCTCTCCAAAAGTGGTCTAATTTTTGAAATCGGACATAGAATTTTGGAGTTGTTGTCTAATTAGTACCTTAATTAATGACAAAATGGGGTATTATTTATCAAAAAATCATGAAATCATGTTTTTTGAGTAACCAGTACTCCAAAACCCTACATTTTATAAAAAAGGAGGCATATCATATGGCAGAGAACTAATTCTTAGCTAAACTTTGGTTATAAATTTGCATGAAGACATAAGTAATCCGGTGAAAAAAATATCTCAAACTTGGGTATTTTCAGCACTGAACATTTTCAAAAATTACGATTTTGTGTGTATTTCAATGGGAAATCGGACAAACAGATGACTTCATTCTCATCCATGAAACTCAAAAACCAAATGGAAATTTAACACGAGGCATACAGTTCCATAAACTATATTAGTATACCAAATTCATATATTTTAAAGATTTCAGCGATATTAACCCTTTCCACGCGGCTATTTGTGTTACCATATAAATACAGATTTTTCCGTCAGAAACCTTTCCCAACTTTCAAGACCATCTCAAGGATTATAGAACCAATACTAGGCATGTTTGTACTTATTTCAATGCATTTCTCATGGTTATTCCAAATATGGTAATGAGATTAAATCATTGTTACATTTTTGAAACATTTTGTGAAGTTTTGGAATGTTGTCTGCAGACGCCTGCCGCGTGGAAAGTGTTAAGGTGTCTAAATTCGACCATTTTCAACAAAAAGGGTAATTTATTTCAACATCCTGTTAGTTTTTACGCGTGTATTAATTTAATTGGGGAAGAAAAATCCTCGTTTGGGGGTGTTTGGAGAATCGTTTGTTCATGCATGCTTGGCCTCCGGCCCGGACGCGATCTTTATTACCGTAAACAACATTTGATACCTGACGGAGTAAAGTGCATAGCACATGTACATTGTACAGCAATACGTTTATACAGTGACTGCAGTACGTGAGTACGGTTAATAAATTCGCGACCCGGACACCCCCCGGTCTACCCAGAACTGTAGCACCATGGACCCCAGAAGGTCAACGGTAGCACTCATGAACGAATTCACAAAAGGTAACCTTGTAACCTTTATTTGCCTACACGGTTGCCTACACCATAGACGGTATGCACGAACTGTGCATTGTTCGCCAATGTTTACACACATGTACCTATTCCCGGCGATAATATCTCGAGTCCGCACAGAGCGAAAATCGTAATTCTTTCGAGAGTCAGCTAAAAATATATAGAAGTAAATACTTGGCCAGTCCACAGGATTTTCACTTTGTGCGTTTTCCTATGATAAAGCACTGAACATCACAAATTGTCCCCATTGACTTAACACATGCCTACACGTACGCTCGTACATATCCAGAAATCTTAAACTTTCAAGTACAATGCACTGAGAACTGAGAAATAAACCCGGAAATAAACATAAACTCCGAGGAGAACAAAATGGCAGCGGACTACGACTTCATAGTTATTGGTGGTGGCAGTGCGGGTTGCGTCGTGGCCAGCAGGCTGAGCGAAGATCCCGATATAAGTGTCCTGTTGTTAGAGGCAGGTCCGTCTGATCAGGAATATCCACAGATTTATGACCCCTCGAAATATACGGCACTGAAAGAATCATTTGTTGATTGGAATTTCAAGGTAGGCACGTAACAACGTTTAACCAACTATTGAACTATTAAACTGTGTTGGGATGTAAACACTATTTTCTAGGCTTGCGATGCGTGTTGTCAACTATTCAAATATCTATTGTTATACATTACGGGCATTGGATTACGTGTAAAATAGAGCTAAACAAGTCGCGATTTTGGGTCCTTAGTAGGAGTCCTTGGTACCAAAATCTAGGATTTTGGTACTTGGTCACAGGTCACTAATAGGTATTCAAATAAGGTGGGATCGTTGTCAAAAAAACATAACATTTTTGGTATCATATTAAAGACAATTTATCCAGCTACCGAATAAAAAGAATTAAAGCCACATATTTAGCAACAGTGAAGTTATCAATCTAAACGTCGAGTGAGTCAAGGGTGGGATCGGTGGATGAGGCGCCGGTGGATGAGGCGCCCATAGGTTTCTACACAAAATAGTGGAAAACTAGAACTTTTGAAATTGATGCCATTTTAAAATTAAACATAGGAAAGTTTTCAAACTTCTCATATGTGTTAATAACATGTGCCTGCTACTATGAATAATAATATTGAATTGTTATCTAGACATTCTCTACTAGAATATGATGTTCAATTCAGGGAGTGTTTTAATGTAAAAAAACACACTGTTTTATTCATTTTATTGATTAAACAATGGCCAAATCGCAGTCTCTCTCTATTTCATTTGTGTGACTCTTCGGTCCTTTTCTAAACTAAAAAAGCCAGAAGTGTTTCTTCACAGAACTGATCATAGATTCATGAACATTTTGCTATTTAGACCTATTTTGGACCACCCTGTATTTAAAATAAAAGGAACTTTAACGATATTCGTGTAGTTCATTTTTATAACCATTTTCTTTTAAATTAAATAGTCCATGCTAACTTAATTTCATAGAATATTATATACAAACCTTCATTTTATGCATTATTTCATCATCATTTTAGACACCCTGTACTTTTCCTGTGAATATTTGGGCAAGTGATTCTTAGCAAATTTGGTAGCACCTTCTGCGGTTGTTCTGATTTTGGTGACTATCTTCAGCTAAACCTAATTGTACAAACTATCAAAATATTTTGTGAGGAGCAAAAACGATCAACTTTTTTATGTTCCACCCTATACAAATTTTACCCACCCTGTATAATTTGATTCTTTTTTGCAAAAATGAAAAACCTTGAATCATAAGCTTTCCAACAATATATAGTTTGTGGGTCATTAAGTATGTAAAACTTAAGTGTTGTCCCATTTAATCAGATTTGGTGCATTCCTCAACATTATTAGAAGGGAAACATTTTTTGGACCAGTTTGTGACTTCTGACTACTTACTCAAGGCACAGTGTTGAAGGGAACCAATTTAATAACCTAACCATTTTCTTGACCAGACTTATTGCATAGTCTATATTATTATTAAAGCAATTGAGTCTCCTGCGGAAGTTAATAATTTCTTGTTCTATTCATCCATTTATTAAGTTTATTGATTCTTTTGTCATGTTTTTCCTATGCTGGGCATGCATGGATTAACATAGGCCTAATCCCAACTTATCTTTTCTGGGATTTCTGGAGCAATCAATAACTTCTTTTCATAAACATGATGCCTTCAAGGTGAGATGGATGCTGATTATGCAATCTGCCACAGATTAGTTTTTTACAAGCATGGACTTATTTTATAGACTGATTAAGTCTGTGTTTCAAGAGATGGTTAGCTTCCACCTTACACACTTGCCTGAATAAGTACCAAAATCCTAGATTTTGGTACCAAGGACTAGGTCCTTAGTAACTCTTTTTGGAATGTCTCGAATGCTTCATTCTATTACAAACAAGTATTAAAATTTCATAAAATCGTCAAGAACAGATACCCATTCCAATTAGATTTTACGATATGATCATTTAAAGAGCGCCACCCCTATTTTCAGCCCGGACTCTCGCCTTATGACCGCCTCCGGGCTTGTGTGTTCATCCACGTGATAAATTTTCGGTACAATCGAAAATCTTTATTTTGCAATATCCTGGTCGAGCAAGGAACAAGAGATTATCTTTCATTTTAATTATAAAATGCTACCCTCACGCCAACCTTATTCCCAAAGGACCCCATTTATCACAACCTCGGTTTTTGTTTTTGCCGGACCTTACTACCATCGGGGAAGTGTAGTGGCTCGTGTCTTTTAAGCATGCTAAGGGTACACTGTTACCGTTCCACACTTCACCAAAACCGCTCATTCGCCAAAACCGCTCATTTTTACCCAGCGCGACAAGCCCCAAAACCACCTCATTCGCAGCAGGTCGCTGCACGATATACACACACGATTCAATGCATAAAATCAAAACTAGTCAGTATATGAAACAGAGATATGAAGCTATCGAAATAGAGCTGTCGTCTAGTGCTAACCTATATAGACTTATGAAAGTCTTTATTTACGCTATATTGTGATTGTTTACGCTAGTTGTTCAACGTGTATTCAGGGGTGTGTATGTGGGTGCTTGTTGCAATTTCCCCTCACATGGAATATGTTATTTCATTACAACTAGGCCTACTGCATAGCTATTTAATTGGATATGAAGTCATAATGATAGGTTTGGTGATGCCCTTGGCTTGCGAATTGAAAACTACAATGCAAGAGCTTGTTGAGAGACTAAGCTCGGACGAAACTGTGTCCAAGCTCTGTGTAGCCCCACTTGGATTGTCTGGGTTTTTGCCGGACAAAACTTAACTGGATTGGACTGGCGCCTTTAGAGGGCGGTATACATGGTGTTTTCAACATACTTATTGCCAACGGCTTGGAACCCGATTGTTTATTTTGAATGTATAAATCGTATTCAAATTGGGAACCAAGACAATGTAGGGTAATTCTTAAGCTGCCGAAAGTCAATGGCTGTTCTCGGCATTTAGCCGGTCCCGTCTTTGTTAAGAATTGTTTCTATCAGATTTGCACGTTGTATCGGAGTCACAGCCGCCGAGAATCTCAGTAGCAGGGGCCTGATATAACTTGTGATTGACAGGAAGTAGTGGACGTCCGATGGCTGCATACAGCCGTCTGTATGAAATATAATTTCTTACTTGGAATGATTGGGATTATGATTCTATGAAATGATGAAATTGAAAGTTGAGCCCTGATTCTTCACTTGATGTAAATGCCTGATCAACATGAATTAATAACCAAGCCGTATTATTGTAAAATTACACACGGACTTGGACATTATTTCAGGCAAGATTCGCAAGAACACACGATAGCCTATATATGCAGAGCTGTCGAATTCCCATATCGATGCCTGTGTCATACTTTTTCGCAATAACATCCCATCTTGATCTTCTACCATCAAAAGCTATCGTTTCAGGATGTCATCTATTTTCTTTTTTGTCATTGTAGGCCTATCTGTCGTAATTGCCATCAAAAAGGTTCACAAATTCATCTAAACTGTCGCGTATTATAGGTCAAAATAGTTACGGCGAGTCTGCGACGACTTCTTCATGATATTTCTATAATCTATATCATTCGCGCAAATCAACAGTTTATTTTGTTTCTTACACTTTTTCTTCTGAAATCTTGTTCTTAAAACTCTTAAAACAAGGTGAATGGGAGGAGTGTGTAACCAAATAGTTTAGTTTCAATATAAAATCATGTGTTTAACGAAAATATCGTTAGTTTCAAAAATAATGTAAAGTACTTTTTTTTAATAACAAACGCTAACTCTCATTGTTGTCAATGGGGCTAGCTAAAAAACTGAAATACCGTCTAGCTATAAGCTACGTCATCATTTTAACAATATCACGTACGTAACTCCCAAGAGCACTTGCGAATCGTCTTCTGCTAAAGTTTCAAATTAGCCCATAAATTGCTTCTTATTTCATTTCCCGAATGATAATGAAACTGAAACATGATTGATAATATGTGAATTGATAACCCTTATACACATCATTTAATTTCATTCGACCGCGATAATTCTCTTTTAAGTAAGTCCATAATTATGAGACGTGAAAGTGCGATTGTGCTCCTTTATTGTACTTTTTTATTTCCCTTATGTTTCAGACTGAACCGCAGACTCAAGCTTACAAAGCGTATGATTGTGGTGGAATTGCAACATGGCCACGTGGTAAGGTATGTAGACTGAGTCCCATATCAGTCCGATAACTGATAATCTTCGTGATCGAAGCGCTTGTTGGGCATAAATAAGGCGGAAGAACTAACTTTAGAAAGGTTTGTACTAGGGTTATTTCTCGGGTTACTTTTGTATTGAATAATATTAGGCCTGATATAACAGCCATGAGTTTTTATATAATGAATGGCCTGATTTCAGCCATGTACATTTATACTCATATATTGCATGCCTTTTGTGTACCAGTAGTTGAAAGAAATATATCACTTGGTCTAATTTGGATTGTTCCAAATTTGACCTCGTGATATATTATACAAATATGGACTGTTCATGAGAAAAATGGGGTGATCTATTGCCCCGAGGTGATGGAAACCGTAAGCTTACTATTTTCCCGAAGCTGAATGCTGAGGGAAAATAGTAGGCGTGCGGTCTCCAGATCACCGGGGGACCATTATTATCACCCCATTTCACGAATACCCGATTGTGATACAATAAAATATTAAAAATATCTTAGGCTAGTCGATTCTCGACAAAAGTAAGCTTTGGCCTATCGAGTCGCTGACGAAAAATTACTCTCTCAGTCATGCTGAACTCACCTCATCGACAAAGGTCTAGGCCTTGTTGCAGAATGCCCTCAGGTGAATAGACAACAGATATTCATTATTCATGAGTCATGACTAAATCAACTGAAATGTTCAGCCGATAAAAATATGTGCGGTATGCTTAAACCAAAGACTAATATAGGCAGACGATTTGTTCACGTTTGAAGAGCGATTCCTCTTTTGCTGTTGTGCACTGAGCGGACGTCGTACACAGACGGCGTACACAGACGGCGGTGGAATCAATGTATTGTTTATACCGACCCCGGGTACACTCTCAGCAAAAATGGTTCGGAAAGGTTTCTTTGAGTAAGCTCGGTGTTCGATGTAGAACCTTCTGCACTCAAGGAACCTTTAATGGTTCTAAGAAGGATACAAATGGTTCCAAACCCAGAATGAAAGGTTCTTTCTGTGTCAATGGCTCCTTATAGAACCCTAGAATACGAAAAAAGGGTTCCATGAAAAGCTGTGAGAGTTCTTTATAATGACTTGCACTTCAGAACTATTTAACACACGGGTCCCAGCCAATATCGATCGTGGGCCCACAGTGGGCCCTCATTAGGACCCTTAATATTTGGTCCACTTTGGCCTGTATACGGGCCAAAGTAGACAAAATAATAAGGTTTCTTGAGGGCCCACTGTGGGCCCACGGTCGATGTTGGCTGGGGTGTGCATCGGCTTCTTTAAAATTAACACCATGGAAAGTAGATTTCGTAAGGATTTATATATCCATTTTATTAACATGATTGATTCAAGACGTCACTCACTTAGTGATTGTTCACAAACCAGATACATGCATTATATTAATGAAGTAAATTAGAAAAGTATGCAAACAGCAAAATAAAATGGTGCTTGAAACAATCTATTTCTAAATATTTCTGAAGAATCCTAAGGGTTCTATAGTAACAAAACTGAAGAACTGTTTTAGTTCTTTAAAGAACCTTTCAAGAGTGTTCTTTAACCCTGAAGAACCCATATATAGGACAAAACTGAAGAACCTTTTTTTGTTCTTTAAAGAACCTTTCAAGATGGTTCTTTAACCCTGAAGAACCCTTCGGGTTCCATATAGAGGACAAAACTGAAGAACCTTTTTTAGTTCTTTAAAGAACCTTTCAATAGGGTTCTTTAACCCTGAAGAACCCTTAGGGTTCCATATAGAGGACAAACTGAAGAACCTTTTTTAGTTCTTTAAAGAGCCTTTCAAGAGGGTTTTTCAATGAAATGGTTCTTGGGAAGAACCCATGAGGGTTTCATATGGAGGACAACGTGAGGAACCATTTATGGTTCTAAGTTGAACTTTTCTTTTGCTAAGAGTGTTAGGACCTACTACTAGTACTAGATTTGTAAACATTATAGATGGAGACTCAATACAGGTGGTTTTCTTTTATAGTACGGGGTGTCACAAGAATCTCAAAATCGGTACGGCGGGATCGTAGTAGAGCATTATACGTTTTGAAAGAAACAAAAAAGACCGGGAATGACGTTAAGCATGATAGACAAACATATATTGTGCCACCTGATGTAGTATTCACCAATTAAATGACAAGCATATGTTGATGCGTTATATAATTTGTACTACCATACTCCCAGGCATACAGTATTTTTTATACCATCTCCACTCCTGCACAACATGGCAACTATTTCAACTATGGAATATTGTCCATGATTATTGTACAGGGTGGACCCTTCGCACGCTCCTAAATATACACCGCCATCCTGATGTAGGATCCCAATTCTTTCCGAACCTCGTCGCGTAGGTTGGGTCTCTAGCTGCAAGAATGCACCCCAGAAAATCCGTCATCATAGTTGATTGTCCATGGTCGAAATGGAGGAAATGCTGACAACATACAGACATACTCGGCCCAGACTGTCCACAAGGTCCATCCAAACATGAGCCATGTCAGGATCACTACCCGCAAAGCTATGTCATTTCAGAGTATTAACTTTTCTGTGATAAATAAACAATCTCAACGACCGTTGGTTTTAATTGACACAAATACTTATCGTCAACAATTTACAATGAAAGTGGGAGGAGTAGTTTTTTGATTGATTGGGAGCATTTGGATCCAAATGCTCCGAATGAGATGACTCAGGTTTGCGTGTACCGGTTCTGGCACGCTGATCTGTACTATTTACACCTTATCTAGTCTCTGAGCATATTATTCCCAATCATCAACACCTACACCTATTTTACAGTTGGATTGTCTTATTTGTCAACAATATCTGTTTTCTCTCCCTCCTCCTCTCCAGGTACTCGGAGGTTCAAGTTGCATAAATCACATGCTTTATGTTCGTGGGGATTGTTCCGATTATGATTCGTGGGAGAATCTTGGTGCAACGGGATGGGGATGGAAAGATGTTTTGCCGTACTTTCTGAAACTGGAAAATAACCAAGGGTATGTAGAAAGATATTTCGCTCGCGCTGTACTTTGTTAAGTTTGTTAATTGCCAAAGGTTTATGGCAAGAAGTTTTGCCATACTTCCTAACACTGGAAAATTACCCAAGTGCTTGTGAAAAAGTGCATTGCAAAAGGTGGAAAATTACAAAGGCATGCCGTCGGTATATTGGGTTTCTCTACGCGGGGTATGTGAAGGATTCCCAATCAAGTGTATAGGAGCCATCTCTGCTACACCAAATGTCCCAAACCGAGCCAAGACAATGTTATTAAGAAACCGAGCATTTATGTTGTTGCTTTTCTTAAACTCTCATCTGTGCGAACTTGTGTGAAATATCATTTGATTCTAAAATATGATACGTTGTTATAAAGTGCTCAAAGAAAGTCATACACTTTGTTTAGGTCATTTAAAGTAATTTTCGATTATCTTTTTACGAAACAGGCTAGATAGACATTTGGGTGAATCTTTTTGGCACATTTCGATACCAAACATAACACCTAACAACAACCGATAAATCATGATTAGCACCATTTATAGAAAATAGGTCACTTTTCAAAAGTCACATTTTCAATACACTACGCGGGATGAAAATATGGGGGGATGGGAGGTTCACCCAGTGTGTGACACTGTGATGACCAGGATTGACCGGGCAATCGATCACATAGTGCTGCACACTACGCTGTTGTTGGGTGAACGGGGATATTTGATTCCGAACATAAAGTCCATTACATTAAACTGCTTGGAATGTTACCAAGCCTTAGGGATACACTTTGGTTTGGTTTGGGTTTATATCATCAATTTCTCTTATTCCAGATTAATGTAACATAAAATGCTGTTGACTCTGTCAACTCAAATTGTTCAAATTAATTGCACCGATATGATAAAAATGAAGATCTTGTACGACTAAAAATAATTTTGATTAATCGGTCCATGTTCTCCTTTCCATAAAAAGTCCCTTTACATTCATATCCTTCACCAATGCATGACACTTTGAATTTGAATTAGCCCGCGCATTGAGGGGAAATGCACAGCGATCAACACAGGACTAATACAGCTAATGTGCTTGTTAACAATTGGTGATTTTCCCCGCGTAGTGTATTGAAAATGTGACTTTTGAAAAGGTGACTTATTTTCTATAAATGGCGCTAATCATGGTTTATCTTTGTTGTTAGGTGTTATGTTTGGTATCAAAATGTGCCAAAAAAGATTCATCCAAATGTCTATCTAGCCTGTTTGTTAAAAAAATAATTGAAAGTTACTTTAAAACCCTTTGAACCCGAAAGGCACTAAAATAGACCTTCAACAACGGGCGTAATAACCCGAAAGGCACTAAAATAGACCTTCTGAACAGGTGACTAAACATGTGACTTGTATGCTTGGTCATATCACCTGACTTCTACTGTGAAATACATTGTCTACGCAGGTTTACGTTGTGTTTTGATGTCATTTTGCCGTAGAAAACTGTCACAAATACCACGAAATGGCAACAAAATCTTGCGCAATATGATTCTCAGGTAGACAGGCATGCATTATATTACGGTCATTATTAGTAATTTTAGAGAAAAAACTACGGACAAATCACTGGAAAATTAATGTTTTACGATTGGATATTCAAGAGGGCAGTATAACGTTCAGTCGGAGAATGGTCAGAGGGTGTAAGATAGGGGAAAAGAAAAAAAAGATGTATGCAAAATGCGTGCTAATAAGTCAGGGTGGGGCGTCAGCTTGCTATATATAGGTCAGGGTTCAAAGGGTTAACAAAGTGTATGACTTTCTTTTGTTGAGCACTTTAGATCTCAATACATTGGTTCGCCAGTTCGCCACGTTGGAGGACCTTATAACGTAACAGATGTTATTCCTATATACGCTACTCGTTGTTTTCTTCAAGCAGGTATGAGTCAAGGGCTCAGCAGACTCCACAACGCTCGAACTGTTTACGCTCTCAACCATGCGTAGTAGCTCCACCACAACAAAATGACGCAGCCTGATTGGTCAACGGTGGTCAACGCTTGCGCTCAGCGTTGGAGCGTTGTGTAGTCTGCTTAATTTTCACCTACTGGTTTTTTTTTTAGAATTTGGAAGAAATGACCGAAAGGTTGGCACTTTGCCGACAATAGCCGTGATAAAAAATGCGCGGGAATTTGAAATTCTTATGGATAATTTCCTACACAGTCAACATTTTCCTACTTTGGTATTAAAAAGAAAATGCGCGCGAATCGCCCGAAATTATAACATTTGTAACCTAAGGTGATAGTTTTAAATAACTTACCGTTATCAATGAACCAAAACATGATAGAGACAGAAACGGAACAAGCGAGAAAGAAACAAACTTAAGAAGAGACAGAACAGAAGAAAAAACAGCCGCAGAACACAAACGATAATAGAACAGTAAGGGCGTCTTTACCCATGTCTTAAAGATCCTTGTTTCATTATGCATAAATATGTGTATCTCGATTACTTCATATATAGGTGTTGAACTTGGATATGAAGAAATAGATACAAACGGAGGGGCTTCGGTAAGTTTATACAAATACGTTACTATTTGAACCGAACTCATCAATATGATACATACTCACCACAAAAAAAAAAAAAAAAAAAAACAATAAAAAATTAACTTCAGTTTGATTTTGTTCTCAATCACAAGCTTGGATTTGGACCAGTTCAGAAGAGCATTGATAGCTCTGGTAAACGTAGTAGTACCGCGTCAACCTATTTACATGCTGTTGAAGATAGGAGTAATCTAACAGTGATCACCGAGGCACACGTTCTGAAGGCAAGTTGTTATTTACGCACAATCTTGCAATCCGTTATACAAGAATTGATAAACGCCCCCAAAATATTGTAACTGATTACCATCAATACCTAATAGTATGCTTGTATTCCGCGGCACTTGATGGAAGATGGAAACATTTCCGCGCCAATTCACTTTCACGTTAAATTGATATGCCATTTGTGTGTGGCACTTAAAGTCAAATTAAAAATAAATGCAACCTTTCGAGTCGCACAGAGACTCCGCTACTTACTTTCTAGCGTACGAAATAGATATAAATTTAGGGGCGATATCCAAACTCTCAAGCGGTTTTACACCGGTATTTCACCGATTTTACACCGGTATTAAAACGATATTTTTTTCTATTGTTAAAAGCATCGGAAAAAGATCAGTGATTAACACCCCGCTGCACCCGCCTCTCTACTTATCTGGCGTTAACAATATAACTATTGTAGTACTGTCGATGGCTCAATTAGTGAAGCAGACAGATGAAAGCGCGAGGAAGGTTGTGTTATTAAAGGTAGATGACCCGATCACATTTTCATAACACAGATTTTTCTCAAACATATGGAGATTTTCATATCATATGAAAGATCATATTTTTCTGATTAACATACTGAAATTTGACGGTCCAAATCAGTATGATTACGGAGAAATCGGTGAAATTACATCGAATTACCGCGAAAGGTGGTAACCACCAATTTAGTTTGTGTACAACTCAATGGGCACATTTCACGGCATCTTGTGCGTCTAAAATAAGAACCATTAGAGTTATGCAACTCAAACTTTGGAATACAACTCTTTTTTCAAGTTGAAAACAACTCTCTTTTCAAGTTGAAAATCGGAACATCTACCTTTAAGCTGACCAGTGTTCACCCGACCCCCGTTGTGACGTAAAGAGCGACCCATTTGCCAGATTGTACACCTATCGGGTTTCTAGTACAAGTGCCAGGTTTTATCATGGCAGGTGATGGAGGAGGAGGCTAATCGCAACACCACTCAAACCCTCAAATGAGATATGTTTGTAGCCGCCTATTCATTGCTAGGCTTATCGTACTCCACTCGTTAACGTCATAAGAATAATTATCCTTGAAGTGGCCTTTAAAGACTATTGTTCAACCGTGGATGATTTTTGAGTAAGCAGTACATGCATGGATAATGTTATCATCGAATACTAAACAATATGGGAGCCATTAAACATACAACGTGTTATTGTTTTCTGGTTTAGGCATAATGTGTGTAATCAAGTAGCATTATGAATCTTACTCCCCTAAATAGTGTCATTTTTCTGCGTTTTATACTATTTAAGAATGTTGCATACACTCTGAACGTGACCTAATAAATAATAATTATTAAGAAATGAAGTGATTAATGTAAATAAATAATATATAAATTAATAATTATATCAATCAAATCTACTGTATTTAGGCCTATTTATAATTAATTGATTGATAAATAATTAAATAAACATCAACAATTAAGAAAGAAAATACAAAATAAATAAATAACGTTAAAATGATGTCAATATAAATGAGAACCGACCTCTACCCAGACTCGACCGCTCTACGTACAGAGCACAGGGAATATAAACCATATAAACCGCCACAAAGATTCGAACGTACGGCCTGCTGATTGAGAGTCCTAATCTTTACCAACTGAGCTATTTTGATTTTCCTGAAATCCTCAGCGCTTTATACCGAAATATAGTTCTCATTCAACTATCCCCTAAATACCGGGTGGTTCAAAAAAAAGTTGACCCAAGTTCAAAATAATTTTTCAACCACACTTAAAGTTTTAGAGAATTTGTGTTAACATAGTCTTAACCAGCAGTAAGTTTTGAAAATATCCTGAAAAGATAGCACGTTAAGCTTGTTTGGTTCTTCAGATATGGTTCATTACAGAAAACATGTACAAAACTGACTTGTCCACGGGAGCGTCATTTAGTTGTTGACTTCAACAAACATCATGCTCTAATTTCAGAATTGAAAAGCCCGCCCTGACAAAGTACCCCAATCTCTATGCTTATGTGCCATTCACATTCAACAAAGAAACGTAGGTACGTAAGTGGGTAATGTCAAGCACTAGACAAATGTTTCAGATGTCTCCTTTTTCCTTTTTCTCCATTTTTTTACAATTTGTGACCAATCGTGTGTAAGTCCACTTTGTGCATTCCATCTCTACTAAAGGACATTCCCGTGGACAAGGCAATTTTGTGCATACTTTCTGTAATGAACAATATCTGAAGAACCAACCAAGATAAATGTATCATTTTTTCAGGATAATTTCAAAACTTACTGCTGATCAAGACTAAGTAAACACATATTCTCTGACACTTCAAATGTGGTTAAAAAAAATCCTTGAACTTGGGTCAACTTTTTTTTGAACCACCCGGTACACACGGATTTTTGAACACGGTGTTGTTGTCTGTAAAATGAGTCTATGGTTTATTAGATTTAAATTATTTTCGTTCGGTCTATATCAACAATTTTTGAACAACATTACAAGTTATTCGCGGTATATTAAATGTACAATTTAACAAAAAACCTAGTATACCCCCAACTCAAAGGTTGCATTCATGACTCAACGATTTTTACGAAACTTATGTAAATCTCTATCGATTGCAGTCAGACATCAAGGAATTACCTCAATAGAATCCATTTCACTCATGCGTGTCCGTAACAAAATGGTCTTGTTACCGTAGTATTTGTTGTTCAGATCAATTTGATGCAAGTCTTACTGTTCAAAGAATGACCTATACATTTGGCGGGTTATTTAAACGTGTTGATCTGTAGTATTAGTCTTTTCAAATTTGGGAACAGACTTTAGTTCCTACAAATTTTACCGACTCATGGATGGCTTCTATTGCTAGTATTCACATCACATTATCTAAATCAATAGTCAATACATGTAGCATTGAATATAATTTAGATTACAAAAAGGATTTGGTTTTTCTGTCACGAGGAGGACAATGAAAACATTGAATTGTACCTGTCCAATTACTGTATCCGAATTTTATTGCTACTACGTATGTAGCTCCTTATAATAATAATAGTAAAAAACCACACACACACACAAAAAGCCCCCAGCAAACAAAAACAAAAACAACAAAAACAAATTCACGCCCCCCCCCCCCCCTCGCCCCCCCCCCCCCCCCAAAAAAAAAGTAAGAAAAAACAGACGAAATAAATATAAAGGGATAACATAAATAAATATAATCATAAATATGGGTAAAAAACCATGGGACGTAACAAAATAAAGGTACTACTGAGATCGAACTTACGATTCAATGGTATCTATATCATTATGAGTGTTTATTGTAAATCCGCTGCCCTACCAACTGAGCTAACCGGTACACAGCAATTTCTTGTCATGCGCGTTCAAATATATGGATAGGTTCACATGATTTAAAAAAAAAGATAGAACAATAATAGGTCTAATGAATAACAAAGCCCCTCCCCAAGAAAAATAAATAAAAAATATTACAAAATAACAAAACGAAAACGTTAACAAAACAAAACAAAACAGAGACATTGGAGACACAGAGAGAAAAAAGAAGAAAAGAGAAGAAGCAATGGTTGGTTGAGGAATTGAACCCTGCGTGGGAGCGCTAGAGCGTGGCCACTATGCTGCACTAGACTATTACAGTTATGGCATAGTCGTTGATAAAGATATATTTAGTATGGGGTTATTTAAGCATCACATTTCTTACGCGTTGCTGATCCCCATACATCTTTCAAAATTAAAAAGAATGAAGCAATTAGCATTTTAAACAATACGAATTGTTTATTAGGATTCCAGCTTCTTGCGGGTGCTGTGCAATCTGTAATTGCTTCAGTATTACGTGCACTAGGGCTGTGAGAATTGAGCGTAAAATGTCCCAGGAAAATGTCGCAAGTTGTATAGTGGTTCCATGTTCAAAATGGTTACAGGTCAAAATGCTATGCGATGTGACAGTTGACAACCAGCCAAGACCATTATATTCTATTGATAAGAAAAATCGTATCGAAAATTGAGGAAAGGACATAAGTCGGAAATAATATCCGTCTGAACTAATGACTTGGATTATATATTTCACTCTTCACTTTTTGTATAGATATAATTAATGTTCATTCATGCATCCCATACCAGTAAAATAATAAATACTTTCAAATCCCAGAATAATACTTCCACCAAACACGATGGTAAATATATTACGCCCCCTCCGTAATCACCCCTCCATTATACAAATAGTTTACGTTTTCAGCATTGATTTCAATGGAATGAAGGGGAAATGGGCTACTTTCACAAGACCATGGCAATACTGCGGGGAAGACATGGGATAATTATAAAGATTATTTCTAGAGCTGTACATGATGAATAGAGTGAGAGTAAACAACATTCCAGACTCGTGATGATCGGTAGCCTAATTGATATGTCTAGACGACTAATTGAGCCATCAGTACTATACAATAGTTCTATTGTTAACGCCAGATAAGTAGAGAGGCGGGTGCAGCGGGGTGTTAATCACTGATCTTTTTCCGATGCTTTTAACAATAGAAAAAAATAACGTTTTAATATCGGTGTAATACCGGTGTAAAACCGCTTGAGAGTTTGGATATCGCCCCTTATTGCTTGCCGTATATATACTGTCAATGCTAATATTGCACCGAAATATAAATACCAGGAAAACGAAAGGGGCACACTGCTAAGGGTATCAAAATGTGTAAAGATATTTTATCTGTAAAATATATTATTATAATTCATTATTTACAAATGTTTGCATTATCACATGATTTCATTACATACGGTATCATATATTCATATATCAAACTATTCAGCTAAGATTATTTTCTTCAAATCACATTACATATATGTAAATTAACAGAATATGTTCATGGTCTGATTTGTCTACTAAATATTAAGGTGCGGCTGTGTTTTATATGATTCAGTTCACCATTTGCTTAATATTCATATACTTCAATTCAGATCTTACTAAAGGAACTGCAAGCGGTAAGCGTTAAATACTTGCGGAATGGCGAGGAAAAGGTGGTATCTGCCAAGAATGAAATTATTGTATCAGCTGGATCTATTGGATCACCGCAGGTATGTGGTTTATAGTTAATAATGAAGAAGACACAAAATCTTGAGTCTATTTCATATTTTACTGATACTCATTTTATAGTCTCAGGTTTATACAATATTTCACATACTTGAGCAGGGGTGGCATTTTGAGCAGTTTGGGAGTAAAAAAAACCACACCTTTGTTTGACAGTTTTTTGCTTGTTTGGACGCCTTAAATTTCCAATGTTGTGTTGAATTAAATAGACTGGATCCACAGATTTGTCAGTTTTTACCCTCTATCTCTACAATCAGATATAGCTTATAAGGTCGGACTGGAAATGAATGCAGGCAAGACAAAGTTGATGTCATATAATAGCAGTTAGAAGGGATCCATACACACAAATGATGGTACCAGGTTGGCGAAGGTTCACGAATTTAATTATAGTGGTGCCTGGATGGAGAGTACAGCAATGGACAGCACCGCTAATCAGCAGCATGGAGAGCATGTAGAAAAATCACCAACAAATATGGAAGTCAACTCTCTCCATCTTCGGCTGTTTGCCTCAACGGTAGAGTCAGTTCTGTTATGGATGCGAAAAATGGACCATCACTCCCAAGTTAAAGAAAGAGCTTGATGGTTGCTAGACCAGAATGCTTAGAACAGTACTCAATGTCAACTGGAAACAACACATATCAAATGCCCAATGGTATGATGACCTCCCCCAAATAAGCCAGAAGCTTAAGGAGAGCCAAAGTTTGCTGGCCACTGTTTCAGAAGGGAGGACTCAGTATCGAAACTGGTGCACTGGATTTCATCAAAAGAAAGCCTGGCCGGAAGACCCGTCCTGACGTATATCGACATTCTCAAGCAAGACACTGGATTGGACACGTGTATCATCAAGACAGCAATGAAAGACCGATTACTCTGGACAAGAGTTCTTAAGATTTTGAACATTCAGTTACTCGCTTTTGTTTTCCTATTTTTAAATATGAACGCAAGCAGATTTCCTACAAGATTTCCCTTAATTCCCATGTTGGAAATAAAGAAGAATTCGTTTGCAACACTTGATATAATCCAGGCTTTACACAACGTCATTTTTATCATGCCTAATATTCTTATATATATGTGCTGCCACTTTATGATTCTAGCACCATTGTAATAGCGCCCTCTACCTCCACATTTCTAATCTTGCTACTGTTGTGATGCTGATTTACCGTTTTCTCAGTATTTCAAAATCTATCATTTAGGCCATGATTTACTTGACCTGGCAACACCGTACCGCTGTCTTCGAAATTCAATTCCGAATATGTGGACACCAACCTTGTTCAATTCAAATCGACACGCCACGCAAAGAGGAAGTCATAATAACTTACATGTATACATAGACAATATTGATGAACTCGGTTTAAATAGTAACGTATTTGTAGAAACTTACCGAAGCCCCTCTGTTTGTAATCAATTACACAACAGGTGAGTTTCTGATTTACAGAAACTCAGTTTGGTTCGCTTCTTGCTACTTTATAAAGTATTAGTCAGGATGCTGGGTAGGCAGTTGACTATGTATATGAGAGAGTTGAACTTTCCGTTATGAATCAATATTAATCCATACATGTACGTTAAACTTAAAAACTTGTCCGTTATATAATATTCTGTGTGTTTTGGTCCCCCTCTCCGCCATGCGAGTATTTCCCTAAAAAGCACGTCATAAAACTACATATCCACCAAATTCCCACGAAATTCCATAATTTTGTATAATTGTTTTCAAAGTGTTCTCGTTTCGTTCCACATTCAGATATTGATGCTTTCTGGCATCGGACCTAAATGTCATCTAAATGATCTTGGCATTGAGTGCGTGGCTGATTTACCAGTAGGACAGAATCTACAGGTAGGTTTACGGAATACCAGTTTACAGAACCCCGTATACCATCTGATAATAGCTATAGAAGCTTAAAAGGAACACTTCCAGGGTTTGGAGCCACACTGACCTCTACAATGGCTGCCATGTGTATATATTGTATTTTTACAAGGGCGCATCTTATATTATTATATGCAGCTATAATTACAGATAGTGACGTTTTACATCACTACACTGCAACGCTGTTGGGTATTTTTTTACCCAACATTTTACCCAACGTTGGGTAAATATTGAACAACCAGGATGTTGGGTAAAAATTGCCCAACACCTGTTGGGTAATGCTTTTCACCAACAGTTGGGTATGCATTTTACCCAACAGTTGGGTAAAAAATACCTAACCAACAAATGGGTAAATTGATTTAACCAACATAAGAGTAACCTTATTAGGGTTAAATACTCAACTACTGGGCAACTTTATATAATACACAAATGTTGGGTACTATTATTGCCCAATTGTTGGGCAAGTTTCAAAACACTTTATACATTTGTTGGGCAATTTATTATTACATCAATTGTTGTGGATGAACACAGCTTGTATTAAGGATATCATGTAAACAGATGAATCGAAGGTAAGGCAAACAATTTACAATCAATCGCAATATGCAAACTCACAGTCACTGTGGACAACGATATGATGGAATGAACAAGACCGTCGCTAAGCCTATACAAGCCTACACTCAATCCTGATCGACTGTCAGTCGGGCAGGGATTGTGGCCTCATCTCAGTGAATTGAGTGCAAGTTTATAGGCCCAGCGACATCTCACTCACTCCATCACCACCGTCGGCACAGTATCTACAAGTTACATATGACGACTGATTACAAATTACTTGCCCTACCTTCAAATATACTGATAATATTGTCCCCAAAGCTCCACTGAACTCATGAGGGTCGCATGATTTCGTCGTCCGCCATATTGATAGTGCCGTCGTGTGCAAACTGCAAAATCCAGGCAAAATTGTATACTTTTCGCGGGCAATTCGATAATTGTATTGAGTAAATATTATGCAACTGTTGGGTATTTGATCGCGTGTTTTGATGAGGAAATGAAAGAAACCAACAATTGGGTAAATTTCACCCAACTTCTGGTTTACACATATTACCCAATTGACTATGTATATACAAGCCTGTGTACACCACCCTAATGTATTTATATATTATATTTAACATTTCTGTTTTCTCACAACTGAGATTTTAAGCTCACCTTTTTTGGAAGCTTTCCTCGGGAATTCTCTCCGAAGTCATCAGCCCCAATTTCACACATGGGGGCGCTATTGATGGATGTCTTCTGAGTCATCAACACCAGACGGTGTCAGACGACTCAGAAGGGGGTTGTACACGGCCGGAAGATAATACCTGCCCGCGTCTCTGTTTAAGGTGCTCCGGTGAATCCTAATGTGGGCGGCTTCGCGTACCCCTCTACTGAACCAGGACTCATCCTGGTCGATGATCTTTGCCTGGTCAGTAGGGATATTGTGTCCAGTGTCACTGGCATGTATGGCCACCGGTGATTGTTCGCGTTTGTGTTCCGATGACCTGACACTTAAGGGACGCTTGGTTTCGCCAATGTAAGAGGCATCACATGTCTTACAGGATATGTGGTATACCGTGTGGCATCGTTCTCCTTTTTTAACTTTGTCCTTTGGAGATACGAGGAGTTCACGTAACGTGTTACGAGGTCTGAAATGAACTTGAATGCCTCGTTTTCTGAAAACACGGCGAAGACCCTCTGATACTCCTCTAGCATAAGGAATCGCCACGGAGCCCTTTATGGGGACAGATGGCGCAGAAATAATTATATATTATTGTATAATACTTAATAGATACTTCAAAATGTCGACGATTGAAATTGAAATAAAAGATTTGTACCTATACCCAATGATAAGATACTTAATTGAACGAGTCTCCTATGTTTATTTACACAAACAAATGAACCAATGTGGTTTTCTCTCTCAGCGTTTCCGCCCCCAAACAATGGGCAAGTTTTACTTCACACATCTCGTATGGTTGTTTAAGGCTTAATTTGAACCAAACACCTTGACATTGACCAATCAGAGACCAGGATTTTGGTTATTAAGACACCGAGTTCAGTATACTAACGCCTTTCCGAGTTCAGTGTGTCAGTTTCTCATTTTGCCCCATATAAACCTACCCGGTATTACTATTATACTACTAACCTTAATGTTTATTTAAACCTCCCTTAACTTCGACCATCTAGAAAGAACTAGTGAAAGCTAATGTTCTAACGGGCAAACGACAACTATATGCTTATAGGCCTATGTCGCCGGTGTGCTACTTTTTGGACAGCTGATCACATCTAATGTACCGTATAGGAAGTTTACATTTTCCACGCGGCAGGTGTCTGCAGACGATATTCCAAAATTTCACAAAATTTATTGGATTCCATTAACATATTTGGAATCACCTTGAGAAATGCATTAAAATAAGTACAAACATGCCTAGTATTGGTTCAGTAATCCTTGAGATAGACATGAAAAGTGGGAAAGGTTTCTGAAAAATCTGTTTTGTATAATGGTAAAACTAATATCCGCGTGGAAAGTGTTAATATTATCTCATTGTCCAAAATCTTCTACAGGACCATCTTTTTCTGCCACTGAAAGCAACTGTTGATGAGTCGGCTGAAGTCTTTACTTCTGAAAGTGTAAGAAATTTGTGACCTTCCATCCATCACAAATGGGCCGTAAAGTCGGCAAAGCATGTTCTCAGATATGGCCCATAATAAACATTAGGAACAAAGGATTTTCAATGGATTTATTGATTTTTTATACATAACATTTTTTTTAAAAACATTTTTCTTGATCTTCTAACAGGCAATATGGACAGTTATGTAATACATTATTGTAAAGCTGATTTTCAGGAGAATTTGCCTGTTCAATATCTCAAAAAAATGTTTTGACCGACTTTACATCCCATTTTGTGGAATTGAAATTCTCAGATCATTCTTCTCATCGATATCGTGCTTTAAGTGCATGCACAGATCGCCGGTGGTATTACATAGTGGCGTATCGTCAATTGATAATCAAATAATTGATTTGGTGTGTACAAAAAGGTAATAAATATTTTTTTTAACATAGTGACGTAGACCACCGACAAAATACACGCCGTTTGACCGGCCAGTTGTACAGTAGGTATAGGCTATTCGGAAAAGTGTACTTTAGGTCCTAGATACTGGTATACCAGTATTAATCAATACTGGAACATGACATTTGCCAGTATCGCTCTACGGTTCTGTGTTCCAGTATCGACCGATACTGGAACGTTTTTATGTTCCAGTATCGGACGATACTGGTACACATGTAACCAGTGTAATTTGTGCCTGTATTGAACGATACTGTATCGCCCGATACTGATACATTTGATATGTCCCAGGATCGGACGATACTGGGACACTGATTTTGTACCAGTACTGGCCGGGTGTTCTAGTATCAGACTATACTAGTACATACAGTCCAGATTCTGTGACCTAAAGTACATTTTGTCTATTAGGTCCCTCGTAAGTTCTTGCGTTATTTCGTCTTTGTTCACGACTGTTCTTACATACTGCAATGTTTCCGTACTCTCAACATGTAGTTAAGTAGGGGTGTGTTATCAAG
Organism: Ophiura sarsii; assembly: GCA_035610835.1. Taxonomy (NCBI): domain Eukaryota; kingdom Metazoa; phylum Echinodermata; class Ophiuroidea; order Amphilepidida; family Ophiuridae; genus Ophiura; species Ophiura sarsii. Next base: position 67,312,927 of record CM069443.1, on the reverse strand, counting down.
GATCTTGCCAATTTAAGCAAAATGATGCAGATTGGGATTAAAAGAGACCCCTTTTATTAACATGTTAATAAGCGATTCCATTTACTTACAAAAACAATCAATTGCTTTTGCTTACTAGGCATATTATGATAGTTCAGGCATCTACGTGCAATATTATACTAATATTTATCAATATTTAAGAATATGTTTAGTAAAAGTAGTGTTGCTAGTTCTAAAGTATTCGGCCTATTGAATGTGTTACGTTGTATCTTTTACCAGACGACAAGAGGTTCCTCATCGCTGGCTTTTGGCTATATTCATTCAGGCGCTAAGGTAAGATAGATAAAATTGTAAAGCTAATAACAAATTATACAGGGTGAGAGACTAAAATCTTCATGAATGCAAAGAATGTACCTGTTGTCGTTTAATCAAATCATTTTACTTTCGTAGAATGAATGAAGTGGCACTATATTCAAGAGATACTATAGTCGATTCGCAGACATTGGCCGATTTTAGCGATTTACCATTTCAGTAAAGAGGTAACAGAAGCAAAAGAGGGGGAGGCACTCGAATTTAATCGTAATATGCAAGGTTAATACCGTGTCTTCGTGCGCATGTACTACTGTGATGTAGTCACCACTATGTACCTAGTGACAGGGAACTTGCTGTTGGATTATCGGCATAACGATAAAGAAATGTATTGTTATTCAGATAAATTGATAAAGGTATTCAGGTGGTCTCATAGCCAGAAATACTTAGAGTAACGTTTATAATCCGTACCTTGGTTGATATAACTGTTTTTCCATTTAATTAGGACAAATGGTTTTGTACCTAGGTATATAAAAGAATGATTATTGAATTATTTTCCGGTTTTTTTCTCGCAAATAAATACGTAGAACTGTTATTTTCATTTTAATGTTTCCTTTATTCCACGTGCATAATAAAAACGGAAAATAATAAAAGTATCCAATAAATTATGAATAGGTAAAATGACATACATTATATTTTTCTTTCGAAACCTGTATACGATCGATGATGGTCGATTTGTTTTTATTGTGGTAACCGCTTCCAAAGGGATAACACATTTGAAGCTGCTGGATTAAGTTTTTGGTTGTCGTGATTGTAAAGCTATATGATCAGCCTTATTCATAAAGCCACACTATCATGAATATCATTTGATTATGGAGCGCAAATAATCATGATAATAACATCTATAAAAGTACCGCTGTTTCATCATTGGTCGAAATGGGTTCCTTTAACGCCCAATGGACGAGGTCCAAAATCGATACCGATGCGCCAGAGTTTATGAATCTACTATAGCAGGGCGTCTATATAAATGGTAGAGGAAATTCGAATCGCAAAACAAGAACCTTCTACAGCGTGTCCCAAAAAAACGGGGTTCAAAAGTTTGCGAGCTTATAACGAAATAAGTAGGAATTATGGATCAAACAAAATATACCTGACCTTTTGGGTAAATTTGGAGACCAATCCAATGTAAACTTTTTGAAATACAAAGATTTGAATAGAGCGTGGTCAGAACCCATTTGTTCCGATTTAAGGAATAAACCATCCATCCGTGCGTTGCATGAAACTGTGCGCTACATGTATGTGCAGTATTCCCGGCATGGGGTTTATTCTCCGAAAGAACTTTAAACAATAACTCGGACTATAACAAAGAACATTTTTGTTAATGTTTATGTAAATCATGAACTTGTATTATTGGTATATGACCAAGATAATTTTATTTACTGCCCAAGTCTTTGTAAAGAATGAATGCAAAGGCAAAACATTGACGAAATCACAACAATGTGCAATTGCAACACATCGGGGTGTTCCTTGAAAAGAGGAACAAATGGGTTTTGACCACGCTCTATTAAAATCTTTGTATTTCAAAAAGTTCATATTGGATTAATTACAGAGTTTAACCAATTAAGATCATGTATATTTTGTTTAATATCCCTAAATATAAACTATTTATGTTTCCTACTTTTTTAGTTGTAAGCTCGCAAACTTTTTTGAACACAGTTTTTTTGGGACACGCTTTATATATGGGCATATGGGCGTTTACATTATTAGTAAGACTTCTATCTGAATGCCAGATATGTTATGCTACAGACCAGTTCGGCAATAAATTACACGGGTTTGTTAAGGTGTCGCTGGTGTAGCTAACTGTAGGAAGACAATTGGAATCAATCGCCCATCCGCCATGATACAGATCCATGTGTTTTTTTTGTTGTTTTTTTTTGTTCGCCGCCTTGTTTCCAATACAAAACGTACTATTTGCCATTCAAACAGGGCGTTAATACTGTAAAACCTGGAGATACCGGACCGGATATGCAGCTGTTATTTATTCCAGAATTCTATCCTTCTGGGCCGGATGAACAGGACTTTTATGTGTTCAATTCTTCAAGGTAGGTTTAGTATAAAAATAGCTTAGGCAAAATTATTTCCTCATTTTTGCTTTAAGTTATGCATATGTCCTCGTAGGTTTAGAGCTACACTACCGAGGCGTAGCCATAATTGACATAGCGTAATTGTAAACTCATTGATGCCCTGTCTATCATTTCCCCCAACGTTTACCCCATGTATGCCTAAATAACCTATTGAGTAGGCCTATATATGACGCTGCTACACTTAATACGTTTAAAAGCATGTTAGTTAAATCATATGGTTACATAATTTTAACACGTACGCCACTTTTCTGCCAATATAACTAAAACAGCCAAAAGTCTGGTCAAATTGTGCGAAATATATTGTTATCTTTCTAGTCATTATGACATTTAGTTTTGCATCCTCAGTGTCAAAATTACCGGGGTGCGAACAGCTTGACGTAAACTGTGTGTGAACTTTACGTTGCGGAATTTTGCACATCAGGGAACTATAATGCACCATGAAATAGGCTACGTTGATGGAATTTAGCCAGCCCTGACGATTTGAGATATTCGAATATTCGTGTACACCTGCACACGACCGGGATGCTAATTTCGTTTGATAACTATTTTGTATACCTTCAGATTACTTCCGTTACATGGGTACGACTTGCCGAGAGAAGAACGCATGCGCAAGAAAGGTATAAATGTGCATCTAACGCAAGCACATCCAGAAAGCCGCGGCTTCCTAAAATTGAGAACAACAGATCCGTTATCGCCACCAATTATTGACCCGAATTACCTAAATGATCCTTATGATATCGAAGTATTGTGCGAGGTAAGGTCGCATCCAATAAATGTTCACGTTTTTAGACTTATCAAGCCATCAATATAACTTTGATTCAACACTCCTCATGTGTAGTTAACATAAGTTAAGTACCTGCACACGGAATTCGCAAATTCGCAATATTTATGAAATCAGATTTGAAAGCCCATATTTCATGAGAGCGATGGAAACATTTAGAGGCAACTAATTGTTTTAAAAAAGCTATAGAACACACAGCGTTGCATCTTTGGTATGCCAAGTCGAATTCACTATATCTGTATTTTTTCCATATTAATTATATTCTAATCAGATGTAATAAGTAGGTCTAGAACAGAATGATTTATCAGTATTGAAATAATGAAAGTGGATTATCTATAATATATAAAAGGGAGAACGTGTTGGCGCAGCGGTAGATACCCTCGCTTTGCACCAATGAATCCCGGGTTCGAAATCTGTGCTCGGTCGGGCTTTATGTGCATTTGGTTTATCATGATCCATACACGCTCTCGCAGGTTTTCTCCGGGATCTCCGGTTTCCTCCTGCTTTCAAAATCTGTGATTAGTTGTTTCGGTTATCAAAAAATTCCTTGACCCAATGGTATTTGGGGAGCTGCATTGAAAAATGGTGGATGTTACAATCTAAGTGCGAATAGGTTTGCACTAGAAATTGGCAGCACCCTAGTTGATGCGACCTGATTCTGATGATTCACCAGGAGCGAAATTACAGCGCTTTGATCACTTTGGAAAGGCGCTATATAAATACTAATTATTATTATTTTATTATTATTATTATTATTATTATTATTATTATTATTATTATTATTATTATTAAGCAACATAAATCACACTAAGAAATTATTATATTGCTCTCTCTTTTTTTCTAGTCGATTCGCTTCGTTAAAAAGCTTTTGGAAACGACTGCCATGAGTAAACTAAGGTGAGCTTTATTTATAGTCAAATATCAATAATGCTTCGTATTTTATTTCCTCCCTGATTTTGTGATCTCGAAACCTTACCACTATACTATAGTTGCCGTGCATGATTGTGTGATATGCCCTGTGATCCATCTAAAGCTAGATTTATTAAGCAGAGCTTTTAAGAAAGTGTGGAAAGTGTTAAAACACTTTCCACGCGGCTATTTAGTATTACCATTACAAAACAGATCTTTCCCAATATTCAAAGTATTATCTCAAGAATTACTGAAACAATACTAAGTATGTTTGTACTTATTTTAATACATTTCTCATGGTGAGTCTGAATATGGTCATGAAATTCAATAATTGTGCCATTTTTGAAACATTTTGTGAAATTTTGGAACTGTCGTCTGCAGACAACTGCCGCGAGGATGAGAACTGAGAATCAAAGGCTGATTAGATAAGATTTATAAAACGGTATATATTATACAGACCACATCCGTAGGTTAACGTTTTAAAAGTGCCGCGTTAAGACCAAATAGGCTTTAGAATTTAACAGAATCATTTGTATGGACGTCGCCATTAGTTTGAGCGAAGCTAATGACGAAACAGTCAGTTAGGGAAGACATCAAAACTCGACCGCCCGTTGACCGCCGGTTACGTTCGGTTCCGCCCGGTTCTTTCAGGTCAACTGTTTTACTGGTAAATGAATATTCACGCATGCAACACTGAACAACCGCCGGTTGACTTAATGCCGTAACCGGACCAATTTACACTATCAATCTGTACTTTGCGGTCATAATAGCGCACCCTTGGACTTTCGGTATTGATTTTAAAAAGTTAATTGAGCTATAAACAGATTGAAAAAGCCAACCCCAGCAAAAATCAATAGCTGTATTGTACTGGTTATCAACTGAGACTTGAGAGCCCATTACTTTCAAGATTTCATTGCTCACGCGTGTGACGAGGCACTATCAACCGGTTGTGTTCACCAGAGTGTAACTATTTGACCTCATTATGTGTGTATATTATAACAGACGACACGTTTTGTGAGAACCGGGCGGAACCGACCGTAACCGGCGGTTGCCTGGCGGTCGAGTTTTGACGTGATCCCTTACGTGATTTCCATGTCTCTGTATTGATATTTTCGATTCATGAATTGAATTCCTGCGTGATTACGTCCAGCGACACGCTGCTGATGAGGCAGTTTTAGCATGTTTAGTAACGATGACGTCACAATATCGGGTATGGCTATCCCATTAACACTTTCGACACAAACCACCGTGCGCAAATTTCAAATGATCACAGGTTGAGAATTGTGCAGTTTAAAGTATATAGTTTTATTGAATATTATGTATAGTTAGTTCTGTGATCAACTACTTTCCTACCATTACCATGCATTACGGTGCCGTGCCCTGTATAAAATCCAACTTTCTTGACCACGTCTTTGATGACATATCCAGGGTAATAAATTATCCCCTCCTACACCATTTATCCGATTTATTTTACACCAACTGTGTCTTGCCAGCATGCGTGCTACCATTTCCACCGCTATCCTAAGCATAGCTCAAGGCTCTTTGGTGTTGGTGTAAACTAGAAGCCATATATACTACTTTTGAAAATGTTCTTGTGATAACAAATTCCAACTTTTAATTTCAATTTGTCATAAAAAAAACTAGTGCTATATCATATTTTATAAAAACAAATGTTCAAATTTCGAAAAAAAATTCACATTATATTATCCAAAGAGCAGATATTAGTTTTAAAACTAGCCCAAATCTGCGGAAAATCACCACGTGTGGAAATAGTCATGTGGCAATACTGCAGCCCCTCAGGCTTGTTAGTTCCACCGCTGCCACACTCAAGGTCCCCCAGCATGCGGTAAATGGTGTTGGATGGATCAAACTTGGGCTCAAACCTTACAGGCAACTGGAATGTAAATGTTTATTTCTCCTTTAAGGGCTTCATATAGCCTGCACTGTTACTGGCACATCAATATCCCAACTTAATTATCATGTTTTTTCCAGGCCGAAACTATTGGATTTGATAATGCCAGATAGCCAACATGCGGAATTTTCAAATGAGAATTTAGAGGAATTTATCCGCCATTTTGTTTGGACATCTTACCATCCTGTCGGCACATGTAAGATGGGGGCATCGGATGATGCAACAGCCGTCGTTGACCCACAACTACGGTAAGTTGAACAAAGAAGCGGTTGACAACTCTCTACTGTCTTAAAAAAATGGATTTACTTATATGACCACCGTCAAGTTGGCAACACAGCTCGTTCACGCAATGAATTGGACGTCATACACCGATTCAATTTAATGTAGGATTGGCCGGGTGGGATTCCCCTTTCTAGTCCGTTGTGCATGACAACATGGGTAACCTGTATTATTCGTCTCAGGTTAGGTGTAACACTTAACTACACTTTCACTACAGGAAAATAACAGTTTCTGTACAGCCAGGAAAAGCCTATAGTGTAAATAATTCTTTTCCCTTCCAAATGGAGAAATAAAATAACATTCTACGCAGTGCGCACGTAGTAATGAGCGCTATAGTAAGATAAGCAGTAACCAGCATGAAGCGACCTTAGGCACATAAAAGAAAAGAAGTTGTATTGGCGTTACATGCCATTGAAAAGTAGGGTAGGACGGGCGGATTTTATTTTTAAATTTTGAATTGTATATTTAGGCCTACTATAACTGAATTTTATCTCATAGAGTCAAATAAATCACAACATATCGTGAGGCCGTTCGCGATCGTCAGATTAGGCTGGTTCCCATGCATCAATGGGCTCTACACAACTTATCCATAGATGCAGGTACGCGCCAATTATGCCACCACAGTGATTTGCTGGCATAAAAGTCATGCATATTCATGAATGACGAAAAATAGATCAACAAATAAATTCGATCAAGCCACCTTCACGCTTAGAATGATAACAAATGTGCTGATTGGCACAAACTACACGTGTATCTGCGCTCACCACAGCGCCGGACTTCACACGCATGTCAAAGCGCGTTCTCTATCGCGCCGTATATCTATGGCAGCGCGACATAGCATTCAGCGATCGATGCGGTATCTTAGCTACAGTGTGTTTGATCGTTATTTACCTAATATTCCATAACAGAGCGACAATGGAATATGTTGAAGAGGCGTTTACGGCTGGGGATTGCAAAGCCTGCACCTATGGATGAGTTGGCCCGGGGATCCAAGGTGCAGGGAACCAGCATATCGTCAGAGTTGCTGTGTACTTTATTCCTTTTTGATGAGGAGCACTAAAGATCGTTTTTTTCTTGTTAAAAAACAATTGTTTTTGGTTTTCAGGGTCGGGGTAAATTATGGTCGAGCTGGTTGCGCCAATAGAGCAATATTTTGTTTTTGGTCTTATCCTGATGTATCCTATAGTCATGATAGTAATAGCGGTTTAAATGTTATTGTGAAGCACTATACATGTATAGAAACCTACATTTAATTTCTATTTTGTTAATTTTACTGATGTTCTTCTCTTTTTCCTAGAGTTCGCGGTATCAAGAATCTCCGTGTAGTCGATGCATCTATAATGCCACACCTTACATCTGGAAACACAAATGCTCCGTCTATTATGATTGGAGAAAAAGGGGCGGATCTCATCAAACAAACACTTTATCAAAAGTAATTGTTGGTTTCATCTAAACCCTATTATGATGCCATGGTGTGAATCGTAAACTTTAACTGCGCATAATTGTTTGTACCAATACATTAATAATTACTTACTCAGTACGCAAAATCGCCACATTGAATTTAACACCCATTTATGTTTTTTTAACACAACTTAATGTAACACAAAATTAGAAACTCTTTTTTTTTCTTCTTCTCAGAATGTCCTCTTTTAGTTATTTACACTTGACTGCTCATTCTTTGTATTTACCGGGATATACCTAAATTGAAGTACGCCCTCACCTATTCTACACCAAACATATATACTGCCCTCTCCTGTTGTGTCTACCATTCTTCAAAAAGGCTTATTGCGTCGGTGCCAGTTCAATTTAACAAGTATTTATTTGAGTAATGCATATTATAAACTTGAAGTCACCGTAGAAGTGTCCAGTATTTATTTCGCACCCTACCCAAGGGCGTGTTTACATTAGAGCGAGTTTTCCACACCATCTGGATAAAAAGCCAAGTATGAACAGGAATTTGTGGTAAAAAAATATTCCGGATTAAAATTTTGAAACCTGGAAAAGTGCAGGTTTTCAATCCGCATACAATCCGGATATTATCTGCATTGATCGTATTATGAACGTGTTTATCAATCCGGATAGAATCAGGATAAACTCTGGGTAAACTCTGGGTAGAAATAATAGTATGAACACGCCCTTAGTAAGCATCTGAAAGGTTTCAGATCAGGAAGAAATGGCTACCATTAATTTAAGACATTCATAAGTTAGACTAGTGTTGAGACCTAATTACGGAATAAAGTTGTATAATCCTTTAATCCGTCAGTAGAGGATTTGGTGATAGGCTAATTCCGTGCTGTCTAATTACACCAAAGATAAAACCCATTCTCATCATTCGATCATTGTATTTACACACAGGTACAAAGTAGTGCTTGGCTGATATTAGAGCCGTTGTATTTGTCATGGTTAAAGGAAATCCTTGCCATGGAACATTAGCGCTCATATATGTAGCTTTATTATTATACAGACCACCGTGTGAAGATAAAATCGGCTTTCGAAAGAAAATAAATCACCTGTATGGACGTCGCCATAATGATTGAAGCTATGACGAAACAGTTACGAGATTTCCACATCTCTGTGTCAGGTATTGATATTTTCGATGTATGCATTGAATACCTGCGTGATTACGTGCAGCGACCTGTTGCTGATGAGGCCATTTTAGTAACGATGACGTCACATTAATGGCAAATAATCACAGGTTGTGGTGTGCCGTTTCAATTCGTTTTATTGAACATTATAGTTATGTGTTGAGTTAAACTGGTCAATATACATTAGAAAATTATTTTCCTACCACATAATAGATAATTATTTTCCTACCATATATCCTTGGTTTCATGAATAGTACTGTTCTCCTTTAAGTATTTTTAATTCAATATATTTGTTAAAGCAAATAAACTTATCGTATATAGGAAGAGTTCATTATAAGAACACACAGCTATTACTGTTTAGTGTTTTTACTTTAAATATTGTGAAGTATAAAAAATAATTCTTGTTTAATCGTACACAAGGAATCCGTGTCTGTGTGTATCATAGTGATTCATTGATATTCTGCATCTCAATTTCAAATGTTTCATTATGGTGTTTCTATAATTACATGGCGTTGTTTAAACATTAATCTAGAGTGAAAAATTGTAAATAGTATTTTGTTAATTCAGGCCGTTCGAAAAATCAGGTCAAGTTTGTTTTGATAAGCAGATAATTTCAGCATTGGTCATCACGTCGGTAAATAAATAGCCCTTGCATTCAAGATCAAATTTATACATGAAATATTTGTCCCTGGATATGGAATTTGAGTGGGTAGGTTCCGTTACTATAGTAGATTCATAAACTCTGGCGCATCGGTATCGATTTTGGACCTCGTCCATTGGGCGTTAGAGGAACCCATTTTGACCAATGATGAAACAGCGGTACTTTTATAGATGTTATTATCATCATTATTATTTGCGCTCCATAATCAAATGCTATTCATGATAGTGTGGCTTTATGAATAGGGCTGATCATATAGCTTTACAATCACGACAACCAAAAACTTAATCCAGCAGCTTCAAATGTGTTATCCCTTTGGAAGCGGTTACCACAATAAAAACAAATTGACCATCATCGACCGTATACAGGTTTCGAAAGAAAAATATTATGTATGTCATTTTACCTATTCATAATTTAGTGGATACTTTTTATTATTTTCCGTTTTTATTATGCACGTTGAATAAAGGAAACATTAAAATGAAAATAACAGTTCTACGTATTTATTTGCGAGAAAAAAACGGGAAATAATTCAATATTCATTTTTTTATATACCTAGGTACAAAACCATTTGTCCTAATTAAATGGAAAAACAGTTATATCAACCAAGATACGGATTATAAACGTTACTTTAAGTATTTTTGGCTATGAGACCACCTGAATACCTTTATTAATTTATCTGAATAACAATACATTTCTTTATCGTTATGCCGATAATCCAACCGCAAGTTCCCTGTCACTGGGTACATAGTGGTGACTACATCATAACATCACAGTAGTACATGCACACGAAGACACGGTATTAACCCTGCATATTACGATTACATTCGAGTGTCTCCCCCTCTTTTGCTTCTGTTACCTCTTTACTGAAATGGTAAATCGCTAAAACCGGCCAATGTCTGCGAATCGACTATAGTAACTACACTAAAAGGGTTATAATAACAAAATAAACATAACTGTCCAAGTATTTATCTTAGAGCCTTACATCGGAAATATCACAAAGCGCTTTACGTAAAAAGAACGAGTTTCTATTATGCAACGACATGTGAATAAATATTATACAGGGTGGTTCAATAAAACCTTGACAGTTTTTTGAAGCCATTTTTTTAAAAATTCTGTAGATTTAAAAAAAAACTTTTTCAATATTCATCAACTACATGATCTTGACCATCTATGCTGAAAATATCGTTACAAATTACCTTACGGTTGCAAAATAACAGCTATTTGAACAAAGTCTGTCCCATTTCACTCTGTCCACGGGTACTGATTTCGCGACGTTACATTGAATACTGAATGATGAATTGCATGCAAGTAATCTAAGATTTGAAGATCCCGCCAGGTAAAACCAGGGTAATTGTTAACATCTTAACTATCTATTCAGGTGTGAAATCAATACGTAATAATAATACCACGAATGACCCTAATTAGAATGATTGATTTTCATAGATTGGAAGTGTAATTGTCTATGCTCTATGCCTTAACAGTGACGATGCCATTTAATGTTATCTTGCTGGGCATTTCCCGTAGACCTACTCGTGGGCAAAGAGATTTGGAGATATTCTCTTCAAATAGCTATCATTTTGCCGCCATAGCATTATTAACATTGACATTTTCAGCATAGACGGCCAAGATGATATTTTTGAGGAATATGTAAAAAAACCGACTCAAATCCCACAATTTTTAAAAATATGGCTTTGAAAAACTGTCATCGTTTTATTGAACCACACTGGTTGTAACGTCGCGAAATCAGTACCCGTGGACAGAGTGAAATGGGACAGACTTTGTTCAAATAGCTTTATTTTGCAACCGTAAGGTTATTTGTAATGATATTTTCAGCATAGATGGTCAAGATCATAGTTGATGAATATTGAAAAAGATTTTTTTTTAAATCTACAGAATTTCAAAAAAAATGGCTTCAAAAAACTGTCAAGGTTTTATTGAACCACCCTGTATTACTGATTATAATAGACATATTTAGAATAAATAATCACAGGAATGCAGCATACTAAATAGCATATGCATCTATTATACAATGATTAAAAGTACAATAAAAAGCATGGTCGAAACACTATACAACAATACACAAATCAAGATACAGAAAGAAGATACACCTATTTAATGATATGTTTGATAGCATAATTCATGCAATTGGATGTCATGCACCAAATCAATTGATTTTAGAACAGGGGTGCCCCTACATCAATAATCAATTAGATCTATGAATAACGTCATATTATGCCCGTCCGTTCGTGGCTCAAACGTTGATCTTACAAAACATACCCTATTAAAAAATAAAGTACCCAGGAAATTCAAAATACAAGAATCTTGGGTCCAGAGAACAATAGACACCTGGGCGGTACATGAGCAAATCATGGGCAAGTCCTGTGCAATTGCCCAGGAAAAAATTGAAAACATTGATAGGTTTCACAGGGGAAAACCAGGGTCAGCCCAGGAAACCCTTGTAATGCCCAAGAATACCCAGGAGTTTTGATCTGTCAATCAAATTGAGCTTCATACTAACTTTCTGGGTTTTCTTGGGGTTTTCCTGGTGTACAAGGTGAGTCAATAAAAAGTGTACTCTGATTGGAAAATAAAAAATAAAAATTTCTGACCACAAAATTAAGTCAACCAATAATTTAATCAATTACGCCATTTATCTGCTATCACCGGCAAAAATAATCACGGCAATATATGGTACGGTTTAGTAGATGTAAAGGATTAAACAGTCTATTTATTCAACCAATTAAATAATAGCCTTAACCAGAATATCTCCAATTGTGAGTTAAAAAGTAATTGCAAGGATTTAAAAATGATCCATAGATTTCATAAACATGATGTACAAGACGAGGACGTGGAATAAAAATGGCAAAATAAGATATTGTATAAAATATACGATAAAGTATTTGGGCCACAATTGATTGAATTCCTTTATACAGTGAACGCAAGATCACTCTGGGGACGAGTTTAAATTCGGGTATTGTTAAACACGTCGTTTAATAGATAAACTTGGGTTTAATTTAGACACGAATTTAGTGAGACACGGTGTTAAGCTAAAACAGTATTTAGTACGAGAATACGCAGACGTGTTGCCGTGTGCGCGTGTGCTAAAGAACGCGATTCGGATCAGGTAAACAACTCGCTGAATTCGTCGATTAAGAAAGGGGGAAACTTGTTGTTTGATCACAACAAATTCAAAAAGCGTTATCTTATAAAAAATAAACTAAATAAGAATAAGAATAAAATATAGTTCGTAGCTATTTTGCTATCCGGCGACCATACACGACTCCAAATTATGGTACAGCCTATAGTTACATTATGATACCAACGAATATATCAAAACAGCTACGAACTATACTTTATTCTCTAATTCGTATTTAGATATAACAACACCTATACCTATCTCATTCCATATCAGATTATAATCAACGATCTTTATTTTTATGAACCTATTTTGGTAATAATATTTCTTACGTTTTATTATGCATTGCGATAAACTGATTTTCTTTGTAAATAGGGAAATTATTTACAACGCGTTCACACATCATTGGATTAATCTAAAACGGTGTCTTTGTTCATATACAATTTACACGAGGTGATATCAAGTTCACATTCTTCAAAAGTTATCAGCTCTCCCGATACAAATTTAGGACACTCTCTATGGCCTATACCGAGACTGTTATGCCTCAACCTCAAGATACTGCCAACCCCTTTTGTCGTCAGTCTCGAAAAGGGAGTCGTCAATAAGTGTTTGTACTTTTAAAACAAAACGTGTTCATAAACCTATTTTAAAATAAATAAATATAAAACAAATGAAATTTAAAAACAACAAAACGAACCAAATGCGTCAACAAACAAGCCAATAAGACAAACAAGCATCGCAAATGTATTTTTCTAAATTTGAAAATAACACTAGCAGACCACTTTGAATAACTCTGACATGCTTTATGCGTAGCGGGAAAATATTACATGTACATGTGCATACAAAGCAACTGTTTTTCAATCTAAATTAATCCTTTTTAATCTTTTTAGTGAAAGTTCAAAGGCAATCAATCATATTGTATTTAGATGTTCGTTCACCCGGGACTTTGTGTCTGATCTAGACAAACTTTAGATTAATTTATCAAAGTAGGGCACTATCCATCGGGTCAAAGGTCGTTCAATTGAACTATCGAAATAGTTACCATTCATCATACATGTACATTCTTGACTGCATTCATTATCGTGGAAGCAACCGAATGCACATTAATATTACCTGTCGGTGGTATTTACAAAATTGTGTGTAGGGTAATAATTGTGCCTACTTATCGCCAAAATGTCTACTCCGCATGAAACATACGACTATGTTGTCTGCGGTGGTGGGAGTGCGGGTTGTGTGGTAGCCTCTAGACTCTCAGAAGATCCAACTCGTAGCGTGTTGTTATTAGAGGCGGGACCATCTGATCTGGATTGGTTGGATACTCATACGCCTGCTTTGGTTGCATCCTTGCAAAAAACTGACATCGACTGGGATTACAAGGTTAGTAGATGATATGTCCATAAATGCTTATCATGAAACTATCACTATTCTACTTCATTTCTAAAGACTCTTTCAATAACCAAAAACAGAAAGAAAAAAAATCTACAGAACAATATTAAACTAATTTTGATGAAGAACAAATTATATGACCTTCATTATTTTGCTTGACTGTTCATTCTGTTTGTCTTGAATGTATAGTTCATTCTCTATTCTTAATTCGCCATTATCGTCTTTTAGGTAGAACACTAATCAAGCTCTTTTGAATTATTATTATTAGTGTTATTATTATTATTATTACATCGTTCATTTTACACATTTGAAGGTATTTCTTGCTATTTTTGACGTCTTTGCACATGAGGTAGAGGCGATAGTGGCACGAAACAGTAATGAAATAAAGTGAATATTAATTTGTATAATGATAGTTTATCAATTGAATACTTTCTTTAACATGTTTAACTTGCAGTGTGAACCTCAGGAACATTCTTATCATGCTTATGAAGACGTTACTTGGACCAGAGCTAAGGTTGGTCTTACCTATAAAAGGATTACATTGTGGAATGTTGAAGATTGCTTATTATCATACCATTAGATATAAGATATTATTTTCTCGTAACACGCTTTCATTTTTAAAGTAAAAAAAATACGAAATGTTGTGATGTAAGACGTGGCTTAAGTTGTAAATTGCACCTTTTCATAAAAAAGTAAAGAAGAAATCTGGTTTAACAAGATGAATTCCCATGAATATATCGTAAAAATATAAACTGTCAAAATAAGTATTTAAACTTTTATCTCATAGGTTCTTGGTGGATGTAGTTCTCATAATTTCATGGTGTTCACCCGCTGTTCATCCGCTGATTATGATTCATGGGCCAAAATGGGCTGCGACGGATGGAGCTGGGAAGAAGTACTACCGTACTTTCTGAAAACCGAGAATGGAATATGGTATGGAATGGAATGTTTTCTTAACACTCTCCACGCGGCTATTATATAGTTTTACAATAAATACAAAACAATTTTTTCAGAAACCTTTTTCAATTTTGAAGGTATGTCTCAGGAATTACTGGACCAATACTACGCATGTTTGTACTTAATGCATTTTCATGGTGATACCAAGTATGGTGATGAAATTCAATAATTATGACGCTTTTGAATCATTTTGTAAAATTGTGGAACTGTCGTCTGCAGCAGACGCCTGCCGTGTGGAAAGTGTTAACATACGATTGAATCTAAATGAAGTCGATCCCCTGTTCATGGTTTCACATACGATTAAAAACATTTATAGCTATGAAGTCTTTGATCAAATATTCATTTGCCTTGTTCATCTCAAAACTTTCATTTACAACGTCTACAGATTTAAAGATAATGAAAAGTATAATGTTTGTGACCACGAACAAGTCTGATGAACTTTATACCTCACTCTTCTTTCATGTCAACAATTAACTGCCATGTGGTATAACTTCAAACAGTGATGAATTAAGAATAACATTTGACCTAAATTCTTTTCGCAATGGTTCATATCGTTTTCATTGTGTGATCATATTTCCGGCGCTGCTTCGTGATCATACAATACGCAAATATTAATGTTAATCAAATACCACTAAAAATGTCCTACAGTGCAACGGAGCATTAATTACCAAATATTGAATTATAAATATAGTGCCTCCTGAGTGTTGTACAACCATGAAAATTTCAATCCTAAGTATGTGTATCATATATAATCAAAATAGTTTTATTTTTAAGTTTTCTGTGTTATCTTTGTATGATTTCGGATTGGTCAATACTTGATTATCCATACACGCTAATCCAACCAGCTACTGGCTTCTTGCTTTTATGGCCTAGACTATTTAGACTTACTACATGCCTTTATAGTGGTCCCTGTATATGCCGGCTTGTATGTCAGCACACGGTCACCTAAAGTAACATACGGCCATGTGTTTTAAACTCACCACCCAAAAAGGGTGGTGGCGTTGCATTTTTGGTGACGAATCATCCATCTCTCTCTATTAACTCAACAACTAAATGTGGTAGAGCTATGGTTGAGGTGTCACGTGAAAGCCTATTTATCTAGCTACATTGTGTTAATAAATCAGGTATTTCTATAAATGTTTGGCTGAGATATGATTGATTATGTTGTGAAAGTCAGGGGTGGTGGCGGTGGCGGCGGCGGCGGTGGCGGCGGCGCTGTGTGCAATCTCTATGGGGAATATAGAAAATGTTCCCAATTCTACGTTCAATTTACTATAGCTCCTCATCCCTGTATGGTACAAACATGATTTTGCTCTCATTTTATAGATTATTTTATATTCTATAAGATTCTGTTTCAACAAATGTGACAACTATTGTGCAACAATTGTAATCATGAATCGATTGCGTTGTCCTTGGCTTTTTCCCTATTCGCTACACAGTGAACTTGCTCTAATTCATCGGTTTTACATACATGTCTATAACAAAAGAAATATTTAACCGATGATAGCAAAATTATACATTTTTGGAAAGCTCTCAAATAGGGGAATTCAAAAATGCCGTTTAAATCAGGATAGGGTGCATACCAAAAAAATATACTTGTAAACTCTAATAAATATGAAATTTAAACGTTTGTGCTTATTTACTTCTCGATATAGTATATTTCAACATGTTTACCATTAACAACTATTATGTTCTGATGGGTAATTGCATGAGGAACTTAAATATGCACAGTAAAATTATGATTGGGATAGGTATAAAATTATTATTGAGCTTAAATCAGAATATGAAAAAAATCGATAATTTTTTAACATTCTTAATCACAACATATTACCATCAGGTCTTATCTAAATTCCAATAGCATATTTGGATTCCTTGTAAGATTACCGTTCAGAAAATATGTACTTTTTATGGGGTAGAACAAATAGTTATTGCGATATGCTAATTCGAATCTCAGATGGTGTAAAATGTAAAAATCTGGACATGCAACGGTAAGGGTGGCGAGTTCAAAACACACGGCCATACACCATATGCTTAAAACCCTTGACTGCACACTGATGAATGGCATTTCAAGTCTTGTAGCGCGGATTTCAAAACATTGGTGACTTAGCGTGAGCATGTCCTGGAAGATTGCTTCTATTGTTTGCAATAATGGCTGGACAAATATTAATAGACTTTTGCCAATTCTGTGCACAGTTGTACAGTTGTATGAAATACATTGTTATTGTAAGAAAAGTTGCAAAATTAATGTATCTAAAATTTTGATTAATATTACAGAAAAACACAAATGAAATTGAGAAATGTGGTTTGACCATTTTATTAAGCATAATTCAACGATCAATTTGAAACCTTACATAACTTATATGGGCATACAAAAAGTGGTTCACAATTATTCCATTTAACGCCTAATTAATTGATTAATTACGCGCATAAATTAATTACACAGCAAACATTTTAACGAATGCCTTGACAGATTTGTGTGGATAACCATTAACATCTTTCTCTGTGATTAAAGTGTTTATTTTATGTTTAAATTCATGAGAAAAGTAAACACCATTTGTGGTTTTTGGAGGAACATATTTCAAATACTAAAGGGATATTGAATATCTGCTCAGATCATTTGTTTTGAGCACATCTTTACCTTTAATTTGATACCTTGCAAGTCTGGTTTGGATACATAGAACTACTTAATAATTTCAACGAGTTTGGTCATTAGTTAAGCTTAATTAAGACAAATTTGGGCTTTTTTTAAAAAGTAAAGATAAATGTTAACTTTTTCTCAGACAGAATGGTTGACATTGATGGGAATTTCATATCCTGTGAATTTGGTGTTAATGGCATGTTTAGTTTTTGCTGGAATTTACAAAAAGCAAATTTTTAATGTATTTCTTTATTATATGCAAATTATATGCAAATAAGGTCAAACTATTTGGTTCTCTATGACATTGCATCACTAAGTTGTATTATATAATATAATACTGTCTCCTTGTCTTACCTATGTTACTTTTTGAATTAGAGCGTAATTTCAATAACATGCACTTTTGGTAATTCATACTCTGTTGTACTGTAGTAACATTTCATTGTTTTCATACCGTTTTTTTGTGTGTGTGTAAACAGCCCAAGTTTTGCCAATTCTTCACTTCACAATATCGGTGGACCTGTGACCGTCTCCAAACCTCATCGTCCAACAACGGTTTCGTCTGCTTTTATTGAAGCAGGTAAATGGCGGGAACATAATTTCAAGTTAAGATTTTGAAAGAGTATACTTTAGGTCCCAGATACTGGTATACCAGTATCGCACGATACTGGCACATGCGATTTGCCAGTGTCCCTTGATACTGGTACAAATATATTGTTCCATTATCGTCCAATACTGGAACACCAAATACTGGTACACATGCTACAAGTAGTAATTTGTTCCAGTATTGATCGATACTAGTACATAATCGAGTTCCAGTAACGAACAATACTGCACATTTTATACGTGCGAGTATCGGACGATACTAAGTACAGTCTAGAATCTTGGACCTGAAAGTACAATATTTTTATTTTTAATTTCAACAATAGTGTGAATCCGTAAGAACAATCGATATCAAGGTACATAGGTACTCTTATAAATCGCAAGAATTAGTTCATATGCCTTGCAGTAAATTTACTCTCGGCGTATCAACACTTTATTATAACTAGCGGGCACCAGCGCTTCGCGCTGGACCCGCTAGAAGATTTCACGGGGAATAAGTAAACAAAGTGTAAGAAAATGTGATACAATAATATCAAGAACATGTCCTACATGTAGGCCTATACATAATCCAGACGGGGCCCTAAATAATCCGAATCGCGCAGGTGCTTTTGATAATCCAGGTAGTCCTATACATGTGCCTTAATCTAGGTAGGCCTACGTTTGTGTTTCCCGATACCTATGTAGGCCTCCCATGAGACCTGAAATGCAGGTACCCGTTGTCCCATTATATCCAGAGACCCCATAGGCCTAAGCCCTGCCCCCTAATCCAGTTACCTCAGGTGCCCTTAATAATGCACCGGATACCACATAATCAAGGTAGGCCCACTGCAGTGTGCCGTTATCTCGAGATACCCAGGTGCCCTTACTTTATCATAGTCAAGTAAATTAAACGCGGGTGCCGCAGATAGCGGGCAGTAAAAGTCATATCACAATAGGCAGAGGTCAAGCGTTATAAATGTTTATATAAATATCAAGAGTATGTCCTTAAATAATTCAGGTACTAAAGTGCCCTTGATATAATGTAAGTGACATGGTGCCCTTAATACACCATGAGCCTAGGCCCAATGTGCTCTTAAATAATACAGATACCCATGTTCCTAATCCAAGTAGGCCTACTCCATCAACGTGTTTTTAATACCCCAGTTATTACCTCCTGTCAGCGTATGTCTCTACCTATTTTGTACCCCAAATAATAAAAAGTTGAATTTTAATGTCAAAACTGAAAGTTACTTAAAATTTAGATTTTAAATGTCTCCCCCGATTCTTTTATTGCCCCGCCACCTTCCTCCGTAATAACATTTTGGTGCTGGTGTCGCCACTGCCCATATGCGCATACTGTATCCAGGTAATTCAGTAGGCCTACGTTCTGAGCGTTATAGTTTTATAGTCGGTCGTTTAGTTTTATGTTCGGCGGAGTCTATCATCAAGATCACTTGTACCATTCCACGCTTGTACTTGAGCACAATGTATGCCATCCGGGTTTTGTTTGGCCTATTTACATCAAATACATTATTCCTCCAATAGGCATGTGGGGCCTTAACGTATAGTATGTAGTCCCCATTGTCATGTTTGCTGTGTTCTATAAAGCCTCCAGAGATATATACTATCTGAGTGTACACCCTTAAAATACAGTTATCAAAGGTGGCCCACTTGCGCATAGTATATCCAGGTAATTTGGGACTCGTTTTATTATAGTGAACCCTGTAATCCAGATACCACGGATGCCCTTAATAATCCAGACACGCTATAATAATCATGATAATGTACCACACAAAAAACACGTTCCGTTTATCCAGATGCCCCATGTGCCCTTATATCCAAGTGCGGCGAGGAGGAGGTGGCTTTAGGGTACACTATTAGAAAAAAGGGTGCTTCAGAGGGGTTCTTGGCTGTCCCGTATATGGTTTAAAGGTTCTTTGATTTTAAAGGCCCCAAAAGGTTCTGTAGCTAGAGAACCTTTAGAGGTTCTAAAGACCAATGTTTGCCCATATTTTGCCCACTTTGAACTTTAAAATGGTTCTTTTTGGAACCTTTTAAGGTGATATAAAGGGTTCCATACGGGACAGCCAAGAACCCCTGAAGCCTGAAGCATCCTTTTTCTAAGAGTGTACGGAATGCCTGCTTCCACCCTGCCACGTTACAATGTGCAGTTTGCGGTCAAATGGTCAAACCACATTTCTCAACACTTTGTATGCGTCATTACGTGTGCGCCGAATCACGCGCGCCATGATAAACGCGGTCGCGCAGCTTCAACATAGGAACCGTGTTGTTATGGTACCGCCACAGTTTCTTTATCGTTAGCAAACTACGCGTTCATCTATGTTACTAATGCGAAAGTGTCGCTTTAAGATCTGTGTAAGAGTTTTTATTTACATTTAGAAAATGTCGTAAAATAATTGTATTTGTCGGACGTATAGTCACGTATTATAATGCTTGTATTCATGCGATCTTTAAGAATAACAAACGGTCGCATATACAGAAATGTAGCTATGTCCCTGATGAAAATATTTTGGGTGAAGACCATATGTCATCACTCACTCCGAAAACCACAATTTTTGCCCGAACAGTAGCTATCCGAGTAAAAGAAATTCAACATTTCGGATCATCATCTGTGATCCTTTCTGCGCATGTCTGAAAACGGGAAAATACTGGCATTGAACTATCTAGTTAGCTCGTCTATTAGAGGCGCAATTACCACGCTTTTTCAGTTGAAGAGGGACGCGAGTGTAAAATTATTATTGAACTATCTAATCAGGCGAGGGACCGAAAATTAGTATATAGATTTTATAAAACCTTGCCATTGATGAAATCAGTACTGGAACAGTAATTTGCCTTCTGGTATCAATAACTTGATATTGGTCAAAGAAAAAACAGCTTTCGGTTCACCTCAATCTTCCATGAAACGGGAGCTACTTTTCCCCAAATGTAACTTCCGGTGAAAAGAACGTTACGTTCCTCATTGTCTGTAGGGGATACAATGTAAACCATGTTCGTCAATCAAGCTACAATCTATGACCATGATAATATAATAGAATGACAATAAAACGCGGAAATAAAAAAAAACATGTTGAAAAGTATCTATCCAATATGATTAGTATTGTGATCTTTTTATCAGGCTTTATACATTGTTTGCATCGTTTGACCTTGTAATTGTTACTTTTTCCAAACATCAAGATTAATCAAAATGGTATTCATAATATCAATTATATAATCTGTGCTTTATATATTTTAGGGATCGAATTGGGATACAAAGAGGTTGATGTTATGAGTGGCGACATTGTAAGTATAATACATGATGTCCCATAATAATTTATATTAAGAAAGGTGCATTTATTTAACAATATTTACCATTGTTATTGGTCAACGTGCTTTAAGATTCAAACATGTAGGCCTACATACAATATTTAGCTTTCTTAGGAAATTTGAATTTTAAAATTCCGACGTTGCTGACAGAAAATATGGATTATTAAAAAAAAAATCCAAGTGTGATCAATATTCATGAAACCATGTTCGGCACAAAGCTCGATCTCAGTGATATGCCGGTAAGTTAGTGTGTTCTCTTTTAATTCCCACTACGAAATTAATTGACATCACCTGTTGTTGATGTTTTATGACGCAATATTTGAATGGTGTGAGGAATTATGTTTGCTTGAGAAATTTATATCACACTCTCTAAAGCGGCAATTTTGACATTTGAACTGACTTTTATCAATTTAAATTCACCGATGTTCAATTATGTCATGCAATATCGAAACAGATGAAGATATTTTAATGAAATTAACAGAGTAAGTAGAAAGCATGTTCACCGTTGTATACGTATTATACTTAGACTGTAATATTGTGTTTATTTTTGCATTTTTTTTCAAACACGGTATAAATCATTCGGAGACACTCTGTATCAGTTCGGGTCGGGACAATGGATCTACGGCACATAATCTCCTGGCCACAGTTCGCGCACTTCCATCAGGCTGCGCACGCATGCTTGAACTCACAAAACACTGCAACCAACCACACCAAAGCACCTGATTGGTCAAATTTAAACTGAAGCCTTTTTAACGATCGACACGCTGCGCCGTATCCACCAACGCGGTGGTCCCGCAGCGCCATAACCACCGACGC
Organism: Ophiura sarsii; assembly: GCA_035610835.1. Classification (NCBI taxonomy): domain Eukaryota; kingdom Metazoa; phylum Echinodermata; class Ophiuroidea; order Amphilepidida; family Ophiuridae; genus Ophiura; species Ophiura sarsii. Next base: position 67,290,535 of record CM069443.1, on the reverse strand, counting down.
AGTGGTGCGTGAAGGTGCGTGAATAAGCTCATGTTAATTCACGAGTTTTTCAGTTCTCACGTTTGAGCACTAACCAATCAGAGTCGTGAGGTCGAGATTACGTAGTGCGCACCACGGATGACCTTTGCACTGTTTTGAAATGAGGTCGAGCTAGCGTACTTTACGCGAGCTCAACCTCATGTGACGTGGGTCCATTCAGCATAATTTGTGAGGGAATTTATTCGCATCGGTTTTCGTTGTTGGTGAACATTTTAATCCGTTCTCGAATATTGATGCTTACAGTTTACGGTTTTTCCTGATGCATTGAGTGGAAACTCACGTCCTTTTGTCAAATGTAACATTTCTCATCCTAGATTGGATTTGGTGACTTTCCAGCTAGCATCGACAAAGATGGTAAACGATCCAGCACTGCCCGTGCGTATGTCCACACAGCATCGGACAGGAATAACTTCTCTGTGCAATGTAATGCTCACGTTACGAAGGTTTGTTGGAAGGTGTCGGAATATTGTTTGACATTTTAACGATTTTAAAGATCTCGAGGTATTGAGCCAACTCTTTACCCAGCAGAAGTGCATCCAATTTCATCATAAATACATATCCCTTAGTGCAGTCAATAATTTAAACCATTGACCGCTTATGACGTTAAAAGCGGTCAATAGGATCAAGTTTGGGACAATTTAGTGTAGATTGTTTTAGCAGTTTAGTGTCGAATCGCTTGCACAGTGCGTATTGCCCGAGCTTTCTATGCAGTTTTTTTTTTTAATGTATAATCCAATATGTCATATTATTTGCTTCATTTGATCAGATCTTTATCTTAAGTCGAGGGTTTAGTGCCTTTTAAGACCCTATGACCGTATGGCTCTAAACTCTCGAAATATGGACTGCGCTACTCAGAGCAAACGTTTTGCGACATTCCACTCGTAAGCAGTCAATTTTGTACCAAAGCATAATACCCAGCGCTTCGTGGTCAATTGTAAATTAATTGTACATGTATAAAAATGGTCAATCTTTCACCAGGTTGACATTAAGAACAAGAAAGCAGTTGGTGTACATTTCCGCACCAAGGAAGGCGATCAATACGTGGCTGTAAATAAAGAAGTTATCGTCTCGGGAGGAGCAGTCAATTCACCTCAGGTAGGAAATGTAAATGGATTCGTAGAAACAGACCGGATCATATGGAGAGTTAGCGTTGTGATCTGACTTGGCATTTACCTTATACGATATTTTCCACGTGACGCCTTCTATCCTTGATTTTATTTTGAAAGTAGATTCATTTTTGCAGATTTACATTTCTGATCATGAATTATAAATACTTTCTGAGAAACAGGGTGATACGATTCCTAATTATAATAATAATATTATAATTATTATTAGTATTATTATTATTATTATTATTCCTAATTATACTTCAAAACCATGTTTGAGAGTGAATTTAGAATGAAAATAAGCTGTTCTGCGGCAGGGCAATCTATTTTTAACCTGTTTAAATCATGATTTTGAAATAATTTTGAATCATTCATATCGCAAGAAAATCTGCTTTTAAAATCAAATCAAGGATAGGGGGCGTCCCATGGAAAAGATTGCATAATATGCCTGTAACCCTTTCCAGACGACATTTCCAATTTCACAAAATGCTTCAAGAAGTCAATATTATTGAACTTCATCACCATATTTGGAATCACCATGAGAAATGCGTTGAAATAAGTACAAACATGCCTGGTATTGGTTCAGTAATTTTTTGAGATAGACTTTGAAAGTTGAAAAAGGTTTCTGAAAAATCTGTTTTAAATATAATAAAACTAATTGCCGCGTGGAAGGTGTTAAGCTGAATTACTTGGTCCTATTGAAAAAAACATGGACTTGACTTGAATTTTTTTTCTTTGTATCTCGAGGTTTGAAATATGTGACTAGAGAAGATGAGAAAGAAGGAGAATGCTCGAGGTGTTTAAGCTATAACTCTTAAATTGCCCCTACATAGGTCCTTTAGACTCTGTTTTTGTAGGTCTCTTTTTATGGCGCTTTATGGCGCTTGAGAAGTGTGTGTTGCCGCCCCATGCATCACTGATTCACAATTTTGCATTCGATGAACGGAAGTGATATGACAGCTTAGGCTGTCTCGTCTGCCCATGAAAATACAATACGTTGAACATTTAGCATATATTCTTGAGGTCAAATGGGCAACATTCCTTTCGAGTTTAAAAAGTGAATTCCTGTAATTTCATGCGAACATTTGGATGTTTTCGTCGTTAGATTAAGAAAGGTATGATTCAATGAGAATATTTATTGAAAAATGGTTTGTAATGGATGTGTTTCGGTTGGATGAAAGCTTACCATACAAAAACACTTATCTTTTCTTTGTGTTGTTTCAATAACTTCTCAAATCTTAAAAGCACTTGACTTGTGAAATAACAATAAAATAGCAAAACAACCGGGAAAGTGTACTTTAGGTCCCAGATTCTGGACTGTACTATAATAGTATCGTCCGACACTAGGACGTATAGACGCAACAGTATCGGGCGATACTGGTACAAAACTATGTACCAGTATCGTTAAATATTGGGATAAATTACACTGGTAGTGTGTAGCTGTGGGTATCGCCCGATATTTGAACATAAAAACGTTCCAGTATCGGTCGATACTGGAACACAATTTGGTGTTCCAGTATCGCCCGATACTGGAAAAGTAAAATCGTGCCAGTATCGAGCGATACGGGCAATTTTTATGTTCCAGTATTTAATGATAATGGTATACCAGTACCAGGGACCTAAAGTACACTTTTCCAAACAACCTTATACACGTACAATGATAACTAAAACTAAAGGTGTCTTTGGCTCGGTTTCAGCTACTGCTGTTATCAGGACTAGGGCCTAAAAGTCATCTCCAGGAATTCGGCATTGAATGTGTAGCAGACTTACCCGTCGGAAAGAATTTACAGGTAAAGGATTACAAGATAATATTATTAAGGTTTTTCTACATTTATCTGCCTCCTCTGTTTTTGTTGAGGTGAAGCAAAAGAAGATTTTAAAGACACCCCTACAATACATTGCGTTTTTGCAAAATGCCCTAATTCTGGTCTCCAATTTGTCTCGGTTCTGATAGACATTTATGCACACAATCATTGGTTCATAGCGCGTTCATAGTTGGAGCTCTTAGGTTCTAGTTAACATCAATGAATAAATTAGTTACCAGTGTTCCTTTTTCTTATTTATTAAACTTAAGAGCTCGACAAATGCATCGTGTGAAAAAGCTTTAGTTTGCTACCGTTCGCGCAATGCATTGTGGGAAATCCTCTTTGAGGTGAAGCGTAACAAATAGAGTAGAATATTGTCGCACCACAAACTCATGGTTGTTAAATAGAGATTAGCAATGAACCTGATGACATGTTTTAAAATTTAACGGGCACGTAAACATTCGCGGACAAGATTTGTCTCAATGTTAAATAAAATACAATGCCATCCCTTGGTGCTACTCCAACCCACTATCTCAAACATCATTACATATAGTAGTGTTTCAATAATATTAAATGATCTGCCATAACATGAGTATACTCTCTATCAATTTCGTTTCAGGATCACTTAGCTATCCAAATAAAGGTTTCCGTCAAGCAAGGGTGCCAAGTAAATACTGGAATAAACGTAAGTTAGTTTACGGTATATGTAAAATCTAAATCTATTTTCCATCAATAATTATATGTACACCCATCAAAAAAGGTTCATAGTGTGTTGCACATAGATTGAAAGCTGATATTTTATAAGTTTTAAAGTTCTAAGCTACTTAGGTCTTCTTGGGAAGATCAATCCATATTGTAGTGATATGTCTGAATTTTGAACGTTTCGTAAAATGTTGAGGATATTTCTAGAAGTTTTGTCAAACATAGGTTTTGGCCTTTTAGGTGTGAAAATAACGGACATTTAAAGTGTATTCTACATTGTATGTTTAAGAAGGGGAAAGACTGAAAAGACTTGCTTCGAGATCAATGAATGCATCATTAACATGTTAAAGACTTTCCAGTTACAAAATGTTCCCAAAATGTCAACATTATTGAATTACATCACAATATTGGAAACCCCGTGAGAAATGAATTAAAATAAGTACAAACATGCCTATAGTATTGGTTCAGTAATTCTTGAGATACATTTTGAAAATTTGGAAAAGTTTCTGAAAAACTGTTTTGTATATGGTAAAACTAATACCGCTTGGAAAGTGTTAAGTTTGACATTCTTGTTGGTTTACCTCCACCCACAGTGCCCTATGAATACGAATGGTGTGGAAGCTGTAGCATTCTTCAAAACAGGACTTGAAGTTGTAAGTCACAAATATGCCATTAGACCAGGCTAAAAATGAGCTAGGTATCACTTGGAGGCGTTCTTTATCTCATGTGTTTTTTCTAGACCAGAATTTCATGAGGAATAAGAATATCTTTGGTAATCAGCCCAAATCCAGAACGCACCACCTAATCGGGGGATTTTTAACTACGTTAACAAAGCAAAAGTATTGCATATGAGTTATAGGGGTCTAATAACACCGTACATTCCCTCGTTAAAAGTATATTTTCATCATACATTTAGGTAATATTATGCTATTTTATGGGATTTTGACCACTTTTGACCAATTTGGGAAATTCAATTGGCGGCCATTTTGGTTTTAAGTATGTTTACAAAGCAAAAATACTAGATATGAGTTTCTTGTGGTCTAACACATACACCCCCATTGTTAAAACTATACTCTGATTATACATTATTTGAGTTTAAGTGTAACATATTATTATTTTGGGACCCCCTGAAAGAACCCCACGGTTAAGGGGTACGTTCAGGATTTGGGCTGATTACCCAAGATATTATTATTCATCATGAAATTCTGGTCTAGAAAAACCACATGAGATAAAGAACGCCTCCAAGTGATACCTAGCTCATTTTTAGCCTGGTCTATATCTACTTTTTTGGCAATATTCAAGAATATTAGTTAGAGATAATGTGCTTAGTGGAAGTAGATAAACGTTATGACGTTTACGGACTTCTTTTGACACACATTTGTTAGATTTGTTGACAGAATTTTGGACTTTATCCTCAAAGGTACCTTGCCCTAGAACTTGGAATGACAAGATGAGGTCAGTAGTATGAAAAATACTGATAGAATAAATAAATAATATTTACTTAATAGGAAATTAGTTCAAGGCTGGTTAAGTTCATAATTCGTAATGTGAATGAAGCGAAATTAATTATAATAACATTATTTTATACTCATCTGACGTAAATGAAGTTTCTGGAACATTAAATTCGCATTAAGTCTTAGAAAATAGTAACTTCAAAATACTATCATTTACACACATGAAAATATGCAGGCTGACCAAATCAATTTATTAGGGCGGTATCATTCATAATATTTTAATCAATGAGGAGGGGGCCATTGATCAATTTAGTGGGGGTGGGTGACGGGTCAATCGTCGCCTGGAATCGAACCCTAGTCATCACGCTTGGGGGTCCCAGTCCTGCATAGTTACACCACGCGATTGGGCTTCGAAAAATAAGTGTTTCGGTTTTTCGTCGCCATACCGTATATATAACATTCCATGGTAAACGCAAAGAGAATGGGAGCAGGGTGGGGGGGGGGGGGGGGGGGGGGGGGTGGGGGGGGGGGGTCCACCGTTGACACGGTAAAGTATTTGGTAGTACTCAGTTGCATCAAAGACATTTCTTTTTAAATAAATAATTGTAACAATGATTTACCTCTTTCAGCCGGACGTTCCATCACCAGACATGCAAATTCACTATCTCGGCGAATTCTATCCATTCGGACCAGATGAACCAAGGATACATGTACTTAAAGATCCAAAGTAAGTTGTGTCCTAGTTAAAAACAAGACAAAAGTTATGGAAAAAGTGTACTTTAGGTCCCAGATTCTGGACTGTACTAGTATCGCCCGATACTGAAACACTGTTACGACTTATAATTATGGTAATTATAAACTTAATGATTCACTACTTCGATCACTATAGAAATAACTCCATGAAACGTCACGTCGTCCAAGTATATAATTATGTATACATTTTTGTTAGTGTTTTAATATATGTGTATGTTAAAACATACAAATAATTATACACAGTTGACATTTCAAGCTGAACTGTCTTACTTCCTCTCCTCATAACTTTCATCTCACTTTCAAGTCACCTACACTCTTGTTAAAAATACAGTATTCACAAGGACATAAAGTTATTAACCCCATAACACCTACATATAAAACTAGGTAGCCATTGTCTCATTTGGTAGTAAAGTGGTTCATCGACCTGTACTTATAATTAGCACAGATGTAGAAGTTACTTGTACAAACCTATGGGACCTATTGTCCTCATCCATGATAGCACAGATGGTAGAAGTGACTTGTACCAAACTACGGGACCTACTGTCGCCATCCATCTGACAGTCTCATTACTCACTCATCTAGGGAAATGTACTTTTGGTAAACATCTAATAATATTAATGAAATGATTCAAAATACATAATTGTTAATAAAAAACAATGACATAATAAACTAACTCTTCTCTCTCATGTCCATGTCACACATATATTTTGCTTCATCACAAACACCCAGTATCGTTTGATACTGGTAAAAAGTCAGTGTTCCAGTATCGGACGATACTGGGACATATAAAATGTACCAGTATTGGGCGATACTGGAACAAAATCGTGTACCAGTATCGTTCAATACTGGGACAAACTACACTGGTAGCATGTGCGCCTGTATCGCCCGATATCGCCTCTTACCATTGATACTGGAACATAAAAAAACGTTCCAGTATCAATGGTAAGAGGGGAGTCCCAACAGATCACACACACAAAACCGCAGCAGGATCCCAAAGGGATACAAGAGGGAAGTGATAAAATGTAAAAGTAGCATATTATGTAAAATATCACTAACCCAACTGCAATGGTGGGGACAATATATACAAGGAAACACCAAAAGGGAAAGGAAAATACGAAGAAGAAAAAGAGGTTACACGACGTTTCGGCAAGATATACTTGCCTTTATCAAGAAAAATAGCTTTTTATATGTACAGAGACAATAAAAAGGGCAAGATGTTATATGGTGATAGAGCAAATACAAAAGAACTACAAATAGTAAAAGGTTAGAGAGATTAAAAAGCTGAAGTACTGATGTAGTGGTAGTAATACAATGAATTGGATATTGACTATTCCCTGTGTAAAGCTGTATATAAGCTATCAAACAAAAGGATAAGTAGAGGAGTGGGATAATGGCTAATAACACAAAACAGTGGATGATGTAATTGATGAAGCTGGAGAACACAGGCAGACAGGGAAAAGTGGGGTGGAGGACCCTGAATGACCTAAGTACAGGTTCCAGTATCAGTCGATACTGGAACACAATTTGGTGTCTGGAAGAGTATCGAGCGATACTGACAACTTTTATGTTCCAGTATTGAACGATACTGGTATCTTAAGTACATTTTTTCCCCAAAATGATGTTCGATTAATGCGATAAAAATGGAAACAATAAGGATCTTTGCCATCATTGAGCAGATCTACAAAAGTATTTATTTGGTAGTTTGCCTTTTATTATTGTCATTATGTGTCACCATGTTAATGCCATCCATACCATGAAACCATCAATATAACCATCAACTATTTCATCTTCCAATAGGTTTTACCCAGTCCTCTCTTATGATACGACAAAAGAAGAGCGGACAAAGAAAGAAGGATTTACCCTCTTCCCGACCTTCCTACACCCAAAGAGCATCGGTGAGCTGAAACTAAAGAGTGCTGATCCAATAGTCCCGCCTTCAATTGATCCTCATTATTTTGAGGACCCTTATGATGTCCAAGCTATGATTCAGGTGAGACCAAACTCTTGAGCAGCCCAGTGGCGGCGGAGGCATCATGATTTAAGAGGGCGGAGAGGAGGGGGGGGGGGGGGGGGGGGGGGGTGGGGGGGGGGGGGGAGATCGGGACGATTTAGGGGAGGTGGGCGATAGCGGACATGTTCAATACATGTGCTCTATGGGAGATTTGGCATCTTTTAGGGGGCGCAGAGGGGGTCGTGACCTTTAGGGGGTTAGGACCTGTGGCAGCACCAGCATGGTTAATTTTTATTCCATGACCAGTTTTCTGTCTATGTGTCTACTTGTTCCCATTGACATTACATTACTTTGAGGACTTGTGTGACGTCAAATCTTATGTCAAAATTATGTCGTCTCCATCTCGTTTACAATCTCTTATGTTAAACTCATACATTGCCGTTATCATGGTTATATTCTCCAGGGTATTCGGGTAGCAAGAAAAGTCATAGAGTCCAAAGCTATGGAACCATTTGAGTAAGTATTACCAATTTGTAAATCACGTTGCCGTTAATACTCAAACCATGGCTAAGATGCAAAATCCAATGAAATGATCATGTTGGCTATTGAACTTTTATTAGCGAGCGCGACGGCATGTATAGCAAATCAGCTGAAAACGTTAATCTGGGAAGGGCATGCCCACGCCCTCCACACGGCAGTCGTCTGTAGTCAACACTTCCCAAATTGCACAAGATGATCCAAAAATGTCAAAAGTATTGAATTTCATTACCATATTTGGAATCACCATGGGAAATGCACTACATACAATAAGCACAAACATCCCTAGTATCGGTTAAGTAATGCTTGAGATAGACTTTGAAAGTTTGGAAAGGTTTCTTACAAATCTGTTTTGTATTTATGGTAAAACTAATTGCCGCGTAGAAAAGTGTTAAATGTGAACGTAAATAACGTTTAAACAAGAATTCAAAACTTCCTACAAAGTAAACCTATGTGAGTATATATACAGACACATTCATATCACAAAATCGAAATTGTTTACAAATATAGTTTACTAGTAATTAGGAATTCAACGAAACCTTTAGGATCAAAAGATCAATGGTGTATGACCACTGTCTCAGCGTTGCCAGGAAGTGTTACTTTTTAGTGACGTCACGTATTATTCTTGATGACATTTATTCTGAATTTGGTGATCAAACAGATCATGGACAGATTACTTATTTGGTAATAGGCTCTCACGTCACACCGTTCAAAAGGCGTTGTTTCATGTCGCTATTTGCTTTTTCATAAACAATTTTAATTATAATTATTAAAATAATGACAAAAAGTGAGGTTCCACCATATGCTACAAGTGTTTGACGGAACAACATAATCTCATATGGATTGTATGGTGCAATATCATTTTTACCTTTTATCACGTAACTAATGTAAATTTTACGATGAAGAATAATAACAATTGTGTGTTCCATATTAAGGTATTTAATGTCTGTGGACAGCGCATCCTATTTAACAGTTTTTGAACAAAAAAGTGAAATGTATATTATATAATTATTTTATTACCATGATAATACACGTTTGTTTCACAGGTGTCAAATCAACAATCTTAAGGTACCCGGTATCGAACATGACGAATGGTCTGATGAAAACCTTGAGGCATTTGCAAGACATTATGCCTGGACACTTTACCATCCTACGGGAACTTGCAAGATGGGAGCAATAAATGATCCAACGGCGGTAGTAGATCCCCAGTTGAGGTAAAGCACCGTATACATTCACTCATATAAACAGTCCTCCTCACGAGAGTAACTTACCAAGTAATATATACGATCGAGCTACACATGTCTCCTACTATTTATAACCTGTCCAAAGACCACCATTGTGGAAATCCTCAGATTGACTGCCATTGATTGATTCTCAGATTGCCTCAGATTGTGTTATTCCCAAAACAGCAATAACTAGTTTAAAGTTTTGAAAGAAAGGGGTCAAAGGTCATTACAAACAAGCTTGGTGACAATAATCTTGGGTATCATGGGGTGTACACAGATTGACCTATAATGACCCCTACATGACCTTTGACCCTTTCTGTCAACACTTTAAACTATTTGTTGCTGTTTGGGGAATAACACAATCTGAGAATCAATCAATGGTTGTCAATCTGAGGATCTCTACAATGACGGTCTGTGGACAGGTAATATATAATAGGAGAAATGTGTGACTTTGCACAGGGACTTAATAAAGATGTCTGAAAGATCACATATCAACATTAAGTTTCTGAGTGATTTCTAAGACTGCATACGGCATTGCCTTGATCTAACAGAAGTAAAAGTCATCTTATTTTTCATAACCATGAAGAATGACAAATTTGTAAGTAACTTGGTGTGAAAATTTGAAGTTAAACACATTTACCGTTTGCCCTTGGTAACATTTTCCATTGACAATTTCAATTTCAATTGACACTGATTCAATTTTCACATTTGAATGTTCTGTCAACAAATTTTGAAATAACTTAAAGGTATATGACCCGATCACCTTTTTTGGGGCTATGATTTTTTTTCACATCAAGATATTTTGATATCAGAAGAATCCTCATATTTTTCTCATTATGTCTGTAAAATCTTAGGGGCCAGAAATGTTCCATTTTGAAATTATAGGCAAAAATGTGGTGAATTACTGCCAAAGGTGGTTAACCACCAGCCAGTTTGTGTACTACTCAATGGGCAACATAATTGTGACCTTGTGATTCTAAAATAAGAACTATTGCAGTTATGCAACTCAAACTTTGGAATGTGGCACATTAAAGGATGACCTTCCATATGAAACAGAAAACATCAAGTTGAAAATCAGGCCAGCAATCGAAACAACTACCTTTAATATTATTATTCAAATTTGGAACACAATACAGAATTCATATTTTGGTAAGTGAAACTTTAAAATGTTTTTCACATCCGCATATAAATACATTGTGCGTAAACAAATTCAATCAACTCATAAAGTAATCTTAATAATTTTAACGCGCCTAATTGTCTCCTCTTTACAGAGTTATTGGCGTCGAGGGTCTCAGAGTGATTGATGCATCCATCATGCCCAATGTAACATCTGGTAATACCAATGCGCCCTCTATCATGATTGGAGAGAAAGGAGCTGATATGATTATAAATGGGAAATAGTATAAGTTTGTTATCGTTTTATGGATAATTTGATCATACCAAGAGATTTGCTTATAGCAACTTTCATTTCGATGGTAAACTCTTTTTTTTACTCGCTTGTACCGAGTCACATTGCATTGTACATATCAGTTAATTGTTTGCTGGTCCAGTGAGGGCATTTAAGGAAGATGGCACTCTTTTTAGGTTATGGTTGCAATTTAATTTAAACTTGATTTTTGGTGACCAATCTATATGGATAAACGTTAGCGCTAGCGCCTAAACACCACCACTATGATTTTCAGCCAATATCTCCGGTTCCGGTTTAGTATCATTCCGACCGTTTTTCGTTCAATTTGACCCACGTTATTAGCACGTTTGCAGTGTGCAGATACTCGATAGTTTTAATAACATTACGAACGACTCGCTACAGTTTAGTTCTCTTGGGACGACCATATTCTACACACGAGTGTATTTATGGAATTGTATACACTATTGTCCTAATAGAAAATCGTTGTATCGTTATTCCAATCTAATTTTCAGTTAAAACCGCTCGATATTTGCTGAATAATTGTTTTATTTTAGAGGATATAATATATAAGTTAAAAGTTTAACGGGTTCGCCGTCGGACGAGTTTTAATCTGTCAAGCTTTCGTCAGGATTAGCTCTGACTTCTTCAGGACCAAATTAACAAAACATAGAGATTGCCACTTCTCTTGTTATCATCATTTGGGCTGCCCCTTGCCCGATGATTTGAGAGTAGGTGCCCTCTGAAAAGAGCCGTTCAGATGGATTGCCGCTTCCACTGAACACGTAGGTTGCCCTTTCCTACTTGTGAAAGAATTGGTGGCTCTGAAAAGAGCCATTCAGATGGATTGCCGCTTCCACTGAACACGTAGGTTGCCATTGGCCTACTATATACAAATTTTGTTCTAATAGAACCTCCAAAGGACTGCCCCTTGACCAATGGAAATAACGTAGAGACTGCCCCTTGTCTACTACAGACTACAAAAGTCTAATGCACAGTAGTGCGGTCACTGATCTGTAAAGATCGTTTGACGATAACAAGAGAAGTGGCAATCTCTCTGTTTTGTTCAATATTATAATAATTTGGTCCTGAAGAAGTCAGAGCTAATCCTGACGAAAGCTTGACAGATTAAAACTCGTCCGACGGCGAACCCGTTAAACTTTTAACTTATATTATGAATACCCGTCGTAAAAGCCTATCTCACAATTTGATATAATATATATATTTTATTTAGTAATATTTTCTTTTATCGAATTAATAATGTTGTTATGTATGGTTTAGGTTAAGAGTTTAATTAACGGGTTATCTATGTGTGAAGATTCGTGTATATGTGTGAAGGATAATAAACTTTGAAGACAAAATTCACGAATTCTTTAACTTTAGGTTGCGGAGGGATAGATCTTTTTGTTACTTTTTGTTCTTGAAATATATGAAATATAGATGTGGTGGATGTTCAACTCGGCTGTTTTTCAAACCGTTCAAATGCCGCCAATGCTCTTCGAAAATAAATCTATTGACTTTTTAATGACACGCTTTTACATTGACATGTGCCAAATGGGGTGACGCTTATAGTCTTTTACATGTTTTAAAAAATAAGACATCTTCAATCCTCTTCACTTTCCACGCGGCAGTCGTCCGCAGACGACACTTCCAAAATGTCATAAATTGTTTCAAAAATATCGAAATTATTGAATTTTATCCCCATTAGTGAAACCGTTAACCGTGAACGTTGAACCGCTCATTCAATCAGGGCACCACTTGAACCTTGACCTTGAACCCAAACCACCTTCAAACCGTACCCGTAACACGACGTTATATATTACGTATGATACACGAAAGTATTGTTTTAAATAATCTTATATTCGAATATTCTTGTGGTTTGTGATGGATAATATAATGTATATAATCTTTGAATAAGTTCATCAGGATTGTAGATTGAAATTATAAAAATGTTTTGTTTACAAATCCAAATATCTACTCACGACTAGACAGTTTCGTCTTCCCGTTCGGAAGACTTCCTCGGTAGTGACTTGATCCACTTGTTTTTCCCGCGAGAATTTCTTCCAATCTCGTTCCCAGGAAGCTCAGGTGTTGTTAACAGTGGATCGTATACATGATTTAGAGAATAAATACCCTCGTCGCGGTTGATGACACACGCGGTTGATAACACACTTAAGCGACAGTTAGTGCATCCCAAGGACAAACGAGACAAGTTACAGACCAGCGACTGTGTTTACAAAATCCCTTGTCACTCTTGTGACAAAGCCTATGTTGGTGAGACAGGCCGTCTGTTTGGAACAAGGTTGAATGAACATAAGAAAGACGCCAAGAAAGTTAGCGACAAAAAGTTCACGAGAGCCAACAGAAAAGATTCCACGACGGAACAACATAAATCAGCGGTCACCGATCACATAGCACAAGAGAATCACACCATCGACTGTACTGGGAAGGGGCATCAATCCTTGACAAAGACTATGACAAACACAAACGATGGATAAGAGAATCCATTTGGATACGAAGGCAGGGGGCCAAAATCATCAACCGCGACGAGGGTATTTATTCTCTAAATCATGTATACGATCCACTGTTAACAACACCTGAGCTTCCTGGGAACGAGATTGGAAGAAATTCTCGCGGGAAAAACAAGTGGATCAAGTCACTACCGAGGAAGTCTTCCGAACGGGAAGACGAAACTGTCTAGTCGTGAGTAGATATTTGGATTTGTAAACAAAACATTTTTATAAAATAATGTATATAAAACTGTTTTTCCTGTTCAAATCGAACTAAAACTATCAACATTTAGTAATTATTATAATTGTTTTTATTGCTTATGTTCAATTACACACTGAAAGACGATTCTAAAAATAGTTCTCTGCACATGAAAAGTGGCCAAAGCTGAATTTGACATACCTGAGTAGATTTGCCATAATGTGATAACAAAAGCTCCAAAATTGATAGAAACAATTCTTATGACACATTAAAGGTTCCTTAACATGATCATTACTATTTCACGTACATATTGAATTGTATATTTCTTTCCCGGCCCCCAAAAAAACAAATCACATGGGACCCTTTTTTGACACGCCCTGTATTGACGTTGATGTAACCGTTGACATAACCTAACCCCATCAGTAACCGATCAGCAGACGAGATGTTTTCAACAGTTTTTGCCGGCCGAAATTCAATCACATTGGGTTTTTTATGTCTGCAGAAGGAGTATTCAAACACAAAACTCGATCGATAACAGGTAACGTCACGCAGGATGACCAGATCAAAATAATTATGGAGCTTAATTTACATTAACCAATCATGGTCCATTTATTGGATGAGAGCTTAAGGCTGGCTCACACTATGACGAATAGGGGGTGGGGGGGGGGGGGGGGGCGGTACCGCAAGATACGTTAAGGCTGGCTCACACTATGACGAATAGGGGGTACCGCAAGCTACGTTAAGCTGCGAATTGCAATTTTGAATTTCCCGCCAATCATCGTGTGTTGCTTTCAATTGTCGCTAACGAATCTGTAGCGACCGCAGGCGGCCAAAATTGTCAGTCGCGTCCGTCGACAAATTTTCAGCATGTTGAAAATGTTGTGGCGGCAAACAAATTCGTTGTGATTCCGTTCAGATTTTGGTGGAGACCGCAACCCTCATTTCCCTGACGTTTCCATGCCGTGCGAGGCCGTCTCTAGTCGTTTTGAGGACGTCACAATTTCGTTGGCAGTCGTTGTCAACGACCATTGACGACAAAACAACGGCAAGTGACGTCACATCTCGAACCCTGATGACACGGGGCTAGGGTCAGGCTGCAATATGCCTTGGCTGAGTCACGTCATCGTCGCCGCAACCCACCGTCAGCCGCCGTTCCTTGCCGCCATCCAATCCGCTGCCAGCCGTCTGACCTTGTTCCTTGTTGCCGGGCTCCGTCGAGACATCGTCACTCGCCGCCCAGATAACGTCCGATTTTAGTCGCTAGATTCCGTTCCTTGCCGCAATCATTCATCCCTTGCCGTCGTGTGGTCGCTGAAGGTCGTTCCCACCCGTCAGCGAATCTTGCTTTCCCCCTTTTGCCGTCGTTTCCTGCCAACATTTTGTGATTTTCACGACCGTCGCCTTTCGCGGGTTATCTGCCGCTACTATGTGAGTCAGCCTTTAGAAGGAACAACACGACCTGTAGGGATAACCTAAAATAAATAATAACTATTAGTCTGACAAATTGACCCACAACAAATATCTACTAATAGCCTAAGATACCAATCATTTGTAATAAATTTGATTTTGATTTTTTGATGTAAACACGTCTGTTAATCTATCGTATGAAGTCAAAGTGTTTTAATCAATTCAATGATAAAAGAGCCGTGGTAGATTTGGGAAGAAATTATAAAGAGTAAACATAATTTACTCTCAAAATTGATTACTTATATGTAATCCATTGCAACTCCCTTTTAGTACAGATCATCCATAAGCTAGTACGGCTGTTTTTTGGTCCGTCTCGGTTACTGAAGAATTCATCCACAAACGGTATCGTCAAAATGTCGTCTGCCGTAGAGTTTACACACAAACCGGTCAAAAAGTGTCTTCTTTAAAGTCTTATAAATTGAAAAATATAACTCATAGGCATCTTAAACTGCACAGGTGTTACAATTAATAACACACATATCAGAAAATATATCATTTGTCACCAAAAATCTAATTAATGAATTGCTTAATTAAGTTCAGTTTTGAAAGTGCATTTAACAGGTCTCTGTGTGTTAAAACGTAATTTAGTAATATTATTCCACATCGGTTATCAGATTAAATGTTGTTTCAATTTAAATTATTGTATGTTTTAAGATTTAAATATTTTAAGGGAAAGTTCAAAGGCAATCAATCATATTATAGTTAGATGCTCGTTTCCGGGACACTGTGTGTGATCTAGACAAACTTTAGATTAATTTTATCACCGGGTCAAAGATCGTTCAATTGAACTATCGAAATATCTACCATTCGTCATAAAATACTTCAGTGCATTATCGTGGAAGCAACCGAATGTACGTTAACATTACTTGTCGGTGTCAATTTACAAAATTGTGTATAGGGTAATACTTTTGCCAACGTATCGTCAAAATGTCGTCTGCTTTACATGAAACATACGACTATGTTGTCTGTGGTGGTGGGAGTGCGGGATGTGTGGTAGCCTCTAGACTCTCAGAAGATCCAACTCGTAGCGTGTTGTTATTAGAGGCGGGACCATCTGATCTGGATTGGTTGGATACTCATACGCCTGCTTTGTGTGCATCCTTGCAAAAAACTGACATCGACTGGGATTACAAGGTTAGTGAACATTTTTCAAAATGTCTTTACTGCATTTTGCATTATAGTCAGCGTCATACTGCTATGGACATACTTCCAATAATACGTGCGCAAGTGCGTACATGCGTAAAACACCCGAAAGTGCGTACTGGACGCTTTCAATAATTACCGCGCGTCCTGATTGTGAAATCGTGAAATCGTCACGCGAAAGCAGACATAGTTGTTGCGCATTTCATGCATATGCATATGCAACTCTGCGAACTGCAACAAAATATGCTCGCCTCGAGTGAAATGACTTGTATTTCGTCCATGGTATTTTAAAAGACAGTGAGTGTAGTAAAGTGCTCAACAAAAGAAAGTCGTACACCAAATGTGTGTATCTTGCCGACGAGTAATGGTGCTAATCGCCGTCTCAGTGCATATTATTATATATTTTTTGTTTGTGTCATCACGAGTGGACTTGCTACAGCGTAATTAACAGAAGATCAAGTGCAATGCTAAATCACATTAAAAGATTTGTGCAAACAATTTTACACACAAGATTAGGGAGCGATCACTATTTACGCCAGGGGGCGGGGGGGGGGGGGATGGAGACAATCAGGGTGGGACACGAAAACAAAAATTAAACATGAAGAGGGGGACGCAAAATTGTATTCTTGCAAAGAGGGGGGGGGGGGGGGGGGGGGGGACATGAAATTTTGATGGTCAAAAGTACAAAGATGAAAATTGTTCATGTCTCCCAAATATGAAATCATTTTCGGTTCATTTTCATTTCTTGCCTCCAATATGAAAAACCTAGCTACGCCACTGTTGACACACTTTGCATTCTTTATAGACCTGCAGGTTTAAGTTGTTTTGTTCATACCACAATGTCGTTAAGTAGGATGGCACTGAGATGTTACTGTACTATAATAAAAGCAAGGTCGCGTTATCGTGAAGCTTCATGTTGATGTTCTTCTAATAATAATGTTCACTTCTTTAAACCATACACTCTATATTTTATGTTTTTTATTGAAATTGTGGCTTCACATATTTAAAATACCATCATTTTTGTACCGTCATTAATTTTTAAAAAAAAGAGGGGGGGGGGGACATGTTTTTTTTAATAATACTTGAGGGGGGGTCCTTGAAATTGTTCTGTGTTCAAGAAGGGGGGGGGGGGGGTTAAAAAATTGCACCAAAAAATAAGATATCCTCCACACCCCCCCCCCCCCCCCCCCCCCCGCCCCCTGGCGTAAATAGTGATCGCTCCCTTAGGCAGTATATTTCACCTGTCGATAGGCTCCTAATCGAAAAATACTAGCTTGATTTAAAGAATTCTTTTCTATTTTATTGACTTGTTCCAAGATATTGCAAGATATTGCCTCATTATACCATGATTGTACAGTGCATTTCTGTTCTCTAGATTCCACAAACTATACTATTAATTCACTTTGTCAAGAAATATCTTTCAAAAAGGATTTGAGGTCACATGTTATATTTACCACTACTATTATCATTCTTTCAAGAACCAAAAACAGAAGAAAATACACCAACAGAACAACATTAAACTTATTTTGATGAAGAACAAATGATAAACCTTCATTATTTTACTGGACTTTTTCATCTTAATGTCTTGAATGTAAATGTAATGAATTGTTCAATATCTATTCTTTATTCGCCATTATTGTCTTTTAGGATGAACACTAATCCAGCTCTTTTGAATGATTATTATTATTATTATTATTATTATTATGATTATTACATCGTTCATATTACACATTTGAAGGTATTTCTTGTTATGTTTGACGTCTTTACACAGAGGTAGAGGCGATAGTGGAGTGGCGCGAAACAGTAATTAAATAAAGTGAATATTAATTTGTATGATTATTAATCAATTGAATACATCCTTTATCTTGCAGTGCGAACCTCAGGAACATTCTTATCATGCTTATGAAGACGTTACTTGGACCAGAGCTAAGGTTGGTCTTTACCTACAAAAGGATTACATTTTAGAATGTTGAAGATTGCTTTGAGTCATACCATTAGATATAAGATATTATTTTCTCGTATTACGCTTTCATTTTGAAAGTAGTTAACATATAATAACATGCAATGATATTTTATCAATCGAATAACTACCGGTTCAGTTACCCACGAGTATGTATGACAACAATATCTTTTATTTCAATCTACATCCAATTTAATACCACTTTGAGTATTAGCTATTGCAGCTCCTGTTATCATTAATGTCTGAATCGTTTGCACCGAAGTGCAGATGACTGTACAAAATGTTAAAAAAGAAGAATTACATGAAAATAAAAAGTTACATTTTAAAATCAGCAGTCACAAAATAGATCGCATTAAAAGTATAGACTATAGACTGTACAATGTATTACAGATAAATATAAAATGGCGTTCTGTGAAGACTACTACCAGTAACAAACAAAGGTGGTGTGGTATCATGAAATGTTGTGATGTAAGACGTGTCTCAAGTTGTAAATTGCATCTTTTCATAAAAGAACAAAGAATAAAAACTGGTTTAACATGATGAATTCCAAAATATGTCGTGTAACTATCTCGTTCAATTTTGTCAAAATAATTATTTAAACTTTTATCTCTTAGGTTCTTGGTGGATGTAGTTCTCATAACTACATGGTGTTCACTCGCTGTTCGTCGACTGATTATGATTCATGGGCCAAAATGGGCTGCGACGGATGGAGCTGGGAAGAAGTACTGCCGTACTTTCTGAAAACCGAGAATGGAATATGGTATGGAATGAAATATTTTCTTAACATACGATTGAATTTAAATGAAGTCTATCCCTTGTTCATGGTTACATACACGATTAAAAACCTTTAGTGGGTGTATAAAATGATCGTCCAGAAGGAACTCGACAACGACCCAAAAAGGTTGAAAACGCTAAGCTGGCAACAGTGAAGTGGCCACTATTTTGCGGCCACGGGCTTTTACATCTTTCAAGAAATGCAATTTGTAAGGCTGTGTCTTGACAAGTCTTTTTCGGATGGCGCATTATTTACTATAGCCTTTTGTTTGCAAGAAAGGATTCACCGATGACACCATTTAACCATGAAGTCTATGATCAAATATTAATTTGCATTGTCCATCTCAAAACTTCGTTTACTACGTCTTACAACTACTAGTTTTAGATAATGAAAAGAATAATGTTTGTGACCTTGAACAAGCCTGATGACCTTTATACCTCGCTCTCCTTTCATGTCAACAATTACCTGCATGTGGTATAACTTCAAACAGTGATGAATTAAGAATAACATTTGACCTACATTTTTTTCTCAATTGTTCATATCCTTTTCATTGTGCGTTTGAGCGCTGCATCGTGATCATACAATACGAACATTTAATAAATGTTAATCAAATACCAATAAAAAAATGTCCTATTGTAGTAACATTACATTGCTTTCATACCGTTTTTTGTGTGTAAACAGCCCAAGTTTTGCTAATTCTCCGCATCACAATATCGGTGGACCTGTGACAGTCTCTAAACCTCATCGTCCAACAACGGTGTCGTCTGCTTTTATTGAAGCAGGTAAATGGCGGGAACATAATTTTAAGTTAAGATTTGGAAAAAGTATATTTTGGTCCCAGATACTGGTATACCAGTATCGCACGATACTGGCACATCAAATTTGCCAGTATCCCTCGATACTGGTACACATTTATTGTTCCAGTATCGTCCAATACTGGAACACAAAATTATGTTCAAGTATCGAGCGATACTGGAACTCAAATTATTTTTCAGTATAGGGACATACCGGTACAGATGCTACCAGTAGTAATTTGTTCCAGTATTGATCGATACTGGTACATAATTGAGTTCCATTTTATACGTGCCATAATTGAGTTACATGTTATACGTGCCAGCATAGAAGAATCGTACCTCCATGGCGCCAGTATCGTCCGATACTGGAACACTTTTTTTTTTGAACGATACTGGGTGTTACAGTATCGGACAATACTAGTACAGTCTAGAATCTGGAACCTAAAGTACACTTTTTCCTAAGATTTTCTCATTTTGATTTTCAACAATAGTTTGAATCCTTAAGAACAATCGATATCAAGGTACAAAGGTACTCTGATAAATCGCAAGTAACTCCCGGCGAAAAAGACCGTTATTTTCCTCAATGTCTGTAGGGAACACGAAGTAAAGCATGGTCGTTAATTTCTTCTCTAGCTATACAATATATAACCATGATAACTACTCAATAGAATGACAAATACAATGCGGATATATAAAATCATGTTGACAAGTTGCAATCCAATATGATCATTATTGTGATCTTTTTTATCAGGCTTTATACATTGTTTGCATCGTTTGACCTAGTAATTGTTACTCTTTCCAAACATCAAGATTAATTAATATGGTGTTCCTTATAACAATTATATAATATGTGCTTTATATATTTTAGGGATCGAATTGGGCTACAAAGAGGTTGATGTTATGAGTGGCGACATTGTAAGTATAATACATGGTGTCCCATAATGATTTATAGTATACCAAGAAAGGTGCATTTATTTAACAATAAATACCATTGTTATTGGTCAACGTGCTTATGATTCAAACATGTAGGCCAACATATATTTAGCTTTTGTAAAAATGGTAAAGTCCAAGTTTGATCAAAATTCATAAAACCATGTTCGGCACAAAGCTCGATCTCAGTGATATGCCGGTAAGTTATAGTGTGTTCTCTTTTAATTTTAACTATGAAATTAATTGACATCAACTGTTGGTGATGTTTTTTGTAGCAATATTGGAATGGTGTGAGGAATTATGTTTGCTTGAGAAATTTATATCATACTCTCTAAAGCGGCAATTTTGAAGTGATTTTTATCAATTGAAATACTAACACTGAAAGTGAAAAACAGATTTTCACTGATTTTCAATTATTTCATGCAATATCGAAACGGATAAAGATATTTTGATGAAATTAATAGTAAGTAGAAAGCATGTTCAGCGTTGTAAATCATTCTGGGACACCAGAATTGTCCTCGGGTACGAGGACAATTCAGCATCATTTCTGAGGGAATTTGTTCGCATAGGTTTTCGTTGTTGGTGAACATTTTAAACCGTACTCGAATATTGATGCTTACAGTTTACCGTTATTCCTGATGCATGGAGTGGAACTCACGTCTCGTTGTCAAATGTTTCATTTCTCATTCTAGATTGGATTTGGTGACTTTCCAGCTAGCATAGACAAAGATGGAAAACGATCCAGCACTGCCCGTGCGTATGTGCACCCAGCAATGGACAGGAATAATTTCTCTTTGCAATGTAATGCTCACGTTACGAAGGTTTGTTAAAAGATGTCGGAATAGGGTTTGACACTTTTTAAAGATCTCGAGGTATTCTTGAGCCCTCTCTTTGCCAAGAATTGCATTCAATTTCATCATAAATCCATATCCCTTATTAATGCAGTCAATAATTAAAACCATTGACCGCTTATGACATTAAAAGCGGTCATTAGGATCAAGTTTCGAACAATTTAGTGTAGATTGTTTTAGCAGTTTAGTGAATCGTCAAATCGCTTCCACAGTGCGTATTGCCAGGCTTTCTGTTCAGTTTTGCTTTGAATGTATAATCCAATGTCATTTTATTTTCTTATTTCATTTGATCAGATCTTGATCTTAAGTCGAGGGTTTAGTGCCGCACAGTCTTATATACAATGGCTGTCCTTTAAATGCCCACTGTATAAAAAACATTCCATGTTTCCCCAGGTTGACATAAAGAACAAGAAAGCAGTTGGTGTACATTTCCGTACCAACGAAGGCGATCAATACGTGGCTGTAAATAAAGAAGTTATCGTCTCAGGAGGAGCAGTCAATTCACCTCAGGTACGAAATGTAAATGTATTCATTACTAGAAACAGAACGGATCGTGTTTTATCTTTTGGAGAGTCAGCGTTGTGATCTGACTTGACATTTACCGTATGAGTGACTTACCTTAAAGGCGTATTATGCGATCTTTGCCATGTGACGCTCTCTATCCTTGATTTTTTTTGAAAGTAGATTTTCTTGCAGATTTACATTTCTGATCATAAATCATTAACTCGTTTTGAGTTACAGGGTGATACGATTCCTAATTACTTCAAAACTAAGATTTTAGAATATCGCTCGATACTGGAACACAATTTGGTGTTCCAGTATTGCCCGATACTGGAACAGTAAAATCGTGCCATTATCGAGCGATACTGGCCACTTTTATGTTCCAGTATTGAACGATACTGGTATACCAGTATCTGGGACCTAAAGTACACTTTTCCAAACTACCTTATACACGTACAATGAAATTAAAATGTAAGTGTCTATGGCTTATGGTTTCAGCTACTTTTGTTATCAGGACTAGGGCCTCAAAGTCATCTCCAGGAATTCGGTATTGAATGTGTAGCAGACTTACCCGTCGGAAAGAATTTACAGGTAAAGGATTACAAGATATTATCATTAAGGTTTTTCGACATTTATCTGCCTCCACAATGCATTGCGTTTTTACAAAATGCCCTAATTCTGGTCTCCAATTTGCCTCGGTTCTCATAGACATATGCACACAATCATGGCTTCATATCGCGTTCATAGTTGGAGCTCTTAGGTTCTAGTTTACATCGATGAATAAATTATGTATCAGTGTGCCTTTTTCTTATTTATAAAACTTAAGAGCTCGACAAATGCATCGTGTGAAAAGCTGTAGTTGGTTGGTTTTCGCGCAATGTATTGTGGGAAATCTTCTTTGAGGTGAAGCGTAACAAAAAGAGTAGAATTGTCGCATTACAAACTCATGGTTGTTACATAGAGATTAGCAATTAACCTGATGACCTGTTTTACAATTTCACGGGCACGTGAAAATTCGCGGACAATATTTGTCTCAATGTTATATAAAATACAATACCATCCCTTGGTGCTACTCCAACTCACCATCTCAAACATCACTGCAATGTAGTAGAGTTTCAATAGTATTAATTGATCTGCCATAACATGAATACTATCTATCAATTTCGTTTCAGGATCACTTAGCAATCCAAATAAAGGTTTCCGTCAAGCAAGGGTGCCAAGTAAATACTGGAATAAACGTAAGTTGGTGTACGGTATATGTACAATCTAAATCTTTTTTCCCTCAATAAGTGTATGGTGTGTTTTTTTTTGGGGGGGGGGTTTACGTTTCCACAGTGCGTGGAGCACTCGTGCGTTTATTTTCTTTATTTTCTTAATCATTTATACAAAATAACATAACATAATTATAACATTTTATTTTTGATAAGTTACGGAAATCATGACTCAATCAACGAGTACCACCAAATATCAATAGCCTTAAGATTGGCTCACGATCATCAATGATACATGACGCTCGCAGTTGAGTTGACAAACAAAACAATATATTTTGATAGTGATAGAATCTTTTTATAAATTAAATAAGCTTAAAAAACGTTTCCAAAGCTATTTGAAAAAGAACGAGCTATAACTGATTTTTGTTTTAGTTTGCTAATACGTGGCTTTCATTTATATGTTTAGACACGTTTTTAAATCGTTCCAATGTTCTGTATTTGTGATTGGAATCTTCTGATGTTTTTTTTTTAATTAGCTAGTAAATCGTTAAGTTGTTTAACTTCTAAATAAAACAAATGGAATATTGGAATCTCTTTTTGGGTTTCGTTATATATCATGCGAAACTTGTATATTGCGTAACATGCAAGGATGATTATAACATTGGCTTATCGAATTCAGAGTTATCAATTTTACAGCCACAAATTACGCATTCAAGAGATATCCTGAAAGAAACATATTTGGGAGTACTCAAACATGTTGTTACCTGTTTCCAAAAAGAGTTGTTCTTGATACATGAGAAAAAAATGTGTATAATCATCAAGTTGATTACAGAAAATACATTTGTCTGATTCCATTAATTTCCATTTATATAGATTATTTTTGGCATGGAAGTAGATTTAAAATCAGGTTAAACTGAAAGTGACCAATCTTGTTTAGAATTCTATTCTTAATTTCAAACAAAAATATGTTATACCAGTCATTTCTTTGCTTTTGTTCCCAATATTTAATAAATTTTGCTTGTTGTTAATTTTGATTTAACATCATATAAATGTTTTTCGAACTTAACATATATAGAAACATGTACACAGCTCTGGTCATTTATTTCAAAAAAAGGTATGTTTTACTTGTTCACACCACCATCTTAGATCTTCTTCTTTGATCCTGTCTTTCAAACGATTATGTAGGGATTGATGTTATCAGCTTGTGTAGATTAAAAATCTTAAAAGGACATTTTATAATATTCTCGAATTCTCTCAAATTACTAACAAATATATTCTCAATAAATGATAATATCATTTAAATAATATATATATATATATATATATATATATATATATAACGGAAGAAATTGGCGAAGTTCAGTACACATTGGTGTTTTCATAGTGCGTAGAAAAAATTATATAGACGGAAGAATTGGGCACTATGAAAGCGGACGTAGCAGTTTTATATCACAATATTTATTGGCAAATTTTCGGACACATGTCCTTCGTCAGGCCGTACCTGGAAGGACATGTGTCCGAAAATTTGCCAATAAATATTGTGATATAAAACTGCTACGTCCGCTTTCATAGTGCCCAATTCTTCCGTCTATATATATATATATATATGAGCGTGTATCCATTTACGGAAAAACAACACTTTACCACCATTTCTTACATTATCATTACCCCATAACGTAACACTGTTATTCTTATTATGTTTATTTTACAAACAATACCATGATTCTGGAAATTTGGAAAAGGTTCTGAAACATCTGTTATGAAGAGCTTAGTTCCAAAAGGCGCTAAACTCACTTTTTGTCGAATTTAAGTTATGTGCAGAACATGGAAGAGAGTAACAAATTACATCTTTTAAACTTTGTTCTACATCTGTAGCATGTTCGGGTCCATAGTTATGGCCCTCTGTAGTTTCTGGAAATTAGCGCAAATTTCCGGAAATTTGAATATAATTTACTATTCTTAAGCCAATATGGTGGAAATATGGTGCTTTTATCGTGGTAAAACATTGATAGGATTGTTCTTAAAGAAATGAAATGAAGAAAATGTAAGATGTATGGAATTACTGTTTTGAAAATTGCACACGAACAAAATTGTTGATGTTTCAAAAAATGTGCAAATTTGTCCAGATTTACAGTTTTCTCACGAAATAACAACAATTCATAATTTAAAAAATTTAAGAGGTATTTGAACGCGGTTTTCTGTTTTCAATGTGATTTGATATTGTCTTTCAGGGGCACTTTATTTTGAAATAAAGATGTTTTTGTAAAGTGGTTTCTGGAAATTGGTCGAAACATTTTTGTTCCAAAAGGCGCTATAAACTCCACTCGTTTCCGAAAATCCACGTATGGTGTCTTTCATAGGGCAGAAAATAAGCATAATCAAAGAAGTGCATCATCCTCATTAAAAAAATGCCTTTCTCCTATTTCACTTATATAGATTGGTTTTTATAGATTGGTTTATTGAAATATACAAAATCGTGGCTTAAAAGCCAAATTGCATTGCACTTACAATATTATGAAAACATTTAAATACATTCAAAGAGATAAATTAAAATATAAATATAAAATACAAAGACACATTTATATAAAACATGTGATACCAATAACACTCTCACGAGATGAACATACACATACACTCAAACAGCCTTACCCACACGTACACCCTCCCACACACCCCCACACCAGACCTCTCCCACACACTTTCATAAATTTAACAATAAAAAGATCCTCTCACGAGATGAACATACACATACCCTCAAACAGCCTTACCCACCCCCCCCCCACACACACACACTCCACACCAGACCTCTCCCACACACTTTCATAAATTTAACAATAAAAAGATCCTCTCACGAGATGAACATACACATACCCTCAAACAGCCTTACCCACACGTACCCCCCCCCCCCCCCCCCCCCCCACACACACACACCCACCACACCTCTCCCACACACTTTCATAAATATAACAATAATAAGATACATTTATTTATTGATTGCACACAACAATTCTAAAATTATTCATTGTTTAAAAGTCTGACATAATATGGTACCGGGCTGTTAAAAAATCTCTTTGTCCTGAAACGAGGCTGGGAAATTGCACTTGAATTACGTAGGTAAAAACTGTGACATTCATTTCTTCTGGGTGGTAAAAGATGTTCAGTCCTGACATTATGATCTAAACCTTTGGCAAACTTGAGAGTGTGATGTTCTCTTCTTTCCTCCAGACTATCAAGATCACACATGCTTAAGGCATCAGAATAAGAATGATACTTGCGGCCTAAGATAGTTCTACAGGCCGTTTTTGAATTCTTTCTATAGTCTTAGATTGTTTCTTGGTAATACTAGGATGCCATACAACGTCACAATATTTGATGACTGGTCTGAGGTAACTTTTGTACACGACAGTAAGCTCATCTTGATCAAAGCCTTGGCTATTTGAGCGTTCCACTTGAGATCATTGGATAAGTACACCAAGAACTTTAGCCTTTTCAAAATACGGCAGTACCTCATTATCAATTCTCAAATCTAAATGACGCGGTGTGTCTTTACCAAACTTAACTTGCAATGCTTGACATTTGGCAGGGTTTAGATTCAGACAATTGGCATCTGACCATTTTTTTAAATCATTCAAATCCTCCTGAAGGTTGCCCAGTTCAGCAAAATTGCGGTTTTCAGCAAATGTCATATCATCAACATATTTCCAATAACTGGACCTAGCATCTACAGCAGCATCATTAATGACGATCTGAAAGCCAAGTGGACCTAGTTTGGTACCTTGAGGGACACCGTCATTAAAACATACAAAATCAGAAAGGGTATTATTAAATTTGACACATTGCTGCCTGTTATGCAAAAAATCGCATACCCAGGGTATTATGGATCTGCGCACTCCCATGTCAATCATTTTGTCAATGAGAAGGGTGTGGTTTATCAAGTCGAATGCTTTAGAAAAATCAGTGAGAACAACTGTGCCAACATTGTGTTGTTGCTCAGCGCCCTGATGAAGGAGATGAATAAGATTTACCAAATAATGACTAGTAGAAACACCCTTGACATTGCCAAACTGATTGACATCAATTATAGAGAGTTAACTCCTTTTGGAACCAACTCTTCATATGGTAAAACTAATACCCGCTTGGAAAGTGTTAAGTTTGTCATTCTTGTTGGTTTACCTCCACATATAGTGCCCTATGGATACGAATGGTGTGGAAGCAGTAGCATTCTTCAAAACAGGACTTGAAGTTGTAAGTCACAAATACGCTATTTACTTTAAGCTTTTAAATAACAATTTTGGCAATGTTCAAGAGTATTAGCTAGAGACTATGGTTAGTAGAAACGTTATGACGTTTACTGACTTCTTATGACACACACGTTTTGTTGACAGAATTTTGGACTTTGTCCTCATGGGTACCTTGCCCTATAACTTGGAATGACAAGATGAGATATACAGTAGTATGAAAAATAGTGATAGAATAAATAGATAATATTTACCTAATGGAAAATTGGTTCAAGACTGATTAAGTTCATAATTCGTAATGTAAATGAAAAGAAATTAATTATAATAAAATTATTTATAATTATCCGACGTAAATGAAGTTTCTGTAACATTAAATTCACATTAAGTCCTAGAAAATAGTAACTGCAAAATACTATCATTTACACACATGAAAATATTTATTTATTAGGGCGTTATCATTCAATTCATTTTATTCCATGAGGTGGTTTTTGAAATAAAACTATCGGGAGGGAATTGGTCAATTTAGTTGGGTGGGGGACGGATCAATCGTCGCCTGGAATCGAACCCTGGTTATCGCGCTTGGGAGTCCCAGTCCTACATGGTCACACCACGGGATTGGGCTTCGAAGTGTTTCGTTTTTCGTCGCAATACCGTATATATAGCATTCAATGATAACGCAAAGATAATGAGAGCGGAAGAGGGGGGGGGGGGGGGGGGCGCTCCATCGTAGACATGGTAACGTTTTTTGTAGTACTCAGTTGCATCAAAGAAGTTTCTTAATTTAAAACAAATAATTGCAACAATGATTTACCTCTTTCAGCCGGACGTTCCATCACCAGACATGCAAATTCACTATCTCGGCGAATTCTATCCATTTGGACCAGATGAACCAAAGATACATGTACTTAAAGATCCAAAGTAAGTTGTGTCCTAGTTAAAAAGGAGACAAAAGTTATGGACAAAGTGTACTTTAGGTCTCAGAAATCTGGAACTAGTATCGTCCGATACTGAAACACTGTTACGACGCAATTAGGCTTGGTAATTATAAACTTAATGATTCACTCTCTCGATCACTAGAAATAGCTCCAAACGTCACGTCGTCCAAGTATATAATTATGTATACATTTTTATTAGTGTAATATACAAATAATTATATACAGTTGAGATTGGTCGCTATCTTCGAACGCAGTTTAACTCGATGTATTTCTCACAACATTTCAAGCTGAATCTTACATCCTCTCCTCATAACTTTCATCTCACTTTCAAGTCACCTTGTTAAATTGACCAATCACAATACAGTATTCACAAGGACATAAAGCTATTGACCCAATAGCCCCTACATTTAAAACTAGGTCGCCATTGTCTCATTTGGTAGTAAAGTGGTTCATCGATCTAGTTATAAGTAGCACAGATGTAGAAGTGACTTGTACAAAACTATGGGACCTATAATTGTCCTCATCCATGATTAGCACAGATGGTAGAAGTGACTTGTACCAAACCCCGGGACCTATTGTCGTCATCCATCTGACTTATTAGTCTTATTAAGTTATTACTCACTCATCTAGGGAAATATACTTTTGGTAAACATCTAATAATATTAATGAAATGATTCAAAATACATAATGTAATTGTTAATAAAAACAATGACATAATAAACTAACTATTCTCTCTCATGTCCATGTCACACATACATTTTACTTCATCACAAACACATCGTTCGATACTGGTACAAAGTTAGTGTTCCAGTATCGGACGATACTGGGACATATAAATAGTACCAGTATCGGGCGATACTGGAACAAAATCATGTACCAGTATCGTTCAATACTGGGACAAATTACACTGGTAGCATGTGTACCAGTATCGCCCGATACTGGAACATAAAAAAGTTCAAGTATCGTTCGATACTGAAACACAATTTTGTGTCTGGAACAGTAAAATCGTACCAGTATCGAGCGATACTTGCAACTTTTATGTTCCAGTATTGAACGATACTGGTATCTAAAGTACACTTTTTCCAAATGTATGTTCGATTAATGCGATGAAGAAATGGAAACAATAAGGATCTTTGTCATCATTGAGCAGATCTACAAAAGGTAGTTTGCCTTTTATTATGGTCAATAAGTGTCACCATGTTAATGCCATGAAACTATCAATATAACCATCAACTATTTCATCTTCTAATAGGTTTTACCCAATCCTCTCTTATGACACGACAAAAGAAGAGCGGACAAAGAAAGAGGGATTTAACCTTACACCGACCTTCTTACACCCAAAGAGCATCGGTGAGCTGAAACTAAAGAGTGCTGATCCACTAGTACCGCCTTCAATTGATCCTCATTATTTTGAGGACCCGTATGATGTCCAAGCTATGATTCAGGTGAGACCAATGACAAACTCTGGTACATGGACTTTTTGGTAGACGAGGGTTCATTTCATGATTTGATGAGGTTTATAATAAGTTAGGATTCCTGTAATTTCGAAGACCACAGATTTTCAAAACGTGAATTTTCCAACATTTTACGACATAAATTTGCCAGTCACAAAACGTGTTTAATACTATACATTTTACCGTTCTGCAGATGTTATTGACCCTCCTCTAAAATTCTACATGATTTTTAACACGTTTCTTAGTTTTTGAGATGCCCAAATAGATCATTTCCCGAAGCTATTTCTAGCAAATATTGCAGTCACTGAGACTCCATTGTTTTCTTGTGTTGAACAAAATCTGACATGCAGCGTGACCTCTCTGCTGACTGTGCTGCTTAGCAGACTAAATATGCGCGCCAAATACAAATATATATGGAGTGCATAGGAATGTACATGCCCCTATAGTTTACCGTGAGACTGTACATAGCTGTACATTGCTGTACATGCCCTACTAAAGGTCAAATATAAAGGTATACCTTGGTTTTCCTTTTTAAACACATTATTTGGCTGGTAAATACCACATAGTTATCAATGGAAAGCTTGAAACACATTTGATCAGCTACAATTACCTATTCTGTGATTAAAACTACTCTCCTTGAGAAATGCCATCTGCAAGTACGAAGTTTCACGTATTTCGCATGACATCGGTGTTCCCCACCTTACTGACTGGCCTTTTAAAAGGTATGCTATCCCCAAAGTATGCCAGCCGGTAGCCTTAGTCTCACTCTTCAAAGTGTTATGCATTTTATGGATGAAATGTCCGGCATATTTTTCATAAAAATGCCACCAAGAAATTGTATTTTTTCCCATAGCGTCACACTCAAATTACCCGGATGTGGCAATCATCGGCAAAATTATTACCATTTCCCGACTATTGATGGCAGTGCGTATAAATATAGTAATATAATAAGAACGTAATCTATGTGCCCTGTGTGTGGGAAACTGAATGTTAATTTGAGGGCCCATTGGGTTGTATTCATATCTTCATTTAGAATACTCGCGCTGCTCCCTCTTCCGGTCACATCTCGCTACGCCCGGGTCGCTACGCTCGTTCCGGATTCGCTCGTTCCGGATAACGGAACCAGTGCTATGATTCAGGTATAACAAAGAAGAATTCTTGAGCAACACCAGCATGACTCACTTTCGTCACATGATTAGTGGTGTTCTGTCATGTCTTCTGGTTTCAATCGACATTTCATTGGAATGAAAGGCTTAGTGATCGAGGGTCTTTAAGAAAAGCACGCTACAAGTAGTACAATTGATGTGATTTCAATCCATCCAATCCTTTGTATGTTGTTGTTCTTGTTGCTTTTAATTTGGTTAATTTGGTTTATTTTGTCAAAATCATGTCATGTCCATCTCTTATGTTTAAACTCGTACCTTACCGTTAATATGTTCTCCAGGGTATTCGGGTAGCCAGAAAAGTCATAGAGTCCAAAGCTATGGAACCATTTGAGTAAGTATATATCAATGTGGAAATCCTGCTGCCGGCGTTAATACTATCAAACCATGGCAAAGATGCAATATGAAATGAAATAATCATCTTGGCTTTTGAACTAATTTGCGAGCGCTACACTATATGTATAGCACATCAGCTGAAAATGTTGAACTGTGAAGGGCGTACTGAAATATGAACGTAAATAAATGAAGTTTTATGAACAAGAATTCAAAAACTTCCTACAAAGTTAATATACAGACATGCAATGTTCATATCACAATTTGCCTTATTCTGAATCTGATGATCATACTGATGACTTATTTGGTAGTAAACTCCCTCGTCACCGTTCAAAAGGTGTTGTTTCATGTTATTATTTGCTTTTGTATTAACAATTTTAATTTTAATTATTAAAATAATGACACGTATGCTACAAGTTTTTGACGGAACAACATAATGTCATATGATGTTATGGTACAATATAATTTTGACCTTTTACCAAGAAACTAATGTAAATGTTACGATGAATATTAAGATATTTTATTACTGTGCATCGGTGCATCCTATTTAACAGTTCTTGAACACAAATTAAATGAAAATGTACATACTTATTTTAAACCATGATAATACACGTTTGTTTCCTACAGGTGTCAAATCAACAGTCTTAAGGTACCCGGTGTCGAACATGACGAATGGTCTGATGAAAACCTTGAGGCGTTTGCAAGACATTATGCCTCGACACTTTACCATCCTACGGGAACTTGCAAGATGGGAGCCAAAGATGATCCAACGGCGGTAGTAGATCCCCAGTTGAGGTAAAGAACAGCTAATATTCATTCACATTATACAGTCCTCAAGGGCGTAACTTACCAGGCAATAAATATGCTCATAATTCCCAAACTGTAGCTCCTACGTAAATATATCAAATTATAAATTTAAAAAGATTGACCGAATTATTAACAGAGCTATGTGTCCAAAACCAAAAGAAAGTCCGCTTTTTATTCATTTTAACATTTGGTTCTTCTACACGCAGCCTCAGTGTAGCAATAGGCAGATTATTGATTAACCGGAAGCGACAACTCACACCGGTCGACAGTAAGATGAAGATTGGGATGATTCCTGTCACACTATCATGCATGTTCAAAATCCCAAGTGCGGAAATGGAAGCTGCACTCTGTCTCATTCTTTTCTGTGTAGCGTGCTTGATTTTTAACCGAATCCACGCGGCTATTAGTTTTACCACATTCAAAACATATTTTCAAAAACCTTTACCAATTGTTAAGGTCTATCGAACAATACTAGGCATGTTTGTACTTATTTCATGATTCCATATATGGTAATGAAAATGAAATTCAATAATTTTGAAGTTTTTGAAACATTTTGTGAAACTTTGGAATGTCGTCTGTAGACGAGTGTATTTATTACCCGGTAAACTACTTTTTTGAGGACTGTATACGGCATTAAATTGATCTAACAATATATCATGGATTTAAAGGCAGTGGTAAATCCTCGGAGGAACCGCTCAAAAAAAGGTCTAAATGTTATTGTCATCGCAGCCAACCGGCTGAATTGTAACAACATTACAAATCCAATACATTATTAAACAATGCAACGTCCAGGCAGCAGCTAAATCAGCGCCAAGTTGCAACATAAACCAACATGAGCAAACATACATAACCCCTATATAGTAACCCCCTAATAGGCAATGTAGACTAAGTGCCTTGCCCAAGGACACAAACACATTGGCACCATCGGGGCTAGAACTCACAACCTTATGATTAGGAGACCGGCAACTATTCCACTGGACCACACGTGCTCTACCAGGTCTAGGGCGAGTAAAAAAACCTGCATTAGTGAAAACGAAATCATCTTATATTTCATAACCATGATGAATCTACGTTTTATAAAACCTTATAAGAATGACAAA
This sequence comes from Ophiura sarsii, assembly GCA_035610835.1. NCBI lineage: Eukaryota > Metazoa > Echinodermata > Ophiuroidea > Amphilepidida > Ophiuridae > Ophiura > Ophiura sarsii. Next base: position 67,257,186 of record CM069443.1, on the reverse strand, counting down.
TTTGTAAGTAACTAGGTGTGAACAATTGAAGTCAATCACATTTACAGTCTGGCGTCTGCCCTTGGTAAACTTGTTACTGCATTACCCTATATATATGTTTGTTCATGACGCATAGTGACTTTTAATTGACACTGCACACATTCAATTTTCACATTTGAATATCCCGTCAACAAATTTTGCAATAATTTATAGATACATAGTTAAGATGCCTTGTGGACAAACATGTAAATCGGGTGCCTTTGTAAAAATTCTTACCCAGCGCAAACGTTAAATACAATTGACTTCATTTTTCGCTCACAAAAGCACGATTAATTAATTTGTCCTACCATGTTTGAAAAGTTTCGGATTTCAATTTGGTTTTGAAAACAAGATGGCGTATCAAAAAGAGTAGTCTCGGCACAAATTCCTGATACGTCCAGACTGATGTATTTAGATTACATTATATTGTACGTACCGGAAAGAGACACAACGAGTGTTGAGATCATTCGACACATTTAACGCGCCTAATTGTCTCCTCTTTAATACAGAGTTATTGGCGTCGAGGGTCTCAGAGTGATTGATGCATCCATCATGCCCAATGTAACTTCTGGTAATACCAATGCGCCCTCTATCATGATTGGAGAGAAAGGAGCTGATATGATTATAAATGGGAAATAATATTTTTCAATGTGACTCGTATCGAGTCACATTACATATCAGTTAATTGTTTGCTGGTCCAGTGAGGGCGGCATTTATGGAAGATGGCACTCTTTTTAGGTAATGGTTGCATTTCATTTTAAACCTGAATTTTAATGACCAATCTAGATAAGGGATGGTCATTTCCTTCGGTAGGAGGTTCCAACAATGTCATTTATCGTCGTCTAATTTTATGGCCCCCCTGCTCGATGGTGATTCTTTTTATGACCCACCCCCCCCCCCCCCCACCTTACACACACACACACACAAATCTATAGTCACTGTCATAATGTTATGGACGAAATTCAAGCTATCACACGAGGTGTTTTGTTGTTGTTCGCGGAGCGCGTGACGATTTGACGATTGACGCGCGATCATTTTTTGAAAGCGCCTGGTACGCACTTCTGGGTTTACGCACATACGCATGCACATAAGTAGGCACGCATAGGTTGAAGTATGTCTATAGCATTATAACACTGACTTTTAGTAGGCATAGCACAATGCACACACACAGAGTCTGCCACTAGAAGCGTTACACCAGCGAACAACAACATGAAGAGATGTGTTGCAAAAGGGCCTACATCCACCTCTACATGTTACTCATTGTGGCTTGTATTGTTGGTGCCGCAATTGGCGTGCATGGATGCACTAATCCAAGTCATAAAGACAGACAATAATTTGATTAATCAATAATGCAAAATGAGTATACTATTTTAAATATTTCATATCCCTTTCTATCAGTAGTATATAGACATTCCGTCAGGGTCAGTACTGTAATGGGTATATTGAGAACTTGTGTACAACACTGTGACAATGATATACTTGAAAAACAATCAAGAGCACATACTTTATCAAACTAAACCAATATTATGTCAAGTAACTTAAATCTTAAATCAATAACAAACAAAAAACCAAAATACATCACGTTGCTGCTTCCACGTGGGATATAATGTATATCCATTGCTTGTTTACTTTTTCGTTGTCTTTTTTGTTGGTGTTGTTGATTTTTTTCTGTTATGTTAACTTATAATTTCTGTAATTGTATATTTTGTATATTTTTCTGTATTTGTAGAATGTAAGCTTTGTTTAAGGGGGTGCAACAACGTCAGGCTTTTGCTTTTAGTTGTTCCTCCTCCATCATATTATTTGTTAAACTGTCATTGTATTTTGTCTTTGTTGATATTGTAGCGGAAGTGAGAGCGACTATAGAGGGCATCCTTTATCTCAGCAAGATTGTAGTAAAACTCTTGGTGGCTCCCTTCAGTTAGAGGTCATGTGACCGTCAGTTGGTTACGTGGTTTAGGTATATAAAAACGAGCGCATCCTGTGAATCGGGGCCAGTCGGGCCGAGCTACCACTCAAGGTAGTTCGCGCCAATATTGCTAGAGGACTACCAAAGGTAGCTCGTGCCGGTGTTTAATAATTACCAGTTGCAGTCCGCACATCATGCTCTGTTACAGTGTTTAAGAAAGCTCTCAAACATCACCTGTTTTCACAAATCTGATTGCTTCTATTTAATCTTGTTAGATATTTCTCTGTTTATTGCTTTTGATGCCATGTAGATTTTCATGTATTTTTGTGTATATATTTTTGCGCCGTGGTCTTATAGAAATGGCGCGGTATAAAAGCCTTTCGTATGTATGTACGTATGTATGTACACTCCGGTCAAAAATGCAATTTCACATTTCGTAAAAAACTATAAACTAAGCAAAAATTGAAAGGATTTCGACGGCCATGAGGGTTTTAATTAGTAAATAATGGTTAATGAACAAACTTTTAAATATTTATACCGACTTTAAATCCGTTGGGGGATGATGCAGGGGATGATTTCCGTTTGGCCGAGGGTGAGCGCAATGGATTATGGGAGGTGTGCCGATTTAGGCCATAGGATGGTTTTACGTGAATTGTAATATAGATATTATAGTAAAACTCGACGAGTTCTACTCAGAACACTATGGTTTGCCATACTCTGAATGACAACATCAGGTTGATATTTGTACTGAAAGGCCCTCAAAACCACCAAACCACTGTTTCCACAGCTCGATGTTTCAATTTTATGCTGCTGAATTTAATTCTCAATTCAAGTTTTTGCAAGATTTTTGTAGATAGGGTGTATACCAATGCAATACAATGTATCACTTTCATCAGTGCAGTTGGTTTTCTAGAAGTTCATAAATTCATGAAATGTATGTATGTATTTATTCATATTAAGAATTAACTTAATACATTGAATAATAAACATATTAATTAATCAATCATTACGTTTATTAATAAATACAATTGCTAATTAACTTTAATAAATAAATAATTACTAAATACACTTCTTTAATGAAATTAATTAATATTAATTCATAAATTAATAAATTCATCAGTGAATAATCAATTATTGATCATTGATTATTGATACTTAATTAATCTTAATGAATCATAATTAATTAACCATTACTTAATTAGTAGTTGTTTTGCCCCCGGTTGACTTTGATGTGATAGGTATTAGTCTATTCTTAATTAGATACAAAGTATTCCTATTTGGGACCTTTAACTCAAATGTTCAGGGGGGGGGGGGGGGGGTCATGTAAACAATCATGTACAGTATAACCAGGGAGGTGTAATACATCTCTCTGGTATAACTATGGCCATAGAGCTTTCCTTCTCAAGGATCTATGCTATGACTGAAAGTGCATATTTTGTTATGACACAATTTTCTTTATGATACTCTTCATTTCTTTCTGCTTGCATTCAAACTTAAACCCCTCTAACCGAGGATTGTGTTTTTAACACTCTTCTTGTTAGTATTAAAATTGATAAAACAAATAAAGTTTCTGCAACAGCTTTTCGTGCTTCAAAGCAGCTACTGCGAAAAATTAAAAATGTTTGACAATATTTCCTCTCTGTGTAAGTCATTTATAAGGACCTTTCAAATCGGGAATATAAAAACAAGCCAACTGATTGAAAAATTGGCAAAGCGCGAGCATTTAACCGCACGAAAATTACCCCTTTTAAAGAACTTGAGATGCTTTGGCCTTTGAATTTCTCTATACTATGGTGATTTCAGTGTAAGATGGAACATGACTTTTATCTTTTGTCAAACGATACCTTCTATGGTAAATGGACAATTTTTAGATCTTCGAAGCATTTAATCAAAAGGTCATGTTACATCTTATGATGAATGCACTATAGTTGCTGTATATAAACCATACATGTAGGTCAAGTTCACGCACATCCCAGTAGAATTGGTTTTATTCTTGTGCTATGTATCAGGTACAATTCACATGTGTTCCCGGACCCCAATGGAAATAAGCTAATAAGCTTATTGGGTTATCCAGGGTCGTAGGACTCAAATTATATCAACAATCAGTAGTATAAGGCAAAATGAAAAATAAACCTGTTTAGCGACCCCTCCTGCTTCCATTTTTGGGTCCACTTCAATTTTCTTTTTCACAAGTTGTATTGCTTACTAGGGCGATGTTGCACTAAAAAGTGGGAAAAAATAAAAAATAAAAAGGGCCTTCTCCTTCCTCTATTCGAAAAAAGTCCGGACGCTAAACATGTTTTTATTTTTATTTTGCCTAAGTTATTTGATTTGATACAATTGTATTTTCGACAGTCACCAGTCTGGATTTTTTCTTCTTTTTCATATCGGTATTTTCCATTATGCAGGCATATAGTAAATAAATGAATGTCATAAATGATATTTTTATTGCAATCATTTTTTAGTAACATTGAAATCATACCTAGAAACACTGATTTGCGCGTAAAAAATAAATTGCTTCACAAAATGCCTTAGGGGAGCTATTTAACAGAATGATAGCATAAAAGCATGAATGATAGCATAAAAGCTATTTCAACAATTAGATACATGTACAGATGCTTAGATAAACAGCTCAGAACAGAAAAGTGCATGCTAGCTATAAATATATGAAGCCAGTATTATTTCCAAAAGTAGTGTACCAGCCGGTTGAAGTTTTGCACTACGAATACTCATACTTCAAATGCCCAGCCATTACCACACACTTGACCTACGGTTCTAAGGTCAGACAAACTTACCCACAAACTAAAAACTGGAATTTAGATTATAGCTGCAGTGTTGACAGCCACGTTACTATTTAGGACAAAGTCATTAACCTACTATAAATGCAACTGTACAACTCGACAGCTGTCTACTCTACGTCATACGCGTCATAAACTTTAGCATATTGGGTCATTAAAAATAAGCCAAGTAAGCAGATTTGAAACAAAATCTTTTCTTCATTTTCCAAAGCTGGTGGAATGTCCAATATTGTATTTAGATGCTCGATCACCCGGGACTTTGTGTGTGATCTAAACAAAATTAGATTCATTTATCACAGTAAGTAGGGGAATATGGGGCAACTGGTCTTATGGGGCAAGTGGTCCGAAATGAAGGATTTTGTAATTGTATGGGCATACTGCTTTCTTTTGAACAGTACGACTTTTGTTGACATTTGACATAATATCCTTGCCTTCTACAATCCAAAACATTTGGAACTTTAGCTAGGGGATTTACACATTGATATTCTACAGATCTTTGAAGCCAACTCCTTGAGTGACTGATTGAAAATTCACAGATAGTATGGGCGATATATGAAGATGGGTTAAGATCATGTACTTTATATGATTGACAGATATGCAACAGTAAATATATACATGCAGTATAGTCGTCTTAAGATGCTAGGTGCATATTGCATTTGATGGGTGCTATATTGTAGTGTGCTTAGGGACTTTCCGAAATATGATTAAAACCATAGGTTGTGGTTGAAATGACCGTAAAATGGCGCATATTGCTCATTACATTCCAGTTGCCTGTAAGGTTTGAGCCCAAGTTTGATCCATCCAACACCATTTACCGCATGCTGGGGGACCTTGAGTGTGGCAGCGGTGGAATTAGAAACAAGCCTGAGGGGCTGCAGTATTGCCACATAACTATTTCCACACGTGGTGATTTTCCGCAGATTTGGGCTACTTTTAAAACTAAAATCTGCTCTTTGGATAATATAATGTGATTTTTTTTCTCGAAATTTGAACATTTGTTTTTATAAAATATGATATAGCACTAGTTTTATGACAAATTGAAATTAAAAGTTGGAATTTGTTATCACAAGAACATTTTCAAAAGTAGTATAATTATATGGCTTCTAGTTACACCAAGACCAAAGAGCCTTGAGCTATGCTTAGGATAGCGGTGGAAATGGTAGCACGCATGCTGGCAAGACACAGGTGGTGTAAAATAAATCAGATAAATGGTGTAGGAGGGGATAATTTATTACCCTGGATATGTCATCAAAGACGTGGTCAAGAAAGTTGGATTTTATACAGGGCACAGAACCGTAATGGCTAACTTGGGACATTGGCTGGCGGTTAGGATTTCCGATCAATATTATCATTTAAAGAATACTTCAACTTAAATTATTATCACGGGTATTCATTTGGTAGAGTTATTAGTTCATGAATTTGCAAATAACAAAGTACACCATTTCTTATTTTATCTAAAGACACTCGTCTACTTGTAGGACCCGAACGCCGTAATATTTGCGAATTCAAAGATATTCGCTGGCTACAGAAATCTGTGTAATGGCTAAAACAAAAATGCAGTTTTGACTTTTATTCTGAAATGTATTGGAGTTATTGATTATTAAGACAAATGGTGGTATGTTTTAAAACATTTTGGCGTAAAATGTATTACGTCACAGACGTGTTTAAATTGTTTCATCTCGACAAAGTGCTAAGTCATTTGTTGGGGCAAGTGGTCCGAAGGGGTATGAGGCAACTGGTTCGCCTGCAAAAACTTGGTAAAATTAATTTTGAAAATGAGTTGTTAATGTCAATAAAACTTGACTCGGTATTGAAATGTGAATAGAATATGAAATATCTTACATTCTTTCTAGTTCTTAGACATTTTGGGTCTAATACCCCTATTTCTCCTATTGAAGGATTACAATATGACATGAAATTGCTTTAGAATGGTTTAAAACCTCGGTATTATGAATTGAATCTTTATTATATTTTGAATGGTGTCTGTAATGGTATATATTTGCAATGACAAAGTATCATGATTTATGTATTTTATCCACTGCTTTTTGTGTATATTAACCGTTGGGTCATCATTGTCATATTGACTAACTTCCCCTGTAACATGAAAAGCTGGCTAAATATCAAGATGGTTTATTATAAGTACTAAATGATGATTATATGAAGTAAATAAAATCATTAAAGAAAGGGGTATATACAGACAAATGTATGGGGCATCTGAATATCACAACCATGTAACCATTTAACTAGGTTCATACCGTTTTATCTAATAAATGTGCAGTCGAAAATTTCGCTTGCTTTGTACACCATTCGTATACTGCTATTTACACATTAACCACGAAAACTGTATGAAATATGGGTTTCATGAGACATGTATCCTTTTTACATGTTAAATAATATGGAAATGTGTTTGTCAAGAAAATACTACCTAGTTTCCGTGTTGCCATTCACTGATTTCTGTGTATTCTAACCGTTGGAACATATAGGACCTGTTGCCCCAATGATGGGGTAACTGGTCCGTGCCAAGTTAAGTTTTCAGTTAGTGGTAATTGGCCTTTTCTTTAGATATTTTTTTAACATTGATTATAATGTTATATGTTAACAGTTACATGGGTGATAGTTTCATAGCAATTCAATAAATATTTACACGAGCTTTAATTTTTTTATATCATAAAATATGCTTAACCGGACCAGTTGCCCCATCCTCCCCTAGGCCTTGGTCACTATATCCATCGGGTCAAAGATCGTTCAATTGAACTATCGAAATAGCTGACCAGTACCATTCATCATAATATTACTTTAGTGCATTCGTTATCGTGAAGCAACCGATCGGTGGTATTTACAAAATTGTGTGTACGGTAATAATTTTGTTAACTTATCGCCAAAATGTCTACTCCACATGAAACATACGACTATGTTGTCTGCGGTGGTGGGAGTGCGGGTTGTGTGGTAGCCTCTAGACTCTCAGAAGATCCAACTTGTAGCGTGTTGCTATTAGAGGCGGGACCGTCTGATCTGGATTGGTTGGATACTCATACGCCGGCTTTAGTTGCATCCTTGCAAAAAACTGACATCGACTGGGATTACAAGGTTAGTGAAAAACTTTCAACATTTCTTTAATACAGTTTGCATTAGTATAGATCAGGGGTGGGCAACATACGACCCGCGAGCCTCATGCGGCCCGCCAGTGGTTTGTTTGTGGCCCGCGAGATGTCTCAAGAAAAAGAAGAAAAATCAATATATTTTACATCATCCCAAAAAACGAGCTATCTGCTTGCATTTATCGGCACAAATGATGTTCCTCAACGTGCGTAGGTCTGTTTCCCCATTAGTTATCATCTCTACTGTATATATTGGGATTAGGTTTTTGTGACGATTTTATTAAGCACACACATCTATTGCTTTGAAAGTCTTCAGAATCAAAGATTTAAAATCAACAGCAGGTCATTGCTAGAAAATTTGGTTAGGTGCGGTCCAGTCAATTTTTCACTCCTTATATCTGGCCCATTCATTCAACAAGGTTGCCCACGCCTGGTATAGATGATATGTCCACAAGTTCAGCTATTATTCGCTTTTTCAAGAAACATCTTTCAAAAAGGATTTGAGGCCACATGTTATTGTTAACAGCAACACTTACGACCACTACTATCATCATTCTACTTCATTTCCTAAGACTCTTTCAAGAACCACACACAGAAGAAAAACACCAACAGAAATATATATGATGAAGAATAAACCTTCATTATTTTGCTTGACTTTTCCACCTTTTTGTCTTGAATTTATTGTTCAATCTCTATTATTTATTCGCCAATATTGTCTTTTATACTGAAAGCCAAACTGGAGTCAAGTGAGTCTTGAAATGGAGTAAATCGCCCATGACTCTCAAAAGAAGTCATCCTGACTCTCCAAATGAGTCATCCTAGCCGTCGCGTCTGAAAGAGTCATGCATCTACTAATTTCGATAAAATATCTTCTTTTTGTCAGATAATTAGACAATATTTCATCACGATGGGTCTATATTTTCAGTGTCCAACATCATCGTTGTAATATGTATCTGTTTTTCGTATTGGTATAAGTAGCTGTTATCGTAGTATAAACCTTTAGGAGGAATTCATTTTCAGGGAAACATTTTATTTAATAAAAACACCATGGAATGCATTGAAAATACTATTCACTGTTCGCCCCAGTCTGGATAAGACCGTACTTTTAAGGATCATTTCTGAAGTATGCACTGAAAGCCAAACTAGAGGCAAGGTTATCAGTGTCATTTTTGGGAGCCCTTGGATAGATTCCGTCCCATTCAATTCTATGGAGGTCATTTACATAACACTGAAAGCCAAACTGGAGTCACGGTTACTTATAAATGGAGTCCAGCCTACATTTGACGACTCTATGTCAATATTTACTCCATTTGAAGAGTCATGCATCATGACTCTCCAAAGGAGTCATTTTGACTCTCCAAGGGAGTCATGTGACTCTTTAAACGGAGTCAATATTGATATAGAGTCACATGTAGGCTGGACTCCCTTTATAGAGTAACCCTGACTCCGTTTTGGCTTTCAGTGATATAGGGCGAACACTAATCCAGCTCTTTTGAATTATTGTTATTATTATTATTTACATCGTTCATATTACACATTTGAAGGCACTAGAGGCGATAGTGGCGCGAAACAGTAATGAAATAAAGTGAATATTAATTTCTGTGATAATTTATCAATTGAATACATTCTTTAACTTGCAGTGTGAACCTCAAGAACATGCTTATCAAGCTTATGAAAATGTTACTTGGACCAGAGCTAAGGTTGGTCTTTACCTAAGGGTTTACATCAGGGCTTAAAATAAGAACAAATCTCAACTGCACATATTTTCTTGGCAACGATAAACCGTGACAAATATGCCACCCCCCCCCCCCCCCCCCCCCCCCCCTCACTCCCGCCCTGATCAGGCTAACCACTCCCCGCCCCCTTAACATTGTAATAATTCACCCGAACCGCTCAGAATTTTTTTTCCAGATGAAGCTAAAACGTCATTTTTAGCTGGGACGTGCCCAATTGAAAAAAGGGGCCCGTTTGTCAATGGGGGACAGGGGCATGTTGTAGTCAAGCCGATCCCACTGATTGGTATTGATAGTTTCAGAGCAAGGTTGGTTTTCACAGACTTAAGGTAAAATGCCTGTGTTTAATCAAGCTTGCCCTGTAATAAAATATCTGATTTGTGTACTGATAATACATATCAATCAAATATTATATACAATACCTGTATGGCTCCAATAATACTCATTTTGATGGTCCAATGTACTCTAGCAGTTTCGGTTTTCACAGACATGCCTGTGTGAATTTTGTTACGATTATAAGAGGTACTCTCATAATTAATGTATACAGGCTGTAACAAAAAAAGTTATACAGTTTTGAAAAATATATTAAAAATATCTCCCATGAAATTTCTGTTTCGAGTTTTAATGGCTTGCAAGGGGAATTTTCTTAGCTTTCGAATAAGCTTTGTTTCATGACAATCGATGGTCGGTAAGCAGAGATATGATCCATTGTCTAACGTAGTCATGAAATCACCTGGGCCACTTTGGTGTAATCAATGGTAAAACCACTGGGATGAATATGAATGGAATCGAACTAGGAACACAGCAGTAGAACGCTCTTGTTAGACAACAAAGGTTCGTTTCAAGTGGTTAAAAGTATTACAAAGAAGGTTAGGTCTTTACAAATATTATTTATTTATTTTATGAATTTATTTATTCAAATGAAATAAAACTATTTGAAAAAGAATTATATTGTTTTCTTTAGTGTTCCCTGCATGATACCCTAACCATTTAATTTATACAAGCAATAATGTATGACATTTTTTGTAAAAGTGGCCCAACCCGATTTTTAGACGACCTAGTAGATTGGTCATAAATGTTAAACGCAAGTAGTTAAAAAGACCAAATAAAATGATTCTGGTAGCTAAAACGGAACTTAACACAGAGTGTAAGAGATTTTGACATTGCATGATTTTAATATTGAATTAAAAAAGAAATTGCGATTGTATAACTTTTTTGTTACAGTCTGTACATTTCTTATTACTAGCATTACTATACCTATATTAATTTACTGATATAATAATGACCAGTCCTTTGTATCCACAGTACCATGCTCTACGTATTCCCTAAGCTAGCATTCCTCTAATTTGCATGTAACCTCTGATCTCTTGTCCTCTGCACTACCCCCATACTTGACCTAGCTAAACTAGCACTGCCCAGCCCAACCCAATTTCTCTCCAGTTGAGTTTTACATGTATTACCGACTGTACTGATGTTTTGTACGTTCTGATGACACATTAAATTTCATACATAAATGTAATACTTCCAGAGCAGATTCATTTACTGTAATTAGTGAATATGAGTTCAACAAATTTAACCGTGCCTTTTAATTCAGATCATTCGGTGTAACAGCAAATTTAAACATTTATCAGTTACGGTAACTGACACATTTGTAGCTATCAACCCATTAAACAAAGTGGCAAACAAATTATATTTGTAAACTGAAAAATACAAATATGATGTACACATATTAAAAATGTCCGCCGATAACAATGTTAAATGTCAACACCAACAAAAATGGTCAGGAACCAATGATATGGCTTTTACGCATCCCGCTACGCATAAAAACACACAACCTGTATGGCATAATCATGGGCAATGCACTCAATGACACTGAGCAGTGTGAACAACTATGGTGGGAAAATGGATATTTCTGGTTTGTTTTTATTATTGAACGCTATGAGCTTTGTGTGCCAACGTTTGAACTGAAAATATTTTGGATTTCAACACTGCACATTTTCCCATCTCAGCTGCACATAATTATGTGCTGGCAGCACACTTATTTTAGGACCTGGTTTACATTGTAGAATGTTGAAGACTACATATTATTCCATAAGATTATACGACTTCCTTTATTTGATTTTGAAAGTCAAATATAATAAAATGCAATGATATTTTATCGATCTAATAATTAACATTTCAGTTTCCCACGAGTATGTATGACAATAATTTCCTAGAAAATATATTTTATTTAAATTAGCAAAACACAGATGAATGTACAAAATGTTAAATAAGAAGAATTACATGAAATTAAAAAGTTACATTTTAAAATCAGCAGTCACAAAACAGAACGCATTACAATTATTAATGTATAGACTGTAGTACTGATAAGTATAAAATGGCGTACCAAAGACAATACCAGTAACAAAGAAATGTTGTGATGAATAGCGTGGCTCAAGTTGTAAATTGCACCTTTTCATAAAAGTACAGAGAATAAATTTGGTTTAACATGATGAATTCCAAAATATCGTGTAAATATCTCGTTCAATTTTGTCAAAATAATTAGTTAAATTTGTATCTCTTATAGGTTCTTGGTGGATGTAGTTCTCATAACTATATGGCGTTCACTCGCTGTTCATCGGCTGATTACGATTCATGGGCTAAAATGGGCTGCGACGGATGGAGCTGGGAAGAAGTACTACCGTCCTTTCTGAAAACCGAGAATGGAATATGGTATGGAATGGAATATATTCTTAGCTTTACAATATACAAAACAGATTTTTCAGAAACTTGTTCCAACTTTCAAATTAGGTCCATCTCAAGGATTACTGAACCAATACTACGCATGTTTGCACTAATTTAATTCATTTCTCGTGGTGATCCCAAATTTGGTGATGAAATCCAATAATTATGACATTTTTGAATCATTTTGTGAAATGTTAGAACTGTCGTCTGCAGACGTCTGCCGCGAAGAAGGTGTTAACATAAAATATTTATTTGCTTTGTTCATCACAAAACTTTCATTTACAATACGTCTTACAACTACATGTACTAAAAGTTTAAAGATATTGAAAAGTTTATTTTTGCCCCACACCACGAATAAGCCTGATGAATGTCCGAGTAACATATTTCATTGCTTTCATACCGTTTTATTGTGTGTGTATTAAACAGCCCAAGCTTTGCCAATTCTCCACATCACAATATCGGTGGACCTGTGACAGTCTCCAAACCTCATCGTCCAACAACGGTGTCGTCTGCTTTTATTGAAGCAGGTAAATGGTGGGAACATAATTTCAAGTTAAGATTTGGGAAAAATATACTCTTGGTCCCAGATACTGGTATACCAGTATCGCATCGAGCGGGCGATACTGGAACATTGTATACGTGCCAGCATAGTATAATCGTAATTCCATGGTTCCAGTATCGTCCGATACTGGGACACTTTTTTGTACCAGTATTGAATGATACTGGGTGTTCCAGTACTAGTCCAGTACAAAATCTGGGACCTAGAGTAGGCCTACACTTTTTCCTAAGATTTTCTCATTTTGATTTTCAACAATAGTTTGAAACGATAGATATCAAGGTACAAACGCATTAGCTCATATGCCTGGCATTAAATTACTTTCGGCGTATCAACACTCAATTTCCAACCTTGACATTGCCATTGATGAAACAAGTGCTGGAACAGTAATTTGCCTTCTGTATACCTACCGGTGTCGGTTGCCATGAAATAGCTCCCGGTTAATCTCTTGTAAAGCATGACCGGGAGGCGATTTTTTTTTCGTACATGAATTGAGAATTTTTTATTTATTCCGGTTTAATATGAAATAAAGCAAAATTCACTGAATAAAATGATTTTCTCAAATTTTTAAACAAATGAACTGATTTTGTCTGAACTCATGTACGAAAAGAAAAATCGCGACCGGGAGCTACCTTGTATCTGAAAATGTCTCATATGCATGGCAAAAGTACATACCAGGATATATCTGTATCAAGAACTTGTTCTTAATAAAAAAATCATTTTGATAAGTTGCAATCCAATAAATGATCAAATATTGTGATCTTTTTATCAGGATTTACACATTGTTTGCATCGTTTGGCCTAGTAATTGTTTCTCTTTCCAAACATCAAGAATAATAACTGTAGTGTTCATTATAAAAATTATATAATCTGTGCTTTAGTCATGAAAATGCCTATTGCATAAAGGTTGACTCATCATTCATGTTATCTGTGCTTTATATATTTTAGGGATCGAATTAGGCTACAAAGAGGTTGATGTGATGAGCGGCGACATTGTAAGTATAATACATGGGTGTCCCATAATGATTTACGTACACCGATTAAAAATCATATGGAAAAAGGGTAAATTCCAGGTTTGATCAAAATTCTTAAAACCATGTTCGATATTTGTTTGGTAGGGATGTACCGCCAGCAAAATGAATAACTGACAAAATTTCTGGGGGAAATGGACCCATACGTTTTCCGAATCCGAGACCCATAATGTTCCTACATATTTGACAGATTTTGCTAACATTTCTGTAAAATACAGCAAAATTAAAGATTATAGACCCACACATTTACCAAAAATGGCTTTGAAAAGGGGTCATTCATTTGCCAGAGGTTGAAAAATAGGACCCTATTTGGCAGCACATCCACATAACCTCATATCCACTATAAGTACCCCCACCCTCTGGGTAATTCGTTGTATCCTCTTTTAATTTCCACACGGAAATAAATTGACATCAACTGTTGGTGATGTTTTATGAAGCGATATTTGAATGGTGTGAGGAAATCGTTTTGCTTGTATGAGCGATTTATATCATACTCTCCAAAGCGGCAATTTTGAAATTTGACGTAAATGTTATCAATTGAAATACAATGAAAGTGAAAAACAGATTTTCACAGATTTTCAGTTATGTCATGCAATATCGAAACGTATAAAGATGTTTTGATGAAATTAACAGAGTAAATAGAAAACATGTTCCCCGTTGTCATGTTGTATTGCTGGTAGTATACTTAATTAAGGTGCGTTCATACTCACGTCGTTGCGCATCGGCCGACGTCGACGGATATCGGTGCGCGAGTTGAAGCAATGTCAACTTTTGTCCGTCGACGCGAGTATGAACGCACCTTTTAGACTGTAATATTGTTTTTATATTGTCATTATTATCAAACACCGTATATCAGCTCAGGTAGGGTCAATTCAGCATAATTTCTGAGGGAATTTATTCGCATCGGTTTTCGTTGTTAGGGAACATTTGAATCCGTACTCGAATAAATGCTTGCATTTTACCGTTTTTCCTGATGCATGGAGTGGAACTCACGTCTTGTTATCAAATGTTTCATTTCTCATCCTAGATTGGATTTGGTGACTTTCCTGCTAGCATCGACAAAGATGGTAATCGATCCAGCACTGCCCGTGCGTATGTCCACACAGCAACGGACAGGAATAACTTCTCTGTGCAATGTAATGCTCACGTTCTCAAGGTTTGTTGGAAGATATATAATAATAATAATAATAATAGTAATAATAACGTATTTATATAAAGCGCAAGATGTGTAAACCCTCAGAGCGCTGTACACAAAATACACATAAAAGTAAAGGCATGCAAAGAATATAACAGCAACATGGAGCATTGATACACACACAGGAACGTCCGAGAGGATCGTGAGAAAAGGTGAGTCTTGAAAGCACGTTTGAAAGAAGAGAAGGAAATGGCATTTTTAACAGTCAAAGGCAAATTATTCCATAACATAATGCGCCGGGATCAAAAAAGCTCTCATACCGTAAGACGAAGTAGATGATCAAGGAATGTATATAAACACTTCAAAAGAAGTAAGTTCCCCTTTAGGGTTTCCCTTATATTTTCAAAAATATACATTGGGTTGAAATGGGTTTTCTGTCAAATTGTTATGAGGTTCATACCAATACTTGACTAAAATTTCAAATCAACAGGTTCTGTCATGCTTGAGTGAGCTTGTATTCAATGGCAGAATGTCCCATTTCAAAAGTTGTTAAAATAATGTTGGGGTGTGTGTGTAGTGTGTGTATCCACCACGTTGGTGTATCAATTGACGACATCGATTTCTCATAGTGTTGATGAGGCGCGCTACTCGATATGGAAGTCCAACTCTTGTTGTACCAGAATTTTAACCCAACAGGTGCTTCCATGCTCAAATTAGCATGCATTGAAATAGGGAATGTTTCTTTTGAAAATGAGCAATATCTTGTGATGAAAGATGATCAGCCAGTGTTGCTTTCACTGCCTGATGCTAATGTGTTTATGATTAGTGTTCCCCATATTGTGTATGTAACCATGCCCCCATTTATCCAGCCAGGAAAGGGCGATTGCGATTGGTCTCTTGCAGGAAGATGAAGGTATAGAGCGTTTGGTTTGGCCCGCGAACTCCCCAGATCTCAACCAAATCGAGCATCTGTGGAATCAGTTCAAGCGGGCCGTGGATCGTAGAGTGGATGATCACACTAATCTTGCTAACTTACGTCTTCTGGTACAACAAGAGTGCCATCCCACAGCATCGAGTGGCGCGCCTCATCAACACGTTGAGACGTTGAGACGTCGATGTCGGAAAGTCATACAACAACGCGGTGGATACACCCGCTACTAAACATTATTTTAGCAACTTTTGAAATTAAACGTTATTTTAGCAACATTGGAAATGGGACATTCCGTCATTCAATACGTCCTCACTCGAACATGACAGACCTGTTTTGGTCAAGTATTGGTATGAAGCCCATAATCATTTGACTGAAAACCCCATTTCATTCCAATGTATTGTCTTGGAAATATATATAAGGGAACCCCTAAAGGGGAACTTACTTCTTTTGAAGTGTTTAGATGCGGAATTGTGATGCCGAGCGTAAAACACGATTTGCATTATTTATGGTGTTGCAAAATTTCGCAGATATATGATGGAGCAAGATCGTGCATGGCCCTGAAAGTCAGAAGAAGAATTTTGTAGATAATCCGTTTGTTGATCCGTTTGTTTGAGCCAGTGGAGTCGACGAAGGTGAGGTGATATGTGTTCATGTCGTTTTACTTTACAGACAAGTCTTGCAGAAATGTTTTGCACGAGTTGCAGTTTGAGGATGTCCAAATCCGGCAGTCCAAACAACAAACTGTTGCAGCAGTCGAGTCTTGATGTTACAAAGGCATAGACACAGGCGCTCTGTAGTTGGCTTGTCTAGATATTGTCTTATGGTTCCAATCTTTCTAACAGCATTATGGGCTGATTTGCAGATATTGTTAATGTGTCGGGACATTCGGAGCCCAGAATCGAAGACAACTCCGAGATTACGAACATGGTCCTTAGGTATAATATCAGTCTGGCCAATTGACACAGAATTGAGGGGATCAGCTGTACAAAAATCTGGAAACAAATGTAATATTTAAGTTTTGCTGTCATTTAGCGCAAGTTTGTTCATGATTGCCCATGACTTCACATCGTCCACACATTTCTCAAGTTTGCTGATTGAAGTGCAGCGTTCATTTGGATGAAACATGATATATAACTGGGTGTCATCTGCATACGAAACACTATTGACGCCATGCGAAGAAATATTTGTTGAATTGGGGCACTATACATGACGAACTTGATTGGGCTAGCAACTGATCCTTGTGGAACACCATATCGGAATATGGCTTTACTTTTTTTATAAATATCTCGAGGTGTTCTTGATTCAGCCCACTGTTTGCCAAGAAGTGCATTCCATTTCACCTTGTTTTTGTAAATAAAACCATGTCCCTTAGTGCAGTCAATAATTATTAACCATTGACCGCTTATGACGTCAAAAGCGGTCAACAGGATCAAGTTTGGGAACATTTAGTGTATATTCTTTTAGCAGTTTAGTGTATCGTCAAATCGCTTCCACAGTGCGTATTGTCATAGCTTTCTGTTCAGTGTTGCCTTGAATGTATTATCCAATATGTCATATTATTGCATGCTTATTTGATTTGATCAGGTTTGATCTAAAATCGAGGGTTTAGTGCCGCACAGTCTTATTAGGTCGTCCGTAGGAAGAGACCTTATGGCAGCATCCTTCGTGTGTGTTGTCAGTCTGTCTGTGGGGGGTGTGTGTCCGTGTGTCAACAATTTGGTATACACTTTTTGTTTTGTCCATTTCTTCTCCATACAGTAACCAATTGCAATCAAACTTCGGTCATAGATGCAACATGGAAACCTTCATATGTTAATGAGGTCAAAGGTCACAAACCACGGTCAAAGGTCATCTGAGGTCAAGATGTAAAATTCAGTACACATTTTTGTATTGTCCATTTCTTTTCCATACATAGACCAATTGCAAAGAAACTTTGTTCATAGATGCAACATGGAAACCTTCATATGTTAATGAGGTCAAAGGTCACATACCAAGGTAAAAGGTCATCTGAGGTCAAGATGTAAAATTTAGTACACACTTTTGTATTGTCCATTTCTTTTCCATACAATGACCAATTGCAACAAAACCTCTGGCATAGATGCAACATGGACACCTTCATATGTTAATGAGGTCAAAGGTCACATACCAAAGTCAAAGGTCATCTGAGGTCAAAATTTGGTACTCACTCTTTGTACACACTTTTTGTATTGTCCATTTCTTTTCCATACAATGACCAATTGCAACCAAACCTCGGTCATAGATGCAACATGGAAACCTTCATATGTTAATGAGGTCAAAGGTCACATACCAAGGTCAAAGGTCATCTGAGGTTAAGATGTAAAATTGGGCGCATATGTAAAATTGATTACATTTAAACAGATGAAGTACAATTACAACCAAACTACCCATATAAACGGACGACCTATTTGGGACCGCTGTC
This sequence comes from Ophiura sarsii, assembly GCA_035610835.1. Taxonomy (NCBI): domain Eukaryota; kingdom Metazoa; phylum Echinodermata; class Ophiuroidea; order Amphilepidida; family Ophiuridae; genus Ophiura; species Ophiura sarsii. The sequence goes on along the minus strand of CM069443.1, from coordinate 67,238,814 downwards.
CCTATTTTATTATACAATAGCTGCCCTTTGGTTTTTTTTACAAAGACACGCCGTACATCACCATAAGTATGTATCACATGGCAGCTATTACAGATAGTGCCTTCTCACATTACAAGAGCGCTCAGCATAAAGGCTGCGTTAAATGTAACTATGACCTTGTGTTTCTAAACTCTCGAAATATGGACTGCGCTGCTCAGAACAAATATTTTGCGACATTCCACTCGTAAGTAGTCAATATTGTACCCAGCGCTTCGTTGTCAATTGATTCCATCTTTCAACAGGTTGACATAAAGAACAAGAAGGCAGTTGGTGTATATTTCCGTACCAAGGATGGAGATCAATACGTGGCTGTAAATAAAGAAGTTATCGTCTCGGGAGGAGCAGTTAATTCACCTCAGGTACGAAATGTAAATGTGTACTAGAAACAGAACGGATAGTGTTTTATCGGATGGAGAGTCAGTTGTGAACTGACTTGATATTTACCGTATGACTTACCCTAAGCCGAATCATCCGTGTGAATCCATTCTAAAAAACTATATACCATTTAACGCGGATTCTCAAAGAAGGAAAAGGTGACCACCTAACTAGGACTATAGCTCGACGAATCATACTCATAGCAAAGGATTAAGAGTTTAGACTGAAAGGCACATATGAAGAATTGTGTGATTCAGTTTTATAGGTAAATTTGTCTCATTAGACCTAATCAGTGTTTTGCACTTGTGTAGGCCTTTTTTATGGCACTTGAGATTCCCATTCGAGAAGTGTGTGTTGCCGAACCATGCATTACTGATTCACAATTTTGCTTTACTGGAGAAAATAATCGATGAACGGAAGTTAGTACAGCTTGTGCTGACCCGTCTTATTTGCTTATTTTTGAGGTCAAATGAGGAACATTTCTTTCGAATTTGTCATGTGAATTCCTGTAATTTCCAGTGAACATTTATTTCGTCATTGGATTAGGAAAGAGAAGATTTAATGAGCATATTTATAGAAAAATGGTGTATGGATACTTCCGTTAAATGAAAGCTTACCATACAAAAACACTTATCTTTTCTTCTCTGTGTTGTTTTAATAACTTCCTAAATCGTTAACATGTTTAAAGTACTTGAATAACAATAAAATATCAACAATGAAAACTAAAACTAAAAGTGTCTTTGGCTCGGTTTCAGCTACTTCTGTTATCAGGAATAGGGCCTCAAAGTCATCTCCAGGAATTCGGCATTGAATGCATAGCAGACTTACCCGTCGGAAAGAATTTACAGGTAACGGATAACAAAGAAAATATCGTCAAGGTTTTTATACATATATTTGCCTCCTCTGATTCTGTTGACGTGAAGCCAAAGAACATGAAGAAGATTTTAAAGACACCACCACAAGGCATTGCGTTTTTGCAAAATGCCCTTATTCTGTTCTCCAATTTGTCTCGGTTCCCATAGACATATGAACACAATCATGGCTTCATAGCGTGTTCATAGTTGGTGCTCTTAGGTGCAATTAATAAATTAGTTATCAGTTTTCCTTTTTCTTATTTCTAAAATGCATCGTGTGAAAAAAGGCTTTGGTTGACTGGCGTTCGCGCAATGCATTGTGGGAAGACCTTTAAATATTCTTAGAGGTGAAGCATTACAAATATAGTAGAATTATCTCACCACAAACTCACGGGCGCGTGAAAATTCCCGGATAAGATTTGTCTCAATGATATATAAAAATACAATGCCATCGCTTGGTGCTTTATAACTTAGTGTTTCAATACATATAAAGGAACTGCCGTAACATGAGTATATCCATCAATTTCATTTCAGGATCACTTAGCTATCCAAATAAAGGTTTCCGTCAAGCAGGGGTGCCAAGTAAATACTGGAATAAACGTAAGTTAGTTTACGGTATATGTAAAATCTAAATCTATTTTTCCCTCAATAATTATATGTAAACCACTCAACAAAATCCGGATTATTTTTCTCAATCTCCTATCTTTCCAATATTTGTGGATGTTCATAGTGTGTTGCACATAATGTAGATAGAAAGCTTGTGTGTTCATCTTTACATTGACTTGTATAAGTTTTAAGGTACTTACTTGGGAGATCAGTCCATATCTTAGTCTGAATTTTGAACGTTACGTGACATTTAGAGGATATTTTTAGACGTTTTGTCAAATATAGGTTTTTGCCTTTTAAAGTGTGAAAATAACGGACGTTTTAAGTGTATTCTACTTCTATGGTTAAGAAGGGGAAAACGGAAAAGGCTTAATTGCTTCGACATTACACTGAATTCACCTTTAACAGTCAGTAAGATCGAATTTAAATATGCGAATTTTTAAATTCGTGTCCGACTATGGGGGCCGCCATTTTGTTTTAAAAGTATATTAGTGTCCCGGATGTACACAGTTAAGTATATAGCAATTAAAGTGTTTTTTGGCTGCGGGGAAATTCTATTAATTTGGGGTATGTTTAAACTTGTGAATCCGATAGTTCAATGTATTTACAAACTTTTCACGTACGGCAAGCGAAATCTATCGAAGGAAATAGGAATAAAAAGTGATTTTAAACCCCCAAAAAGTAACAAATTCGTTCGTGTAAGAGGTGGTTTTGTCATTAAAAATAACGTCATTTGTTTTTCGGGGTCAATTGAACGCATAAAATATCATCTGGAATCGAGTTTAAGTCAAATTTAGTTTATTTAATGATAAACTGGGCACTCCATTCAAGAAAAGGCGTTATTAGCAACTATAATGACGTAATTTTAAAAATGGCGGCCATGAATTCGCCGCACGAATTTAAAAATTCGTATTTTTTTATTCGATCTTACTGACTGTTTAAGATTGACATTCTTGTTGGTTTACCCCCAACCACAGTGCCCAATGGATACGAATTGTGTGGAAGCAACAGCATTCTTCAAAACAGGACTTGAAGTTGTAAGTGACAAATATGCTATTTACTGTAAGCTATAAAATATTATTTTTGGCAATATTCAAGAGTATTAGAGCCTATGCGCTTATAGTGATCAGTAGTATCTAGATAAACGTTGACGTTTACGGACTTCTTTTAACACACATCTATTAGGATTGCCCTCAAAGGTACCTTGCTTTAGAACTTGTAATGAAAAGATGAGGTCAGTATGTATGAAAAATGATATACTAAATAGATAGAAAATTGATTCAAGGCTGATTAAGTTCATAAAGCGTTATCATTCAATCAATTTTTAAACCCACGAGTTGGTTTTGGAAATAAAACTATCCGGGGAGGATGATTGGTCAATTTAGTAGGGGGACGGGTCAATCGTCGCCTGGAATCGAACCAGGGTCATCGCGCTTGGGAGTCCCAGTCCTACAAAGAAATTTCTTAATTTAAAACAAATAATTGCAACACAATGATTTACCTATTTCAGCCGGACGTTCCATCACCAGACATGCAAATTCACTATCTCGGCGTATTCTATCCATTCGGACCAGATGCACCAAACATACATGTACTTAAAGATCCAAAGTAAGTTGTGTCCTAGTTAAAAACGAGACAAAAGTTATGGAAAAAGTGTACTTAAGGTCCCAGATTATGTACTGTAATAGTATCGGCCGATACTGGAACACTGTTACGACGCAAATACTGGTGCACAATTTGGTGTCTATAACAGTAAAATCATACCAGTATCGAGCGATACTGGCAACTTTTATGTTCCAGTATTGAACGATACTGGTATCTTAGGTACACTTTTTCCAAAATGATGTTCGATTATGCGATGAAAAAATGGAAACCGTAGGATCTTTGTCATCATTGAGCAAATCTACAAAAGTATTCATTTGGTAGTTTGCCTTTTATTTTGCCAATATGTGTCACCATGTTAATGCCATCCATACCATGAAACCATCAATATAACCATCAACTATTTCATCTTCCAATAGGTTTTACCCAGTCCTCTCCTATGACACGACAAAAGAAGAGCGGACAAAGAAAGAGGGATTTACCCTCTACGCGACATTCCTACACCCAAAGAGCATCGGTGAGATAAAACTAAAAAGTGCTGATCCACTAGTCCCGCCTTCAATTGACCCTCATTATTTTGAAGACCCGTATGATGTCCAAGCTATGATTAAGGTGAGACCAATGACAAACTCTTGAGCAGCCCATTGGCGGCGGAGGCATCAATTTAAGGGGGAGGAGGAGGTCAATCGGGACGTTTTAGGGGGGGGGGGGGGGGGGGGGGTCGCGGACATATTTAATACATATGCGGTACCAGCATGCCTAATTTTCATTCCATGACCAGCGGTTATCTGTCTCCTGTGTCTACTTGTTCCCATTGACATTACATTACTTTGAGGACCCGTGTGACGTCAAATCTTAGCACTAGATTCGTGCCTTCATCATCCACCTAACTGTATATGAGCCTTAAGAACTTGTATTGGTTCCATTGTCCAAGTTATGATCTATGTTCCAAGCTGCACTGTGAGGCAAACACTGGTGCTATAGATGATCATGTATCATGATTGTAACGCTAGCAATTTTACCATGATTACGAAAGGGGTCAAACTTGGTTGGCATTTTCCATTGATCTGTTGTAATAAGTATGACCTTTCAGTGAAGTGACATATGTTCATAAAACTAACCAATCTTCATCCATATCAGCTTTGGGTGCCTGGCAGGTGGTCATCCATAATCAAAATTGATATAGTGTTGAGTACCAGCCCTCTGTGTGGGAAACTGAATGTTAATTTGAGAGCCCATTGGGTTTATAATCATATCTTCCGTTAGAATACTAGCGCTGCTCCATCAGGTCGCATCTCGCTACGCTCGTTCTCAGTGCTACGATTCAGGTATAGCAAAGAAGAATTCATGAGTAACACCCGCATGCCCCACGTTCGGCAAACGATCAGTGGTTTGCTGTCTCCGATGTCTTCTGGTTTCAATCGAAATTAAATTGGAATGAAAGGCTTACAACTTTGCTGATCGAGGGTCTTTAGAAAGTCACGCTACAAGTAGTACAATTGATGTGATTTCAATCCATCCAATCCTCTGAATGTTGTTGTTGTTGTTGTTGCTTTTATGTGTTAATTTATTGATTTGTCAAAATGATGTCATAATCCATGTTAACAATCTCTTATGTTTAAACCCGTACTTTACCGTTATGTTCTCCAGGGTATTCGGGTAGCCAGAAAAGTCATAGAGTCCAAAGCTATGGAACCATTTGAGTAAGTATAATTATACCAATTTGTAAATACCTCTGCCGTTAAATCATGACAAAGATGCAATATCAAATGAAATAATCATCTTGGATATTGAACTAATTAGCGAGCGCGACAGCCATGAGATTCCCATTCGAGAAGTGTGTGTTGCCGAACCATGCATTACTGATTCACAATTTTGCTTTACTGGAGAAAATAATCGATGAACGGAAGTTAGTACAGCTTGTGCTGACCCGTCTTATTTGCTTATTTTTGAGGTCAAATGAGGAACATTTCTTTCGAATTTGTCATGTGAATTCCTGTAATTTCCAGTGAACATTTATTTCGTCATTGGATTAGGAAAGAGAAGATTTAATGAGCATATTGAATTTTTAAATTCGTGTCCGACTATGGGGGCCGCCATTTTGTTTTAAAAGTATATTAGTGTCCCGGATGTACACAGTTAAGTATATAGCAATTAAAGTGTTTTTTGGCTGCGGGGAAATTCTATTAATTTGGGGTATGTTTAAACTTGTGAATCCGATAGTTCAATGTATTTACAAACTTTTCACCTACGGCAAGCGAAATCTATCGAAGGAAATAGGAATAAAAAGTGATTTTAAACCCCCAAAAAGTAACAAATTCGTTCGTGTAAGAGGTGGTTTTGTCATTAAAAATAACGTCATTTGTTTTTCGGGGTCAATTGAACGCATAAAATATCATCTGGAATCGAGTTTAAGTCAAATTTAGTTTATTTAATGATAAACTGGGCACTCCATTCAAGAAAAGGCGTTATTAGCAACTATAATGACGTAATTTTAAAAATGGCGGCCATGAATTCGCCGCACGAATTTAAAAATTCGTATTTTTTTATTCGATCTTACTGACTGTTTAAGATTGACATTCTTGTTGGTTTACCCCCAACCACAGTGCCCAATGGATACGAATTGTGTGGAAGCAACAGCATTCTTCAAAACAGGACTTGAAGTTGTAAGTGACAAATATGCTATTTACTGTAAGCTATAAAATATTATTTTTGGCAATATTCAAGAGTATTAGAGCCTATGCGCTTATAGTGATCAGTAGTATCTAGATAAACGTTGACGTTTACGGACTTCTTTTAACACACATCTATTAGGATTGCCCTCAAAGGTACCTTGCTTTAGAACTTGTAATGAAAAGATGAGGTCAGTATGTATGAAAAATGATATACTAAATAGATAGAAAATTGATTCAAGGCTGATTAAGTTCATAAAGCGTTATCATTCAATCAATTTTTAAACCCACGAGTTGGTTTTGGAAATAAAACTATCCGGGGAGGATGATTGGTCAATTTAGTAGGGGGACGGGTCAATCGTCGCCTGGAATCGAACCAGGGTCATCGCGCTTGGGAGTCCCAGTCCTACAAAGAAATTTCTTAATTTAAAACAAATAATTGCAACACAATGATTTACCTATTTCAGCCGGACGTTCCATCACCAGACATGCAAATTCACTATCTCGGCGTATTCTATCCATTCGGACCAGATGCACCAAACATACATGTACTTAAAGATCCAAAGTAAGTTGTGTCCTAGTTAAAAACGAGACAAAAGTTATGGAAAAAGTGTACTTAAGGTCCCAGATTATGTACTGTAATAGTATCGGCCGATACTGGAACACTGTTACGACGCAAATACTGGTGCACAATTTGGTGTCTATAACAGTAAAATCATACCAGTATCGAGCGATACTGGCAACTTTTATGTTCCAGTATTGAACGATACTGGTATCTTAGGTACACTTTTTCCAAAATGATGTTCGATTATGCGATGAAAAAATGGAAACCGTAGGATCTTTGTCATCATTGAGCAAATCTACAAAAGTATTCATTTGGTAGTTTGCCTTTTATTTTGCCAATATGTGTCACCATGTTAATGCCATCCATACCATGAAACCATCAATATAACCATCAACTATTTCATCTTCCAATAGGTTTTACCCAGTCCTCTCCTATGACACGACAAAAGAAGAGCGGACAAAGAAAGAGGGATTTACCCTCTACGCGACATTCCTACACCCAAAGAGCATCGGTGAGATAAAACTAAAAAGTGCTGATCCACTAGTCCCGCCTTCAATTGACCCTCATTATTTTGAAGACCCGTATGATGTCCAAGCTATGATTAAGGTGAGACCAATGACAAACTCTTGAGCAGCCCATTGGCGGCGGAGGCATCAATTTAAGGGGGAGGAGGAGGTCAATCGGGACGTTTTAGGGGGGGGGGGGGGGGTCGCGGACATATTTAATACATATGCGGTACCAGCATGCCTAATTTTCATTCCATGACCAGCGGTTATCTGTCTCCTGTGTCTACTTGTTCCCATTGACATTACATTACTTTGAGGACCCGTGTGACGTCAAATCTTAGCACTAGATTCGTGCCTTCATCATCCACCTAACTGTATATGAGCCTTAAGAACTTGTATTGGTTCCATTGTCCAAGTTATGATCTATGTTCCAAGCTGCACTGTGAGGCAAACACTGGTGCTATGGATGATCATGTATCATGATTGTAACGCTAGCAATTTTACCATGATTACGAAAGGGGTCAAACTTGGTTGGCATTTTCCATTGATCTGTTGTAATAAGTATGACCTTTCAGTGAAGTGACATATGTTCATAAAACTAACCAATCTTCATCCATATCAGCTTTGGGTGCCTGGCAGGTGGTCATCCATAATCAAAATTGATATAGTGTTGAGTACCAGCCCTCTGTGTGGGAAACTGAATGTTAATTTGAGAGCCCATTGGGTTTATAATCATATCTTCCGTTAGAATACTAGCGCTGCTCCATCAGGTCGCATCTCGCTACGCTCGTTCTCAGTGCTACGATTCAGGTATAGCAAAGAAGAATTCATGAGTAACACCCGCATGCCCCACGTTCGGCAAACGATCAGTGGTTTGCTGTCTCCGATGTCTTCTGGTTTCAATCGAAATTAAATTGGAATGAAAGGCTTACAACTTTGCTGATCGAGGGTCTTTAGAAAGTCACGCTACAAGTAGTACAATTGATGTGATTTCAATCCATCCAATCCTCTGAATGTTGTTGTTGTTGTTGTTGCTTTTATGTGTTAATTTATTGATTTGTCAAAATGATGTCATAATCCATGTTAACAATCTCTTATGTTTAAACCCGTACTTTACCGTTATGTTCTCCAGGGTATTCGGGTAGCCAGAAAAGTCATAGAGTCCAAAGCTATGGAACCATTTGAGTAAGTATAATTATACCAATTTGTAAATACCTCTGCCGTTAAATCATGACAAAGATGCAATATCAAATGAAATAATCATCTTGGATATTGAACTAATTAGCGAGCGCGACAGCCATGTACAGCACATCAGCTTAACATGTTAAACTGTGAAGGGCATACCTCAATATGAACGTAAATACATGACGTTTTAACAAGAATTCAAAAACGTTCTACAAAGTAAATGTTCATATCACAAAATCGAAATTTGTTACAAATAAGTTTAATTCGGAATTCAATGACACCTTCGATATTGAAAAAAGAAATCAATGGTGTATGACCACTGATCAAGTGTTGCCAGGAAATGTTCCTTTTCAGTGACGTGACGTAATATTTTGGATGACTTATTATGAATTTGATGATCAGACAGATTCATTATTTGGTAATAGGCTCCCACGTCAAAGTTCAAAAGGTATTGTTTTATGTCGTTAAATGCTTTTCTATGAACAATTTTAATTTTAATTATTAAAATAATGAAAAATAGCGAGGTTCACGTCACGTATGCTACAAGTGTTTGACGGAACAACGTAATGTCATATGGATTTTATGGTGCAATATCAATTTTACCGAATGTAACTAATGTAAATTTTCCGATGAATAACAATTGCATGTTCCATATGTGCCACACTCATCAGTGTATTATATTTAACAGTTCTTGAACAAAAAAAGTGAAATGTATGACCATGATAATACACGTTGGTTTCCACAGGTGTCAAATCAACAATCTTAAGGTACCCGGTATCGAACATGACGAATGGTCTGATGAAAACCTTGAGGCGTTTGCAAGACATTATGCCTGGACACTTTACCATCCTACGTCAACTTGCAAGATGGGAGCTAAAGATGATCCAACGGCGGTAGTAGATCCACAGTTGAGGTAAAGCACCGTTAATAAATTCACTCATATTATACAGTCCTCAAGAGATACACTTACCAGGTAAATATGTATGATGCCAAAACTGTAAATATATTAAAAATGATAAATTTGTCAGGAACGGTTTACTCTTTAATCTTAGACGTGAAGATTGACTGAATATTAACAGAGCTATGTGTTCAAAAGAAAATCCGGTGTCCCCCCCCCCCCCCCCCCCCCCCCCATTTTAGCATTTGGTTCTTCTTCACGTACACGCATCCTCAGTGTATAGAAGCAGATTATTGACTGGTAGCGACAACTCACCGGTCAATAGTAAGATGAGGATTGAAACCCCTTTAAGTTGATCAGCATGCAGCGCAGCCCATCAACATATATTATACCTAGCTGTCACACTATCATATGCGTGTTCAAAACCCAAGTGCGAAAATAAAAATTGGGCTCTGTCTCTTTCTTTTCTTTGTAGCGTGCTTAATTGTAAACCAAACTTTCACGATCAATATGTCAAATTGAAGAGGAAACACTTTTTTTGTAATTTGATATTCTTTAAGTTGGAACTATATTTGTATAGTGTTATGCGTGTATTTTATTACCTGGTAACTTACTTTGTTGAGGACTGTGCTGTTTACGGCATTAACTTGATCTATCAACAGATCTTGGAATTAAAGGCAGTGGTAAATCCTCGGAGGAACCGGTCAAAATATTCTGACTAGCCTCCATGATTATGAGATAATAATACTATATAGTTCAATCAGTTCCAAATTTGCGATAAATATTCGGTTTTTATCTCCCCGCGCGCAAAAGTAATCCAAGCGTACGCTCGAGATTTTGGCCGAACACACGCTTCGCGCACTCGATGCACAATACGCTTGTTACGTTCATTTGCGCCTACACCCTTTTGTATTAATTTGCTGCTGTAATGAGGCTCGCCAGTTTGGAACTGATCAAACTATAGATATAGGCCTAGGGCGAGTCAAAAACACCTGCAGTAGTGACAAATAAATCATCCTTTTTTTCTTCATAACCATAATGAATCTTCGTTTTATAAAACCTTATAAGAATAACACATTTGTAAGTAACTTGGTGTGAACATTTGAAGTCAATCACATTTAACGTCTGCCCTTTGTCAACTTTTTACTGCAGTACAGACAGAATTATATTTATTTTCAAGTCTATGATAGTACCCAATATACATGTTGTAATGAGGCATAATTTCAATTGACACTGCAAACATTCAATTTTCACATTTGAATATCCCGCCAACAAATGTTGAAATAACTTAATATTGTTATTCAAATTAGGAACACAATACACAATTCACAATTTGGTAAGTGAAACTTTAGAATGTTTTTCACATCCACATATTAAACATAAACATTGTGCGTAACAAAATCAATCACCTCATAAATTAATCACTGGTTTTCAAAATTAAATCGGGTGTCTTTGTAAAAATTCTTACCCAGGAAAAACAGTAAATACAATTGACTTCATTTTTCACTCACAGAAATACGAATAAGGAATTTTTCTTGCCATGTTTGAAAAGTTTCGGATCTCAATTTGGTTTTGAAAACAAAATGGTGTATCAAAAAGAGTAGTCTCGGCACAAATTCATGATACGTCCAGACTGATGTATTTATATTGCATTGTATTGTACGTACCGGAAAAGGCACACATTTCAAAATATGCAGACGACGCCGCGCCAACGAGTGGTGAGATCTTTTGACACATTTAACGCGCCTAATTGTCTCCTCTTTACAGGGTTATTGGCGTCGAGGGTCTCAGAGTGATTGATGCTTCGATCATGCCCAATGTAACATCTGGTAATACCAATGCGCCCTCTATCATGATCGGAGAGAAAGGAGCTGATATGATTATAAATGGGAAATGATTTTATTACTTGCTCGTATCGAGTCACATTGCACTGTATATATCAGTTAGTTGTTTGCTGGTCCAGTGAGGGCGGCATTTATGGAAGATGGCACTCTTTTTAGGTAATGGTTGCATTTTATTTTAAACTTGATTTTTTGTGACCATAAGAGGTGGTCATTTTCTTTGGTAAGGGAGTCCCAAAAATGTCATTTATCGTCTTCTAATTTGATGTCCCCCCTGCTCGATGGTGATTGTTTTTGTACCCCCCCCCCCCCCCCCCCCCCCCTCACACACCTCCACACAAATATGTACTTATAATAATAAGGTATATCTATTATATAGTCACTATCATATAGTTATGGACGAAATTCAAGCTATCACATGATCATTTTTTGAAAGCACCTGGTACGCACGTCTGGGTTTACGCACATACGCATGCACAGAAGTAGGCACGCATAGTTGGAATTATGTCCATGGTATTATGACACTGACTATTAAGATTATTGGGACACAATTGATATGGAAGCTAAAGAAATGGCCGAGCCGAACTGATGTTTTAAAATGTTGAAACATTTAGAAGAATTGCGCATGAAGCTCGCCAAAAACTAATTTAATTAATAATCTCATAATATTTGGGACCCCACCCCCTCTACCAAAGATACGGCCCATTATGTTTACTCATCCATCAAGTAACAGCAAGTGTCCATAGACGTGCAACATCGACACATCTAGGCTTCAACATAACATCAGTAAACGTGTATCATAGATTATTGTTTACATATATATTCTGGGAGAATTCATGGATCAGTAGAGATAATTCGATCATGCCCAATGTAACATCTGGTAATACCAATGCGCCCTCTAACATCTGGTAATACCAATGCGCCCTCTATCTATGAAAATAGAATATAATGTTCTATATTCAGTACAGAACTAAGATGTATATGGATCAGAAGAAAATGTAAATCACAAGATGTAAAATGTTAAACGATGTTTACAATAATATGTATCTGAACTATAATGTAGCAAGAAATTATATCACACTCTCAGGGTACACTTATGTGTGTTTTGATAGATAAAGTTTTAAGCGGTTATTCAATTTTGGTAATTAGTGACTATGTCAAAATGTACAGTGTATTCTGTATTTTACCTCAATTGATGAGAATACACGGATATTCAAATATTAGTAAAAGTATATTTACATATATGTTTACATATATGAAATATATATACGACGTATTTCAAAGTAAGTTGTTGAGATGCTATGCAATCTTATTAGCTAGCACAGTGCATTGTTAACTGTATAACGCCATACATTATGCTGTAGTTAAATAATTATTTAGAATATCAGGTTATTATGTAATTTTAAAAATAATTGTATTAACCTCAAATATGAATATTCGGGAATTTGAAATATAAAAACTGTATTGTTTTGTTTTATTGTTAATTTGTTGTTAACATGTTAGCTTGAAAGTGTATTTTGGTATGAAATGATGTGTATGTTGCACACAAAAAAAATAATTAAAAAAAACACACAAAAACTATGTTCACATGCTTGGTATAATAATATAATAATTTATATCAAAATGAGTTGATGAGATGCTATGCACTCTCTTTAACACTAATTGTATTGTTAACAGCACTCAATAAAAAGTATGTTGTATATGAAATGATTATTGAGCACAACACGAGTGTATTTATGAAATGGTATAAACTATTGTTATCGTTATTCCAATCTAATTTTCAGTTCAAACCGCTCGATGATTGCTGAATAATTGTTTGATTTTAGAGGATATAATATATACATTTTATTTAGTAATATTTTCTTTTATCGAATGAATAATGTAGTTGTGTATGGTTTAGGTTAAGAGTTTAATTAACGGGTTGTCTATGTGTGAATATTCGTGTATATGTGTGAAGGATAATAAACTTTGAAGACAAAATTCACGTGATTCCTGAGAAATTCTTTATCTCATAGGGGGTTGCGGAGGGACGGATTTTGTTGTTACTTTTGTTGTTGAGATATATACAAACCCCGTGTTCTCGAGCATGTGGCTGAGCACTGGAACAAGGGATTGCTTCAAATTGGATATCATTGTAAATATGAACACATCAGCTTTTAAATGATATATTACACTTAATGAACATATCCCGCGATATTTGAAAATCATGTGCTTGAAAAAATATTCCAAACTATTTTTGAGCAGTTTAGATGCGGCGGATATTCAACTCGTTCAAATGCCGCCAATGCTCTTCGAAAATCAATCTATTGACTTTTTAATGACACGCTTTTACATTGACAGGTTACCAAATGTGGTGACGCTTATTATAGTCTTTAACATGTTTAAAAAGATAAGACATCTTCAATCCTCTTCACTTAACACTTTTCACGCGGCAGTCGTCTGCAGATGACACTTCCAAAATTACATTGTGCGTTGCGTTGCGTTGCGTTGCGTTGCGTATTAAAGTATGTGTAAGCCTTGGACCCTGACACTACCCCCTCTTTTGGCGAATGCTATATTAATCGCATTTTAAGATAGCATTTGTCTATCGTTAAGCGCATTTTATTCGTCATAAATATTCAAATTCATTTCCCAATAAACTCACATATTGCATTATTTGATGAAACTCAAACATAATCATGATACAAACTTCTTTATCAAGACCCTCATGCTTATAATTTATTCAGAGGATAAAGCTAAATTGAACATCTTTAATTTTGTAATGAGATCCCACAGCATATGGTGGATTATGATTGGATTGTTACGATTTGCTCTGCATTTACTATGCGCCCAAGACGTATTTACTTTTTCCGGCGCCTCCAGTCGCATGCCATGCGCGAGCCAAATCCTAAGGGCACCGGATACGCGCCCGAATACTTGTCCCCTTTCCTTCTATTCCATTGAGCCCAACGCCTAAATATGGACTCCAGCTCGACTCGCCTGACAACCCTGACCTCTGTAACCCACTCTTATCTGTGACCTATCAAGTCCTGAAGGTTTCTTCTCCTCTAGTATCTGACTACCTATCCAATGAACTACGTTTACCACCGCCCTTTCCAAACCATATCCAGTCCTCACCACACTGTCCCCTACAACTTTATTACCCCGACATTTCACCACAGGAATTCCCCACAACAACTTGTTTTTAATCTTTTGGCTTTCTTCGACATTCTCTGCCACCACATTACAAGCCACTTCCCTGTCAATATTCACACCTGTTTCTGAACAATGAACCTTCGTACTTTCATCCCCACAATTCACAGCATTTCCAGATTCTTGCCCATCAGCAACATCATGACACCCCATGACATTATCCAACTGTGACTCTGGCAAATGCACCTTGACATCCACATCATGCTGTTTCCCACTTGCATCACCATCACCATCAATTATTCCCAAGTCATTCACACAAGTCATTTCCTCTAAAACATTTACCTGTGACTCTCCAATTGTCCCATTAACCAACCGTTCCCAACTTTTCACAGTCACCTGCATATCCATTTCAACATTTTCACTCACAACCTTTTCCGAACACATACTCTCTGATAAAACACTACCGAAATATTCTTTATTAACAACATCAACAACATCCTTACCATCAAATCTCCCGGTTTTAGGATCTTCTTCATGTACAATCTGTACCGTAAACCCATTATATAAAGTAACATACCTATCACCATCCATCAGCTTTTTATTAGCCTCCCGACCTTTTGTCATTCTATAAAAATTCCTGGCATTTGCCTGACTAATCACCACAATTTCTCTTGTATCAACATTGAAATCAGCACGACTTGTATTCACGAAAACCCCTGCGTTTGATGTGGAGCGCTTTCCACATTTCGCTGGCCTTATTTTATTCGGCCGCTGTTTGCCGACATTATTTCTGTCTACCCGAAATCTTTCACATAACGCAATTTTCAGCGCAGAATAACTTGCTTTCTCGTCAGTATTCAACTGAGCATAAATATAAAAAGCCTCACCGTTTAGACATTCCACTAGTAAATACGCTTCTTGCGGCGATTTGCGATACTGCGCTAGGCGTTCATATCTGATCAGGTATGCCACAATATCATCGCGATTATCGTCAAAACTCGGCGTTGTAATAATGCATTCCGATATTCTACGTTGAAGCTCAATATTGGCTAATTCGAACCTAGCCGCCTCGATAGCTTTATCCAATTCCACCAAATGCTCAACTGATCTCATCGTTCCAAATATTTCAACCAAAATTAATTATACAACTATAATATTCCACTACACAAAATGTATCTCTTCCAAATAAAGAGATTCCCCGACGAGCCCACAATTGTCACGACCCGAGTTAGCTCGGACTTTACAATTAAACGATTTACTATACACAGACTTTATAAACAACAATTTAATATAAAACAAAAATCATGAATAAACATTGCAACACATTTCACGCGCTCAGTGATCACTGATTTAGTTGGCTAAGTGCACTTATCGTTTGTATAACATGTTCCACCAGAAGATCAGGTGTCGCGGGCTCGAGAGTCTTATTAAAGGTCTTCAATATCGTCGGCAAAATACAGAAGTCAGTTCTTCAGCAGCGATGTTCCGTACTGGACCGGTTCATAAGTCTGCCATAGACTTCAGAAGTTAGACTCGCAGTGTCGTATCTTTTATTTATGTTCTCCGATTCTCATTCAACAGGAATGAGCTAGAATGATTATCGTCCTGTCATAGACATCAGAAGATTCTCGCAGTGCCGTATCTTTTATTTATGTTCTCCGATTCTCATTTAACAGGAATGAGCTAGACTGATTATCGACGGTCCTGCCATTATTATAGACGACAGCAGATTCTCTCGCAGTGCCGTATCTTTCTAAAGTTTTCCGGCATGGCCCTCAGGCCATCAGCCCTTCCGTGCCGATCTCCAGCGTCCGTCGTTCTGCCTCTCCGTTTGTTTTGTTCCTTCTGTCTCCCGTTGTCACGACGCCCGCGTCGCGTATTGCTGCATTGTGCGTTGCGTTGCGTTGCGTTGCGTTGCGTTGCGTTGCGTTGCGTTGCGTTGCGTTGCATATTAAAGTCTGTATAAGCCTTTGACCCTGACAGATACTATTGATAAAAATGTCTTTTTCTGCTCAAAGGAACTATCAACATTTAGTAGATTATTTTATTTCAGTTTTTTGCTTATGTTCAATTACACACTGAATGACGATTCTAACAATAGTTCTCTGTAAATGAAAAATTGGCCAAAGCTGAATTTGACATACCTGAGTAGATTTGCCATTAATTGATAACAAAAGCTCGATAATTAATAGAAACAATTCCTATGACACAGAGGTTCGTGAGCAATAGGATCTTTACTATTTCACGTACATATTGTATAAGGTCGTGTGCCCTGAGTTGGGACCCCTTTGTGTGACATATGCTAAAAATGGAAAAATCACATGGATTTTGCTTAAAACATTTTTAGCATTAAAACTATACATAGGAGTATAAGGAAAGTATACATTTCCTGAAAGCATACACGTTTCTAAATCTCACAATGACAATGCCAAGGTCATTATACAGGGTGGGTAGATAATATATAGGGTGCAAACATCAAGTAATGCACTAAAAATACAAAATTTTCACTGGTCATTTACATACCTTGAAGATAAAATTATAATTTATTAAGCTGCATAAATCAAAAGTATACACTAGTATTACAAAGAAAAATGTTGCCACCTTTGTCTTTAGTTATAAAGGATAACTTATACAGGGTGGTCAAAATTTGTAACAATTTAAGTATGTGAAAACGTATTTCTGAAATAAAGTTAACCGTTATCATAATTTAGTGTCATAATAAATTTTAAATTGACGTTTGTAATAATATTGCACCAAACACAAACATATGACCAGTAATTACCATGTTATACAGGGTGTAACAAGTGAAAGGCACATGTATGATCGAGTCCTCAATCCACGCGTTTCTTCACTTTTTGATTTTATTTTGATGAAAGCAATGATAATGAAATGAAATAAAACACACATGAAATGATCATGTTACAATTAGAAATGTTGCCTAGATATACATACTAAATTTAATATGGCCAATAACATCATAGGCCTATAGGCCTACAGGGTGTCACAAAATAACGCACATGCGATCTAACGGAGCGCTTATTTTTGAACTGCCATAACAGATTATCAGCATGGGTACAGCCAGTATGCAACCACACGAAAAGTCGTTCCTTTTCTAACCCAGCAAAGCGACCCGGAAGTACTCACCCGTAGACGATACTGCTTCGCAGTCATAGTTGACCTCGTAATAGCATGATGTAAATGAGCTCTTTTCATGATTATAATCACACATTTCAAACACATTTGCCATGAAATTGTATAATAAAAAGGCATATTATGCGAATAATATTATCTAATATTAGCTGTGACTTCATGACATGTTGCATTTTCGGTGCAAATTATTGTCATCACACACAGCCGAATTCGAGAAAAACTTGACGAAACTAAAGCCAAATTAACAGTAAATATTCCCTTTTTGAAGAATTAGGCACCAATTGTATTGATGGTATCATAATATTCATAGTCTTTTGTAACTAGAAACATGCTTAAAATATTATGAAATTATTTAGTCCAGTCAAGTGAATAGTTAATAAAATGGGTGTCCGAATCTGGCTCGAGCTATATTCATTTCGTACCGTCGTTGGGTTGTTGATGAAGTGTTTAAATCTCACGAATCGAATTAGTTTCGCTTGATAGCTCAGATGGTAGAGCGTTAGACTGAAGAGCGAGAGGTCCGGGGTTCGAAATCGATCCTTCTGCTCTGCACAATTTCATAAGATATTTTTTTCTCGTCAAAATCATTTTTCACAATTTCATCACACAAAATGCATAAATTCGGACGTTTTCATTGCAAAAACGGTATTTTTTCCCAAAATTTCTAATGAATTCAAAAGCGGGCATGAAAATGAAGCGCGGGCGGGTTATAGGAAACTAAAAATCAAGTTGGCGAGGCCTAACGGGGGATCGTAAGTTTCGTTTTCTGACCGAAAATCGGTGAAAATCAAACTCGGTTTTTCTTATCAAAAAAGAAGTCGGGCATCAATGTTTTTGATATGAAATTAAAGCTTAAGATTCCGTTAGTACGGAAATTGCTCTTAAAATATCGTACGAATTTTAGTCCAGTCAAGTGAATAGTTACAAGAAGCAAAGTCACGAAAGTTGTTAAATTCTAAAATTAGCGATAAAATCACTGTTTGTGGACCAAATATGTCAGATTTGGCATCATATTATAGAGAAAATTACGAACAATCCACCTACTTCGCCATCATGGCTGCCAGCTAACCCTACCTCAATTAATTCAGGGAAAACAAACTTCTCGTAAGATTTTAGCGCAAGGTTGACATCCTGAAATCGATCTTTGCGCGGGTTAGAAATCGGCAAGGTCACGCATTGAAAGCGGCCTGTTGACTGACTGGGTAAAATAAATTAGTATTCGGAAATTGTGCAAGATGCAATGTAAGTGCTTTTGTCGGACAATGATCAATAGACTATTAACAATGACACCATGGACTCAAAGCCCCCACCCCTTCCCATATCTCGCTAAGCGCCGTAAATCTTTCAAAATTGATAAAGATGTCACAAATTCTGGACAAATTTCAAGATTGCGCGCATGCAATATGCACACCGTATAGTATCGCTTGGGACATTTAACCACGAGATGTACACGCGGGCTTTTTGAACTCACTCGGCATGCATGCAGTAGAGCGTGCATACCTTGTAATTTGTAAGCTGTCATTTGTCTGGTTATAGCAAAGTAAACATACCACACGTACAGAATGTAAAGGGGCTCGTATCGCAATATTTATACTGTTTTATTCCATGAAGTGGCTAATTTATTTTAAGATATAATGCACAAGTGTATGAATTGTTATCAGTATAGATAAATCAATCGGTATACTTCTAATCAGTGGCGTAGCTGGGATTTTTTTCAGGGGGGGCAAGATTTCTGAAATGTTCGTAAAATGTTGCCCCAAATTTTTTCCCAGTCGCCAACTCGTGAATTTCACGTAAGTGGGGGGGGGGGGGGGGGGTTCAAAAAAAATCGCACGGTCAAAAAAAATCGCACAGTACATGTACTACATGTACTATTTTGACTTTTTGGACTATTTGGGATAAAATATACCCATATATAACCGCCCGCCATCTCGGTCTTTTATCATTATTTTCAGATTTTTCATTTTTTTCCTCCTTTTTATTTTTTTAAGAGGGGCTGGGGGGCGGGGGCACAAATGGAGTTTTTCTGTCAGGGGGGGCATTTGCCCCCCCCCCCCGAGCTACGCCACTGCTTCTAATCGGTACAACAGCCAACCTCTCTGAAATTCTATCTAGCATGTATCGTCAATGAGTGATGTGAATGAAGTATTTCAATGCGTGTCTGTGAGATTAGCTCCTCACTGCGATTCCTCCTCCTCCTCCCCAATACTCCTGTTTACTCCTCAACGGTACACATCAGCCCGATCTCTCTGACATCTAGCTAGCATGTATATTGATAATCAATAAGTGAAGTGAATGAAGTATTTCATAGCTTGTCTAGAGATTGGCGCTGTGTGTGTGTGTATGGGAATGGCTCCTCAATCCTGTTCCTCCGATTCCTCCCCCTCCTCCCCAAGTACCCGTTGATCAATTATTTGCTCCCAATTAAAACTGAAATAATTAAGACATTATTTTGTGGATGGTATGGAAAGAATATTTATTGTGCTTTGTAATAACACCAAATTTGTTATTTTATGACGAGAAATATAGAAACGGTGATAATATAAACATCATTAACAGTGTAAAAATGTCACACCTCCTCAAAATACGGGGTTCCAATTCGTGGCACACGACCATAATTCTTTCCCGGCAAACAAATACAAATAAATTATGTTTCACATGGGACCCTTTTTGACACGCCCTGTATATCGACGTTGATGTATCTGTTGACATAACCTTACCGCATCAGTAATCTATCAGCAGACGAGATGATTTCAGAAGGTTTTTGCCGAAAATCGATTGATAAAAGGCTACCTCACGCAGGATTACCAGATCAAAATAATTATGGAGCTTAATTTACATGGACCAATCATGATCCAATTATTTGAGGCGAGTTAAGAAGGAACAACACGACCTGTAGGGATAACCTAAAATAGATAATAATCTATTAGTATTAGTATGACAAATTGACCCAAAACAAATATCTACTAACAGCCTAAGTTATCAATCATTTGTAATACGACGTAAGTTTGATTTTGATTTTTGATGTAAACACGTCTATTAATCTATTGTATGAGGTCAAAGTATTTTAATCAATTCAACGATAAAAGAGCCGTGGTAGATTGCAGAAGAAATTATAATGAATAAACCTAATTTATTGTCAAAATTGATTACTTATATGTAATCCATTGCAACTCCCTTTTAGTGCAGACCATCCATAAACTCGTTCGGCTGTTCTTGGTCCGTCGCGGTAACTGAAGAATTCAACCACACGTCAAAATGACGTCTGCTTTACATGAAACATACGACTACATGTATGTTGTCTGCGATGGTGGGAGTGCGGATTGTGTGGTAGTCTCTAGACTCTCAGAAGATCCAACTTTTAGCGTTTTTTTATTAGAGGCGGGACCATCTGATCTGGATTGGTTGGATACTCATACAACGGCTTTGGTTGCATCATGGTCATATGTCGTGGATTGGTGTATCAAATAAAGTGGACTTGTCACATTTATCAAAATAATTGTGATTAGATATCAATTTATTTTTAAAGTACTTGACCTATTGATTAAAGGGACATTAAGTGGTGTTGAAAATTTTAAATGTTTAAAAATTTACTTCAGAATTCAAGATGAACATTAAAAATGGCCATTACTGTTGTTTCTACTAGCAAAAACACAGCAAAACTTGATTAAAACAATATCATCGCTATTTATTGAAAAACGCCCTCTATGCAAATATGGTTCGCGTTATGTATCACGCGTACTGCAGGGGGATACTGTCGGACGTAAAATGCTTATCCCGCGGGATAAGCATTTTTGAATCGACGTTTTCTTGTACAAAGAGAGCTGATTTTTCTTAATCCTTATAGGTGTAAGTTCATACATGTAATACAATTATAAAAATAAACTAATCTCAGTTTTTATCATTATTGAGGGCGCTGCCTCCAACACATCTCTTAGTGTCCCTTTAAGTAAGGTGTCATCTTATTGCTAATTATGTCCTCTTTTAAATCCCTAGATCATTACGATAAAAAATAAAGGAGTCGACCTGTTAAATGCGCAGGTATTCGGGTGGACTAGGTGGGGAGGTGTGTGGAGGGGGGGGGGGGGGGGGGGGGGGGGGGGGGGTGGAGGACATATGGTTTACGCACAAAGCGGTCAAAACAGTGTCTTCTTTAAAGTCTTATATATTGAAAACTATAACTCATAGGCATCTCAAACTGCACAGGTATTACAATTAATAACACACATATCTGATAATATATCATTTTTCACCCAAAATCGAATTAATTAATTGCTTAGTTAAGTGCTAATCAGTTCAGTTTTGAAGGTGCGTTTAACAGGTTTCAATGTGTTAAAACGTAATTTAAGTAATATTATTCCACATCGGTTATCAGATTAAATTTTGTTTCTGAACAAACTATAATTATCACTAGTGATTAATAAATTAAATACTTAAATCAAAACTAATTGATATATTGCAAAAGTTGCGATGGTTACCATTTTAATTTTGTATACATGTATGATTAGAAACCTACTTGATGCAAGGTGCAGTTATAATTCGTGATAGTGTGCATTTGGACTTTTAAATTGTGGCATTTACGACTCTCATTGTATTGGCATCCACCCTATTTTGTTTTTTCAAAATGTGTGCAAATATATAGAAAATGATCATAAATCATAAAATTGGCCATTTAGTTATATTTTTATTGACACCCTGAATAATATAATAAGACGGTTTGATGTTATGATCCGAATTGTGTACATGTAGTCTACTCTAGCGCAGCAATCATGCGGTTATCAACTCCAAAATTATTTATAGACTTTAGAGGTTTCTTCTCTTGGAATTGTACCACTCTACATTTTGTATATTCAATTGTTGTCAACTAAATTCTGCTATTATTGTCTTTCTTCATCTAGGTATCTAACTTAATGGTTCAAAACATAATTACTGCCGCAAAACTCAAAATAGAACTTATTTTGTCTCTATAAAGCAATGTTTTCCATTATTTTATATACACGATTTTGGCCACCCTATATATTTAAACGGAGGACGATTGGTCGATTTACTTTTTTTTTATACTGAAAGCCCTATATCCGGCCTTCTTACAACTATACTTGTTTTTAATGTAATACTTTAGCAAAAGAAATAACCTTCCTTATGTTACACCCTGTATAATTAATGCACACCCTGTATAATATCACTTGGTATGTACATATCTAGTATTCTTGTAGTAATAGGTTTCCAAATATATTTACTCCGTGTAGATCGGATGTATACAATAAAAGTTATGTGGATTTAAATCAA
Organism: Ophiura sarsii; assembly: GCA_035610835.1. NCBI lineage: Eukaryota > Metazoa > Echinodermata > Ophiuroidea > Amphilepidida > Ophiuridae > Ophiura > Ophiura sarsii. The sequence goes on along the minus strand of CM069443.1, from coordinate 67,216,103 downwards.
AATTTGTGAATTTTCTCTCAATTTACAGAGTCTAACTTTTGTTTACACCAACTTATGACATGACCTCATTGCAAAAAAAGGACATCGACTGGGATTACATGCTTTATGTGTCGCGGGAAAATTATACATGTCCAAGTGCATAAGCAATTGCTTTTCAATCTCAATTATTGTTTGTTTTAAGATTAAAATCTTTTAAGGGAAAGTTCAAAGTCAATCAATCATATTATATTTAGATGCTTGTTCCCGGGACTTTAGATTAGTTTATCACAGTAAATAAAGGCTCTATGCATCGGGTCAAAGATCGTTCAATTAAACTATCGAAATAACTACCATTCATCAAAAATTACTTCAGTCCATCATTATTGTGGAAGCAACCGAATGCACATTGCTGTCGGTGGCAATTTACAACATTGTGTATAGGGTAATACTTTTGCCAACTTATCGTCAAAATGTCGTCTGCTTTGCATGAAACATACGACTATGTTGTCTGTGGTGGTGGGAGTGCGGGTTGTGTGGTAGCCTCTAGACTCTCAGAAGATCCAACTCGTAGCGTGTTGTTATTAGAGGCGGGACCATCTGATCTGGATTGGTTGGATACTCATACGCCTGCTTTGTGTGCATCCTTGCAAAAAACTGACATCGACTGGGATTACAAGGTTAGTGAACATTTTTCAAAATGTCTTTACTGCATTTTGCATTATAGTCAGCGTCATACTGCTATGGACATAATTCCAATAGTACGTGCGCAAGTGCGTACATGCGTAAAACACCCGGAAGTGCGTACTGGTCGCTTCCAATAATTACCGCGCGTCCTGATTGTTCAATCGTGAAAGCAGGCATTGTTGTTGCGCATTTCATGCATCTGGATGCAACTCTGCAAACTGCAACAAAATATGCTCGCCTCATGTGAAATGACTTGTATTTCGTCCATGGTATTATTACAGTCATGCCAGTGAGTGTAGTAAAGTGTTCAACAAAAGAAAGTCGTACACTTTGTTTAGGTCTTTTCGATTATTTTTTTACCAACAAATGTGCCGAAAAAATTCATCCAAATGTCTATCTAGTCTGGTTGGTAAAACATTAATCGAAAGTTTAAATGTCCTAAACAAAGTGTACGACTTCCTTCTGTTGAGCACTTCAGATAATAATGTTCATAAATGCTAAGTAATAGCTTTTTGCGGGAATGATAAAGATTGATGCTAGCTCAAACATTTGCATAGAGTTTCTAAAACATAAGACTGATATATGATCGTTGGCTCCAGTGGATCCTTCAGGAACCGATTTAATGTTGTATACGACACAGTATCCGGTTGAAGAATCAAATCAAGCTCATTTTAGCGGAAGTTGCCTCACAATTTTCCCTAGAACGGTCTCAAAGATTTCAACAAAAGAAAGTCGTACACCTTGTTAGGTCATACAGAGTAACATTTGACCAAACAGCTAGCTACATTGACATTTCGATAAATCTTTTTGCCACAATTTGATACTAGATTTGCATATTGCCGACGAGTAATGGTGCTAATCGCTGGTTCCTATGAACCTCAGTGCATATTATATATTTTTGTTTGTGTCATCACGAGTGGACTTGCTACAGCGTATTGAATACATCCTTTATCTTGCAGTGTGAACCTCAGAAACATTCTTATCATGCTTATGAAGACGTTACTTGGACCAGAGCTAAGGTTCGTCTTTACCTACAAAAGGATTACATTGTAGAATGTTGAAGGTTGCTTATCATACCATTAATTAGATATAAGATATTAGTTTCTCGTAGCACTCTTTCATTTTGAAAGTAGTTAAAATATAATAAAATGCATGATATTCTATCGATCGAATAACTACCGGTTCAGTTCCCTTCGAGTATGTATGACAACAATTTTCTAGGAAATTTCGCTATTGCAGCCTTTGTTATCATTAATGTCTGACTCGTTTGCAGATAAATGCAGATGACTGTACAAAATGTTATAAAAGAAGAATTACATGAAAATAAAAAGTTACATTTTAAAATCAGGAGTCATAAAATAGAACACATTAAAAGTATAGACTATAGACTGTACAATGTATTACTGATAAATATAAAATGGCGTACCGTGAAGACTACCACTACCAGTTTTAGTAGCAAACAACGGTGGTGTATGGTATCATGAAATGTTGTGATGTTTATGCGTGTCTCAAGTTGTAAATTGCATCTTTTCATAAAGAACAAAGAATAAAAACTGGTTTAACATGATGAATTCCAAAATATATTGTGTAAATATCTCGTTCAATTTTGTCGAAATAATTATTTAAACTTTTATCTCTTTTAGGTTCTTGGCGGATGTAGTTCTCACAACTACATGGTGTTCACTCGCTGTTCGTCCGCTGATTATGATTCATGGGCCAAAATGGGCTGCGACGGATGGAGCTGGGAAGAAGTACTACCGTACTTTCTGAAAACCGAGAATGGAATATGGTATGGAATGGAATATTTTCTTAACCTACGATTGAATTTAAATGGAGTCTATCTCTTGTTCACGGTTACATACACGATTAAAACCTGTGTAGGGAATATGGGTGTATGTATAAAATAATCGTCCAGAAGGAACTCGACAACGACCAAAAAGGGTGAAAACGCCAAGCTGACAACAGTGAAGTGGCCACTATTTTGTGGCCACAGACTTTTACATCTTTCAAAAAATGCAATTTGTAAGACTATGTCTTTGACAAGTCTTTTTCGGATGGCGCATTATTCATTATTATACCATTCTGTTTGCAAGAAAGGATTCAACGATTTCCAGTTTCGAGACATCATTTAGGCATGAAATCTAAGATCAAATCTATTTATATGCCTTGTTTATTTACTACGTCTTACAATTACTAGTTTTAAAGATAATGAAAAGAATAATTTGTGTGACCACGAACAAGCCTGTATACCTCGCTCTCTTTTCATGTCAACAATAACCTGCATGTGGTATAACTTCACACAGTGATGAATTAAGAATAACATTTGAGTTGACCTACATTTTTTTCACGATGGTTCATATCATTTTCATTGTGCGTTAGAGCGCTGCTTCGTGATCATATATTATACGAACATATTAATGTTAATCAAACACCAAATAAAAAATGTTCTATTGTAGTAACATTTCATTGCTTTCAAACCATTTTTTTTTGTAAACAGCCCAAGTTTTGCTAATTCTCCGCATCACAATATCGGTGGACCTGTGACAGTCTCTAAACCTCATCGTCCAACAATGGTGTCGTCTGCTTTTATTGAAGCAGGTAAATGGCGGGAACATAATTTTAAGTTAAGATTTGGAAAAAGTTTACTTTTGGTCCCAGACCAGTATCGCACGATACTGGCACTTAAATTAGACCACACAATCAGTCCACTAGACCACACATGCTCCCCGTTGAATAAATTGTTTGAATCGTTAGACCTAGTAATTGTTACTCTTTCCAAACATCAAGATTATTAAATATATTATTTATTATAACAATTATATACTTTGTGCTTGATATATTTTAGGGATCGAATTGGGCTACAAAGAGGTTGATGTTATGAGTGGCGACATTGTAAGTATACTACATGGTGTCCCATTATGATTTATAGTATACCGAAAAAGATGCATTTTTCTTAATAATAAATACCATTTCTACTGGTCAACGTGTTTATGATTCCAACATGTACATATATTTAGCCTTCTTAGGAATTTTTAATTTTAAAAATCGGACGTTGCTGACAGAAAATATGGACTCTTTTGTAAAAATGGTAAATTCCAAGTTTGATCAAAATTCATAAAACTTTGTCAAGCACAAAGCACGATCTCAGTGATATATTGGTGTGTCCTCTTTCAATTTCCACTACGAAATTAATTGACATCAACTGTTGATAATATTTTATGAAACGATATTTGAATGGTGTGAGGAAATTGTTTTGCTTGGGTGATTTATATCATACTCTAAAGCGGTAATTTTGAAATTTGACATGATTTTTATCAATTGAAATACACTGAAAGTGGAAAACAGATTTTCACCCATTTTCAATTATGTCATGCAGTATCGAAACGGATAAAGATATGTTGATGAAATTAACAGAGTAAGCAAAAAATATGTTACCTGTTGTATTAGACTGTAATAGACTGTAATGTTGTTTTACATATTTTCATTTTATAATTACTCATTCTGGGACACCCTGTGTCAGCTCAAGTAGGGACAATTCAGCATGATTTCTGAGGGAATTTGTTCGCATCGTTGTTGGGGAATATTTCAATCCTTACTCAAATAAATGCTTGCATTTTACCGTTATTCCTGATGCATGGAGTGGAACTCACGTCTTTTTTGTTATCAAATGTTTCATTTCTCATCCTAGATTGGATTTGGTGACTTTCCTGCTAGCATCGACAAAGATGGGAAACGATCCAGCACTGCCCGTGCGTATGTCCACACAGCAACGGACAGGAATAACTTCTCGGTGCAATGTAACGCTCACGTTCTCAAGGTTTGTTGGAAGATGTCGGAATACGGTTTGACATTTTTTTGAAGATCTCGCGGTGTTCTGGAGAAGTGCATTCAATTTCATCTTGCGTTTGGAAATAAAACCATGTCCCTTAGTGCAGTCACTAATTAAAATTATCAACCGCTTTTGACGTTAAAAGCGGTCAATATGATCTAGTTTGGGAAAACGTAGTGTAGATTGTTTTAGCAAATTAGTGTATCGTTAAATCGCTTCCGCAGTGTGGATGCCAGAGCTCTATGTTCAGTGTTGCCTTGAATGTATTATCCAATATGTCATATTATTTGCATATTTCATTTGATCAGATCTTGATCTAAAATCGAGGGTTTTATATACATGCAACTTAAACCTTGGAGTGCGACAATTTTAAGGACGACCTTTCATGTACAATAGAAAACATCAAGTTGAAAATCGAGCCAGCAATCAGAACATCTACCTTTAACAGCTGGAGTAAGTCTGACTTCCACCTTCATAATACATAGTACAGATAGGCAACTTTGCTGATAGAAGTTGAATCCCAACTGAAATGTGTTATTCAAAAACTAAAGTGTCTTTAAGAAAAGCAAGCGAGGACTTAATTGAAGACACATCAATTTTACTTCTGACAGCAGGATTTTCTTAAAGACCTCGTTTAACAACATTATGCCTTTCATCCCAATGTGATTGATGTCAATAGGAACTAGTAGATGACATAACCGGTGACAGGAATCATTGGTCATGTGACGAAAGTGAAGCATGCTGGTGTTGCTCAAGAAATCTTCTTTGGTGCTGTTCAGCGCAAATATTTTGCGACATTCCACTCGTTAGCAGTCAATATTGTACCCCAGCGCTTCGTAGTCAATTGTAAATTAATTGTATACTGTATACAAATGTTCCATCTTTCAACAGGTTGACATAAAGAACAAGAAAGCAGTCGGTGTACATTTTCGTACCAAGGATGGAGATCAGTACGTGGCTGTAAATAAAGAAGTTATAGTCTCGGGAGGAGCAGTCAATTCACCTCAGGTAGGTATTAGAAACAGAACGGATAGTGTTTTATCGTATGGAGAGTCAGCATTGGTACGAGACCTGACACCGTATGACATACCCTACTAAGCTGAATGGGTCCTATTGAAAAATACATGGACTTGACTTGAATTTCTTTTCTTTGTAACTCATGATTTGGTATGTGACCAGAGAAGATGAGAAAGAAGGAGAGAACTCAAGCTGGTTAAGCTATAATACTTATTCTATTCATAGGTTCTTTGTACTCTGTGTTTGTGTTGGCCTCTTTATATGGCACTTGAGATTCCCATTCAAGAAGTGTGTGTTGCCGACCGCCCGACCAACACATCGTTGATTCACAATTTTGCTTAAAAGTCATTGGATTAGGAAAGAGAAGATTCAATGAGCATATTTATTGAAAAATGGTTTGTAATGGACATGCTTCGGTTGGATGAATCGGAAAGCTTACCATACTAAAGACACTGATATTTTATTATTTGTGCTGTTTCAATAGTTTCCTAAATCTTAAAAGCACTTGACTTGTAAAATAACAATAAAATATCAAAACAACCTTATACGAACTAAAACTAAGATGTCTTTGGCTCGGTTTCAGCTACTTCTGTTATCAGGAATAGGACCTCAAAGTCATCTTCAGGAATTCGGCATTGAATGTGTAGCAGACTTACCCGTCGGAAAGAATTTACAGGTAAAGGAATACAAGATAATATTATTAAGGTTTTTTCTACATTTTAAAGACACCACACTCTCAGAACAAAGGTTAAAATCTTTAACCATGTTGGTTTAAATGTTAACCAACGGGAGGTTACCAGATGAACCACACAATTGGTTGGTTAAAACCGTAACCAACAGCTGTTGGTTAAACTTTAAACCGTGGTTGGTTACAATTTGTAATCATTTGTTGGTTAATATGTTTCAACCAACAGTGGTTGGTTAAAAAATATTGGTTATACACTTTTTTTTGTTTCTAAACTTTAACATGTGGTTGGTTAAAACTTAACCATATATAACATGGGTTGGTTAAAACATAACCATTTGTTGGTTTAACCTGCTTCATATTTAACATGGGGTAATTGGTTAAAACTTAATCATTTGTTGGCTAATTCTTTATATAATATGCATTGGGCAGTAGCTCTATTATTATATGGCTATGAAGTGTTGCTTCGACATCATGGCAGGCGACGGAGTGTTTCAAGGTACGTGATTGATGTAATTTAATTATTATGTAACAGTCTGAGCTTTAGCTCTACTATTATTGTATTGACCAATATTTTTTTCAACATATTGACATAAAATTCATCATATATTGGTTCACATAGTATTTATGACGGGGAGAAAACCCTGTTCTACAGGCCCAAATGAAATGGTTGAGGCACCTTTTATATTCAAGAAAACATGACTTGAAATTTGATTGCCCTATACACGCTACGGTGAAAATACTATGTAGGAGGTCTATGGTAGGCTCCGTTGCTAAGCTTAACCATATATGTACATCATAGTGTTGTAGTTAGGGAAGGTAAAATAGTTTCCTAAATATGCCTTTCTTGATAGACAAATGCCATACTACTAGTGTACAGTTAGCTCAGACAGTTAAATAATTATTTAATTGCAGTGTTAAGAAATCAATCATATAACTTGAAACCCTTCTATGCGTCTCCGGACTCCACAACCGGAGTGTTGCAAACACATGGTTGTCTGCCATTTTGTCGAAAAGAGAGAGAATGGCAGCAACACACCACATTCTGACTGGCGCTCGCGCAATGCATTGTGGAAAGACCCTAAAATCTGCTTTTAGGTGAAGCGTAACAAGGATGACTAGAATAAGAGTAGAGTCAAACAGAAGTCGTCCACATTACATCGCGTTTTCGAAATTCGTCTCCATTATCATGTGTGCAAATCTGTGACTCTTCGATTAAACCTGTGAAATGTGCTCGTAATTTAGATGTTATCGTTCAAAATGATTTGAAAATGGATGTATTTGTAAATAACATTTGCCGTTCTGCTTTATTTGCTCTGTATCGAATCGGGCAGATAAGATAATTTCTTGACAGTAAATCTACTGAAACGCTTGTGCATGCTTTTATCACACTAGACCAATGAAACAGTCTTTTGTACATGTTGTATGGACTACCAGCCTCACAAAAAAGTAAACTTCAAAGAATGCAAAACTCCGCTGCCAGATTAGTTACTTTTTTTCGCAAACACGACATCGTAACTCCTATTCTCCATGAACTGCATTGGCTTCCTATTAAATATCGCATTATGTATAAAATGTATACTTATACTAACACACAAATGTCTTCATGGTACTGTACCAATCTATCTCCAATAAATTATCAAGCAATACACTCCTTCCCGCAATATTCGCTCTTCAAACACAAATTGCGCATTACATGCTCTTCTACATCGACGCAATATGGTCAACGTTTATTCTCTGTGTCTGCTACTGAGTCATGGAACAACTGGGTTAAAGTTAAAGGATCTACCATAACATGAGTACTGTCTATCAATTTCATTTCAGGATCACTTAGCTGTCCAAATAAAGGTTTCCGTTAAGCAGGGGTCCCAAGTAATTACTGGAATAAACGTAAGTTAGTTTACGGTATATGTAAAATCTAAATCTATTTTTCCCTCAATAATTATATGTAAACCCATCAAATAAGTTCGGATTTCTTTTTCTTAATCTCCTATCTTTCCAAAATATTTGTTGATGTTCATAGTGTGTTGCACATAGATAGAAGGCTGAGGTGTTCATCTTTGCAATTAATTTCTAAGCTACTTACTTCGGGAGATCAGACCATATTTTAGTGATATGTCTTAATTTGGGTAAGGTGTGAAACCTACGGAGATTTTAGGTATATTCTACATTTATGGTTAAAGAAGGGAACAAACGAAACAGGCTTCTTCGAGATCCATGAATGCATCTTTAAGGGAACAGTTCCATATGATGACTTCGGAGAGAATTCCCGAGGAAAGCTTCCAAAAAGGTGAGCTTAAAATCTCAGTTGTGAGAAAACAGAAATGTTAAATATAACAGTTCCATATGTTTATACTCGATACAATTATCAAAACTGTATCGGGCCCCGACGAGTTCTTCATCGAGTCTGATTTGAAAATAATATCGGGCTCCGTATCGAGCAGCAAGGGATTAGTTATCGGGCAGCATAATCCCCTTGTCTAAATTTGACGAAGGACAAGTGGTGCGGTATGTAAATAAACATTATTATCTTGGTGTATTTGATTAAAATACTCCGGGGTATTAGTGACTACTGGTATGACCATCAATTCGAGCTCGATATCGAGGCCCAATATCGGGTCTCAACTTAAAATATCGAGCTCAAAGCGTATCGAGTCCCGATACGTATAAATGGAACAGCTCCCTAGCTAAGTTTGACATACTTTTTGGTTTAACTCCACCCACAGTGCCCTATGGATACGAATGGTGCGGAAGCAACAGCATTCTTTAAAACAGGACTTGAAGTTGTAAGTCACAAATATGCTATTTACTTTAACACTGTCCACGCAGCTATTAGTTTTACCGTGTACAAAACAGAGTTTTTTAAAAACCTTTCCCAACTTTCAAGATTTACTGAACCAATACTAAACATGTTTGTACTTATTTTATGCAATTCTCATGGTGAATCAAAATAATGTGGTGATGAAAGTCTATAATTTTACCATTTGATATTGTTGAACTGTCTGCCGTGGGGAAAGTGTTAAGCTATTACATTTTGGCAATACAGGTGAGTCAAAAAGAAGTTTACCCGGATTGGTGATGTTTTTCAAAACAAATAAATGACACTAAAAGTTCAGTAAAGCATTTATTTACCAAACATACTCTGCTGCTTATTAGAGAATATCAATGAAGCAAATTGATCATTCCTAAGAGAAGTTATGCCTGTTTTACTGAAAGCGCTCATGTTTGTAGGTAAGTACACCATTGTACACAGCTAAAATGCTTACTTTACATTTGTTTTGTCAAGTATTCCGTGGACAGCTTGCAAAATGAGTACCTTTATCAAAATAGGCATAACTCTTCTTAGCAATGATCAATTTGTGTCATTCTGTTTTCCTAATAAGCAGGAGAGAATGCTTGTTAAATATATGCTTTACTGAACTCTCGAGTGTCATTTGTTTGTTTTTTAAAACATCACCATTCCGGGTAGACTTCTTTTTGACTCACCCTGTATTCAAGAGTATTAGAGGCTATATGCTTTAGTGGTAAGTAGATAAACGCTGACGTTTACGGACTTCCTTTGACACACGTTTGATAGAATTGTTGACAGAATCGTGGACTTTGTCCTCAAAGGTATAACCTTACCCTAGATTGACAAGAGGAGGTCAGCAGTATGAAAAATGATCGAATAAATAGATCATATTTACTTAAAGGGGTTATAAGAGATGTGTTGAAGACTGCGCCCTCAATTAGGACTCACAGCTGTAATTATAATTTAAAAGTTATTTTATAATTATCTGACGAAAATGAAGTTTCTGTAACATTTATTTCGCATTAAGTCCTAGAAAATAGTAACTGCAAAATACTTCCATTTACACACATGAAAATATGCAAGATAATCAAATCAATTTATTAGAGCGTTATCATTCAATGGTTTTGGAGGGAAGGGGAATTGGTTAATTTAGTGGTTTTTCGTCGCAATACCGTATATATAGCATTCAATGATAACGCAAAGAGAATGAGAGCGAGGGGGGGGGGGGGGGGGGGGGGGGCTCCATCGTAGACATGGTAAAGTCTTTGTAGTACTCAGTTGCATCAAAGAAGATTCTTAATTTAAAACAAATAATTGCAACAATGATTTACCTCTTTCAGCCAGACGTTCCCTCCCCAGACATGCAATTTCACTATCTCGGGAGTTTCTATCCATTCGGACTAGATGAACCAAAGATACATGTACTTAAAGATCCAAAGTAAGTTGTGTCCTATTTGAAAAAAAGGAGAAAATAATCCTGTTTGATTAATGCGATGAAAAAAGTAAACACTGTTCTACCGACCTGATTGACCCATTTAAAAAAATGAGTGGGGAGGGGGATTCGCCGAGAAAAAGATGTGTCATTTTTAAGGTAATAAAGGACAAATAAGTCCAACAGACCGACCCAACCTGAGAGATCCGTTTGCTCGTAGAATAGGGTGCGTTTTTACGTCGCCTTACGTTTGTGTATGTCTATACGTTGTGTGTTACAATTGATAATTTGTGCATACCTTTTGGCAACAATCATTTAATCCTACCGGCATAGTATAACTTTGTGTTCATATTATTCCTTCCTCCGTGGTACTTCTGTTACATTTACATCTTGCCTCCATTCAACATATCGCGATTTTATTTCTTTAATCTAATATCTATAGCTCTGTCATATCCTCTCACGATCTAATATTCAATAAACACCTATAGGTTCATCCAAGCTCTGTCTTTCGTTTTTTACGGTATTAACTCTAGAATTATATTTTCCATTCAACATATCGCCCAAATAAGGCCTTGGTTGTACAGTATTATTCCATAAAGTTGCGTCACGTTCAGTTGCCATCACATTGCCTCTAAGTTATCTAGCTCCTTGAGGTTTCAGAAATACTCCGTAGGTTGCGTGATTTCCTACATCCATTTCCATTATGGCGACTTACGACGCTTACGACAGCTCTCCACGCAGGGGCGGAACTTTCTTGTTAGGTGTGGGGGGGATGAAGTGTTTCCCCCAAAAAATGAAATTGAGCTGGTATACCATATATGCGGTGCGCAGCACCGCACTCTGAGCTATGCTCGGACAGGGGGTGTCTGAGGGGGGATCGAACCCATTTGGTGCGATTTGGTGTGTACTTTTGACTAATATTTTATTGAAAAGCAATCACTTTATTTCTTATCAATATTGGCTTTTTAAATAGGCAGATAGGCCTATGCCAGAAAGAAGTTAATTAGTTACCTCCAAAAGATGGATTCTATTCTAGTCAACGTACGTACGCGTATGTATCCTGACCAACGTACAATAAACTGCAAACGTTCTAATGTCCCTCGCATGCCTCCCCGCCCGCCTTTCTTTCACTTTTTCCTTTTTTTCCCTTTTTTTCTTTCTTTTTTTCCTTTTTTCCCTTTTTTGTTGCTGGCAGATGTGAAAAATCAGGGGGGGGGGGGGGGATGAAGTGGGGGGGGGGGGGGACATATCCCCCCATCCCCCCGGGATTTCCGCCCTTGTCTCCACGTTCCTCCGACTCTCATACAGTGCTAAATCTTACTTTAATACTGATCTTTGTGTCATCATTGAGCGGATCTACAAAAGTATTAATTTGGAAGTTTTGCCTTTTATTAATGTTAATGCCACCCATTATAATACTAAGAAACCATCAACTATCAACTATTTCATCTTCCAATAGGTTTTACCCAATCCTCTCCTATGACACGACAAAAGAAGAGCGGACAACGAAAGAGGGATTTTGCATCTTCCCGACCTTTCTTCACCCAAAGAGCATCGGTGAGCTGAAACTCAAGAGTGCTGATCCACTAGTCCCGCCTTCAATTGATCCTCATTATTTTGAGGACCCGTATGATGTCCAAGCTATGATTCGGGTGAGACCAATGAAAAATCTTGAGCAGCCCAGTGGCGGCGGAGGCATCATAACTTAAGGGGGCGGAGGGAGATCAGGACGATTTAAGAGGGGGGGTCGCGACATTTAGGGGGGTCAGGACCTATGCATGCCTAATTTTCATTCCATGACCAGCGGTTATCTGTCTCCTGTGTCTACTTGTTCCCATTGACATTACATTACTTTGAGGACCCGTGTGACGTCAAATTTGGTACTGGATTCGTGCCTATCCACCTAATATGGTATATGAGCGTTAAGAACTTGTATTGGTTCCATTGTCCAAGTTATGAGCTATATTCCAAGCTGCACTGTGAGGTAGATACTGGTGCTCTAAACATGTATCATGATTGTAACGCAGGCAATTACGAAGGGGTCAAACTTTGCATTTTATTTTTATCTGTTTAACTAATTTTAAGATCTGTCAGTGAAGTGACATATGTTCATAAACCTGACCAATCTCCATCCAGATTTCGGTTAGAATACTAGCGCTGCTCTTTCCGGTTGCATCTCGCTACGCTCGTTCTGGATTTGCAGCGCTACGATTAAGGTATAGTAAAGAAGAATTCATGAGCAACACCAGCATGCTTCACTTTCGGCACATGATCAGTGGTTTGCTGTCTCCGATGTCTTCTTGTTTCAAATTGACATTAAATTGGAATGTAAGGCTTTCAACTTTGCTGATCGTGGGTCTTTAAGAAAATCACGCTACAAGTGATGTAGTACAATTGATATAATTTCAATCCATCCAATCCTCTGTATGTTGTTGTTGTTGTTGTTGTTGCTTTTAATTTTTAATTTGTTGATTGGTCATAATCATGTCATATCCACGCTAACAATCGCTTATGTTTAAACCCGTACTTTACCGTTATGTTCTCCAGGGTATTCGGGTAGCAAGAAAAGTCATAGAATCCAAAGCTATGGAACCATTTGAGTAAGTATATACCAATGTTGAAATCCTGCTGCCGTTAATACTATCAAACCATGACAAGGATGCAATAACAAATGAAATAATCATCTTGGCTTTTGAACTAATTTGCGAGCGCTACACCATAATGTTTAGCACATCAGCTGAAAATGAACTGTGAAGGGCATACTGAAATTTGAACGTAAATAAATGACGTTTAACAAGAATTCGAAAATGTCCTACAAAGTTAATATACAGACATGTTCATATCACAAAATCGAAATTGGTTACAGAGATAGTTTAATTAGTAATTCAAGGTTAAAAAAAAAGGTATCAATTGTTTATGATCACTGATCCGGCGTTGACAGGAAGTATTATTTTTCAATGACGTCACGTAATATTTAGGATGCATTATTCTGAATCTGATGATCAGACAGGTGATTTATTTGGTGGTAGGCTCCCTCGTCACCGTTCAAAAGGTATTGTTTCATTTCTTTTTTTATTAACAATTTTAATTTTGATTATTAAAATAATGACAAACGGTGCGGTTCCACGTATTCTACAAGTGTTTGAAAGAACAACATAACATCATATGGATTTTATGGTGCAATATCATTTTTACCGAATGTAACTAATGTAAATTTTACGATGAATACATTATTGCATATAAAGATATTTATGTGCCTCAATCATCAGTGTATCATATTTAACAGTTCTTGAACAAAAAAGTGAAATGTATAATGATTATTTTATAAACCGATAATACACGTTGTTTTCCACAGGTGTCAAATCAACAGTCTTAAGGTACCCGGTATCGAACATGACGAATGGTCTGATGAAAACCTTGAGGCGTTTGCAAGACATTATGCCTGGACACTTTACCATCCTACGTCAACTTGCAAAATGGGAGCTAAAGATGATCCAACGGCGGTAGTAGATCCCCAGTTGAGGTAAAGCACCGTTAATAAATTCACTCATATTATACAGTCCTCAAGAAAATACACTTACCAGGTAGTAAATATGTATGCTTCCAAAACTGTAAATATATTAAAAATTATACATTTGTAAGGAACGGTTTTCTCTTTAATTTGAGATATTACACGTGTAGATTGACTAAAAACCAAAAGAAAGACCGTTGTTTCTTTCCCATTATTTTTAGCATTTGGTTCTTCTACACGTACACGCAGCCTCCGTGTATAGAAGCTGAGTATTGACTGGTAGCGACATACATACATACATACACCCCTTCATAACATTTCTTATAAGGCGCAATATCCAAATACATGATCAAGGCGCATCAAACAAAATTATAGCAATGATTGAGAATATGAATATAACAAAAATACCAATACAATCAATACAATTATGATTTAAAGAGTTTCTTAAAGATTGCAGTAGAACTGGCATTTCTTATATGTGGTGAGATCTTTTGACACATTTAACGCACCACCTAATTGTCTCCTCTTTACAGGGTTATTGGCGTCGAGGGCCTCAGAGTGATTGATGCATCCATCATGCCCAATGTAACATCTGGTAATACCAACGCGCCCTCTATCATGATTGGAGAGAAAGGAGCTGATATGATTATAAAGGGGAAATAATGTGCTTGCTGGTCCAGTGATGGCGGCATTTATGGAAGATAGCACTCTTTTTAGTAATGGTTGCATTTTATTTTAAACTTGATTTTGTGTGACCAATCTAGATAAGGGGCGGTCATTTTCTTCGGTAGGGGTCCCAAATGTCATTTATCGTCGTCTAATTTATTACCCCCTACTCTAATTTATTACCCCCCCCCCCCCCCCCCTCACACACACACACACACACACATTATGTACTTAAGCTATCACACGAGCGTGTTTTGTTGTTGTTCGCGGAGCTGCATCCAGATGCATGAAATGCGCGAACTAAAGAGTGAGTTTTCGAAGTACGCCCGTGTATGTCGGATTGTATAGCCAGGAGAATATGTGCGTAGGTCCAATTATGTCCATAGCATTATGACACTGAATATTAGGGTTATTGTGACACAATTGATATGGAACCTAAAGAAATGAAGGTGGGCGAGTCGAACTGATACAGTTTTAAAATGTTGAAACATGTAGAAAAAGTGCGCGCCAAAAAATGATTTAATTAATTAATTGGTATTAATTGGTATTAATTGTCTGTGTAAAGAAACTTATGACCCCCCATAATATTTGGGACCATAGATACGGCCCATTATGATTACTCAAGTGACAGCGAGTGCCCATAGACGTGCAACGTCGACACATCTAGGCTTAAACATACGTGTATCATAGATTATTGTTAGATATATATATATTTTGGGATCATTTATGGATCAGTAGAGAGAATTGTTCTAATAACAACTGAAGTGGTGTGAGGTTGTTTACATGTTTATATTCAGAAAGGACTAAGATGTATATGGATTAGAAAAAATGTAAATCACAAGATGTATAATGTTAAACGATGTTTTACAATGCCATGTATCTGAACTATAATGTAGCAAGAAATTATATCGCACTCTCAGGGTACACTTATGTGTCTTTTGATAGCATATCGCGTTGACCTATTAGAACATAACAATATAGATAAAGTTTTAAGCGGTCATTCAATTATTGGTAATTAGTGACTATGTCAAAATGTATATTCTGTATTTTAGATATTCAAATATTAGAAGAAGTATATTTACATATATGAAATATATATACGACGTATTTCAAAGTAAGTTGTTGAGATGCTATATCTAATTAGCTATCCCAGTGCATATTAATTAGCTATCCCAGTGCATATTTAACTCTATAAAGCCATACAATATGCATGTATGTAGTTACTTCAATTTCGGAGTGTCTGCGCCCGTCGCAAAAACTCCGAATTCGGAGGGTCTGCGTAATATTTCTGCGACGGGCGCACAAATCCGAAATTGGTGGTTCTGCGGACTCTAAATAAAAAACCATAAAACACATAACAATCATAATTCAAACTTCAAAATAAGAGTTTTTGCGTATTGTATTATAATAGCCTACGCTAAAAGATCTCAATCGAAGTTTTTGCGCCCGTCGCAGAAACTCCGAAATTGGAGGTTTTGCGGACTTTAAATATTATACCTCCGAAATTGGAGGTTCTGCGGACTCTAAATATTATACCTCCGAATTCGGAGTTCTGCGGACTCTAAATATATTATAACTCCGAATTCGGAGGTTTTGCGGACTCTAAATTATAGCTCCACAGGGAGTCTGGGTTATCAAAAGCTTTCAATTATCAAAAATACTTAATCTATATACCAAAATCCCAATCCAAGTCTAATCCTTTGACACATGTCAGGTTTAAAATCTATTCAAAAAACTTAATCTACAGGGTGAGTCAAAATAGTCAGGTCTCGTTTTTAAAAAAGCAGTAAAAATACTTCATGTACCAAATTGATAATTGTTGTCATTGTTTATGAGAGTAGACATACTTCTTCATAACTGGTGATGTTTTCACGACAATATCATATATAATTTATCACGCCAGATTTACAACATATTTACGAAAATACGCGAAATCCAAAGTGTTCCAAGTTTGGTGGTGGATGTTAACACTACTGTAATATTAGTTATTCATACAACACAACAACACACTGTATAACTGTTGCAATTTATACCAAATTAACATGTTTGTTTTTGTTGAATCTCTGATAAATAAAACGATATTGTAGGCAAAGTATTTAAATAAATTATAATATAACACAGTATTGCACAAAAATATTCATAAAAATGAATTATGCACTTGGCCTGGTAATTTGTTAAAGCACAAACTGTTTTAGATAATATAAGATCTGTTTTCTCTCAGACTTCTCTCATATCAGTTCGATTAAAATAACAAGTTTCAAAATACTTTGGTCAACATTTTTGTTAACACTCAATAATGTTTGTTATAGATTTTCTCTGATTGCACGAAAACTATTAAAAATACAACCGCAAAGACAATAGAATATGTGAATACCAACACGCCTTTAATTGACTTATTCAAAAAGCGCGCGTTAAACTCGGATCCCTTAGATAAGTTGGAACAGATTTTATTTCACAGAATTTGGAAAAATGCACATATCTCCCGTTTCGAATGACCAATTTGAATGAAATCAAATTGAGGTTATTGCTAGCAATGCCACCTTGCTAGGCAAGTCATCAGATATATTCATTTCCATTTTAACTGGTTTAAACAAATAGGGGAAATTGGGACCTGACTATTTTGACTCACCCTGTATATTGCGTTTAATCTATTAAAAATACTTAATCTATATTAAGGGGGTATGGACTCGCAGGTACAGCCTCCGTGAAACTGCCGTAAATTCTTCAATATTCATTTAATCTTTATAAACGTATACAGTTTTTTGCAGAAAAGGGTTCAATGAATCCAACCATGATAACGAAATTGACCATTTTGGAATAAAATATAAAAAACACGTTTTTTGACCCATTTTAGGTTTGGAAAAGATAACTCAAAATATATTTTGTTACATTTTGTCATACTAGTTTTATGATAATCCTGATAACATTCCCCAGGAGCATTTTTTGTTTTGTTTTGAATAATCGATTATTTTTGGAGTTATAGACCAAAAAGTGCCAACAAAAATGTTTTCCCAAAAATGTGATTTTCATGATTTTGGTGGTAAAAAATCACGTTTTTTGGCACTTTTTGGTCTGTAACTCAAAAAATAATCGATTATTCAACAATTGCACCTGAGAGTCCACACCCCCTAAAGCCATACAATATGCTGTAGTTAAATAATTATTTAGAATAACAGGTTGTTATGTAAATTTAAAAATAATTGTATTAACCTCAAATATGAATTCTCGGGAATTTGATATCAAAATATTAGAAAACTGTATTGTTTTGTTTTATTGTTAATTTTGTGTTAACATGTTAGCTTTACATTTTGGTATGTAAATGGTGTGTATGTTGCACACAAAAAACTAATAAAAACACACACAAAAACTGTATTTACATGTTTGATATAATAATAAAATATATCAAAATGAGTTGATGAGATGCTATGCACTCTCCCTAACGCTAATTGTATTGTTAACAGCACTCAATACAAAGTATATTGTGTATAAAATGATTATTGAGCACAACACGAGTGTATTTATGGAATTGTATAAACTATTGTCCTAATAATCATGATAATAGAAAATCGTTTTATCGTTATTCAAGTCTAATTTTCAGTTAAAACCGCTCGATGTTTGCTGAATAATTGTTTTATTTTAGAGGATATAATAATATACATTTTATTTAGTAATATTTTCTATTTTCTTTTATCGAATGAATAATGTAGTTGTGTATGGTTTAGGTTAAGAGTTTAATTAACGGAATATCTATGTGTGAAGATTCGTGTATATGTGTGAAGGATAATAAACTTTGAAGACAAAATTCACGTGATTCCTGAGAAATTCTTTATCTCATAGGGGGTTGCGGAGGGACGGATTTTTTTTGTTACTTTTTGTTGTTGAGATATATACAAACCCCGTGTTCTCGAGCATGTGGCTGAGCACTGGAACAAGTGATTGCTTCAAATTGGATATCATTGTAAAGATGAACACATCAGCTTTTAAATGATATATTACACTTAATAAACATATCCCGCGATATTTGAAAATCATGTGCTTGAAAAAATATTCCAAACTTTTTTTGAGCAGTTTAGATGCGGCGGATATTCAACTCGTTCAAATGCCGCCAATGCTCTTCAAAAATCAGTCTATTGACTTTTTAATAACACGCTTTTACATTGAGAGGTGCCAAATGTGGTGACGCTTATAATAGTCTTCAACATGTTTAAAAAAATAAGACATCTTCAATCCTCTTCACTTTAACACTTTCCATGTGGCAGATGTCTGCAGACGACACTTCCAAAATGTTATAAATTGATCCAAAAATATCGGACTTAGACGCGCAAAATATATCATAACTTTGCAGAGGAATATCCGATTTTGTTCATTTTTAAAGCAAAAGAAAGCTAATTCTCTGGGCTGTGATTTATAGCAACAACAAAAAATCCATAATATGAAACCTCTCAACCCCTACTTCCCCCTTAACCAATCATGATCCAACTATTGGATGAGAGCTTAGAAGGAACAACACGACCTGTAGGGATAACCTTAAGTAAATAATAATCTATTAGTCTGAGGGAAAGTTCAAAGGCAATCAATCATATTATCATATTCTGATCTGGATTGGTCGTATACTCATACGGCGGCTTTGGTTGCATCATTGCAAAAAAACTGACATCGACTGGGATGCTTAATGTGTAGCGGAAAAATAATACATGTACATGTGCATAAGCAATTGCTTTTGAATCATTATTATTATTCATTATTTCTTTTAAGATTAAAATCTTTTAAGGGAAAGTTCAAAGGCAATCAATCATATTATATTCAGATGCTCGGTCCCGGGACTTAATGTGATCTAGATATAGATAAACATAGATAAACATTAGATTAATTTATCACAGTAAATAAGGCACTATCCATCGGTTCAAAGATCGTTCAATAGAACTATCGAAATAGCTACCATTCATCATAAAATTACTTCAGTGCATTCATTATCGTGGAAGCAACCGAATGTACATTAACATTACCTGTCGGTGGTATTTACAAAATTGTGTATAGGGTAATACTTTTGCCAACTTATCGTCAAAATGTCGTCTGCTTTACACGAAACATACGAATATGTTGTCTGCGGTGGTGGGAGTGCGGGTTGTGTGGTAGCCTCTAGACTCTCAGAAGATCCAACACATAGCGTGTTGTTATTAGAGGCGGGACCATCTGATCTTGATTGGTTGGATACTCATACGCCTGCTTTGGTTGCATCCTTGCAAAAAACTGACATCGACTGGGATTACAAGGTTAGTGAAAAACTTTCAACATTTCTTTACTGCATTTTGCATAATAGTCAGCGTCATACTGCTATGGACATAATTCCATAATACGTGCGCAAGTGCGTACATGCGTAAAAACACCCGGAAGTGCGTACTGGACGCTTTCAATAATTATCGCGCGTCTTGATTGTTCAATCGTGAAATCAAAATATGCTCGCCTCGCGTGAAATGACTTGTATTTCGTCCATAGTATTATGACAGTGAGTGTAGTAAATTGCTCAACAAAAGAAAGTCGTACACTTTGTTTAGGTCATTTAAAGTAAGTTTCGATTATTATTTTACCAAACAGGCTAGATAGACATTTGGACGAATCTTTTAGGCACATTTTGATACCAAACATAACACCTAGAAACAAAGATAAACTATGATTAGCGCCATTTAAAGAAAGTCACATTTGTAATACACTGCCCGGGAGGAAAATGGGCGTGTGTGACACTGTTATAACCAGGATTGACCGGCGGGCAATCGATCACACAGTGCACCCTCACCCATTCATGACACTTTGAATTTAAATTAGCCCGCGCATTGAGGGGAAGTGCGCAGCGATCAACACGGGACTGATACGGCTTATGTACTTATAACAATTTGTGTTTTCTTCCACGTAGTGTATTGAAAATGTGACTTTTGAAAAGTGACTAATTTTCTATAAATGGTGCTAATCATGGTTTATCTTTGTTGTTAAGTATTATGTTTGGTATCAAAATGTGCCAAGTATTTATCTAGTCTGGTTGGTAAAACAATAATCGAAATTTACTTTGAATGACCTAAACAAAGTGTACGACTTTCTTTTGTTGAGCACTTTAGATGATATGTTCATAAATGCAAAGTAATAGCTTTTTTGCGGGAATGATAAAGATTGATGCTAGCTCAAACATTTGCATATAGTTTCTTCAAAATAAGACTGATCTATGATCGTTGGCTCGGATGGACCCTTCAGGAACCGATTTATGTTGTATACGACACAGTATCCGGTTGACGAATCAAATCAAGCTCATTTTAGCGGTAGCTGCCTCACAATTTCACCTAGAATGGTGCCAAAGATTTCAACAACAAAAGTCATACACTTTGTTATAGGTCTTACAAAGTAACATCCGATTATTCTTTGACCAAACAGCTACATAGACATTTGCATAAACCTATTTGGTACTAAATTTGCATATTGCAAGTAATGGTGCTAATCGCCGTTTCCCATGTACCTCAGTGCATATTATATCTTTTTTGTTTGTGTCATCACGAGTGGACTTGCTACAGCGTATTAACAAAAGATCAAGTGCAATGCTAAGTCACATTAAAAGATGTGTGCATATTTCACCTGTTGATTGGCTCCTAATCAAAAAATACTGGCTTGATTTAAAGAATTTTTTACATTTTACATTATACCATGATTGCACAGTGCATTTTTTTTCTCCTGAATCCACAAACTATACTATTAATTCACTTTTTCAAGAAACATCTTTCAAAATGGATTTGAGGTCGCATGTTATTTTTAACAGCAACATTACGACCACCACTACTATCATCATTCCACTTCATTTCTAAAGACTCTTTGAGAACCAAAAACAGAAGCAAACACACTAACAGAACAAAACTAAACTTATTTTGATGAAGAACAAATTATAAACCTTCATTATTTTGCTTGACTTGTTCATCTTTTTGCCTTGAATGTAAATGTAATGTTTTGTTCAATCTCTATTCTTTATTCGCAATTATTGTCTTTAAGGGTTGAACACTTACCAGCTCTTTTGAATGATTGTAATAATAATTATTATTATAACATGAATCGTTCATATTAAATACACATTTGAAGGTATTTCTTGATATTTTTAAGAGGTCAAAGAAGATTTTAAAGACACCACCACAATGCATTGCGTATTTGCAAAATGCTCTAATTCTGAACCTGATATCCAATTTGTCTCGGCTCCCATAAACATAAGCACACAATCATGGCTTCATAGCGCGTTTATATTTGGAGCTCTTAAGTTCTAGTCTACATAAATGAATAAATTAGTTATCAGTGTTCCTTTTTCTTATTTCTAAAACTTAAGAGCTCCACAAATGCATCATGTGAAAAAGCCTTAGTTGGCTGGTGCTCCCGCAATGCATTGTGGGATATCCTTAAAATCTTCTTTGCACAGAGGTAGAGGCGATAGTGGAGTGGCGTGAAGCAATAATGAAATAAAGTGAATATTTATTTTGTATAATGATAGTTTATCAATAATTTGAATACATCCTTTAACATGTTTAACTTGCAGTGTGAACCTCAGGAACATTCTTATCATGCTTATGAAGATGTTACTTGGACCAGAGCTAAGGTTGGTCTTTACCTACAAATGGATTACATTGTGGAATGTTGAAGATTGCTTATCATACCATTAGATATACTATATTATTTTTCAGAAAGTTTAGATACATTTTATTTCCTCGTAGTTAAAATATTACAAAATGCAATGATATGTTATCAATCGAATAACTAGCGGTTCATTTTCCCACGAGTATGTATGACAACAATTTTACTAGGAAATATCTTATACTTCATTCTACATCCAGTTTGATACCAATTTTGAGGATTAGCTATTGCAGCTCCTGTTATCATTAATGTCTGAATCGTTGCAGCAAAACACAGATGAATGTACAAAATGTTAAAAAAGGAGAATTACATGAACATTAAAATTCAATTTTAAAATCAGCAGTTACAAAACAGAACGCATTAAAACTGTTAAAGTGTAGACTGTATAACTGATAAGTATAAAATGGCGTACTAAAGACACTAATACCAGTAACAAACAAAGGTGGTGTGGTATCACGAAATGTTGTGATGTAAGACGTGGCTCAAGTTGTAAATTGCATCTTTTCATAAAGAACAAAGAATACAAACTGGTTTGTCATGATGAATTCTAAAATATATCGTGTAAATATCTCGTTCAATTTAGTCAAAATAATTATTTAAACTGTTATCTCTTAGGTTCTTGGTGGATGTAGTTCTCATAACTACATGGTGTTCACTCGCTGTTCGTCCGCTGATTATGATTCATGGGCCAAAATGGGCTGCGACGGATGGAGCTGGGAAGAAGTACTGCCCTACTTTCTGAAAACCGAGAATGGAATATGGTATGGAATGGAATATTTTCTTAACATACGATTGAATTTAAATGGAGTCTATCCCTTGTTCATGGTTATATACGATTAAAATGATCGTCCAGAAGGAACTCGACAACGACCCAAAAAGGGTGAAAACGCCAAGCTGGCAACAGTGAAGTGGCAACTATTTACAGACTTTTATAACTTTCAAGAAATGCAATTTGTGAGACTATGTCTTAACAAGTCTTTTTCGGATGGCGCATTATTTACTATAGCCTTTTGTTTGCAAGAAAGAATTCACTGATATCCAGTCTCGAAACACCATTTAGGCATGATCTATGATCAAATATTTATTTGCCCTGTTCATCCCAAAACTTTCATTTATTACGTCTTACAATTACTAGTTTTAAAGATAATGAAAAGTATATTTTTGTGACCACGAACAAGCCTGATGACCGTTATATCTCGCTCTCCTTTCATGTCAACAATTACCTGCATGTGGTATAACTTCAAAAGTGATGAATTGAGAATTACATTTGACCTACATTTTTTCGTAATGGTTCATTATCGTTTTCATTGTGTGAACGTATGAGCGCTACTTCGTGATCATACACTACGAAAATATTAATGTTTAACTGAATCAAATACCAATACCTATTGTAGTAATGTTTCATTGCTTTCATACCGTTTTGTGTGTGTGTAAACAGCCCAAGTTTTGCTAATTCTCCGCATCACAATATCGGTGGACCTGTGACAGTCTCTAAACCTCATCGTCCAACAACGGTGTCGTCTGCTTTTATTGAAGCAGGTAAATGGCGGGAACATAATTTTTAAGATTTAAAAAAAGTATACTTTTGGTCCCAGATACTGGTATACCAGTATCGCACGATACTGGCACATCAAATTTGCCAGTATCAATCGATACTGGTACAACTTTATTGTTCCAGTATCGTCCAATACTGGAACACCAAATTGAGTTTCAGTATTGGGCGATACTGGCACATTTTATACGTGCCAGAATGGAAGAATCGTACTTCCATGGTGCCAGTATCGTCCGATACTGGGACACTTTTATAAGCATTGAACGATATTGGATGTTCCAATATCAGATGATATTAGTACAGTCCAGAATCTGGGACCTAAAGGCTTACACTATTTCCTAAGATTTTCTAATTTTGATTTTCAACAATAGTTTGAATCCTTAAGAACAATCAATATCAAGGTACAAAGGTACTCTGATAAACAGTCCAGACAGATGACCAAATCTGGAAATGTACATTATCTGGAAATCGATTGCCTGATCTGAAAACCAATGCTGTACACTTTCAAAAACTACCAAATTGATTAAAACATAGATTTCAGCAATTATTAAAAAATAGTTTCTCGCCAAACTTGAAATAAGGTCGTCCCCGTGCAGAAAACTGTTAATTTCGTGAACAATTTAATTTCGCAAAAATAGCTCTTGCTCAAATTCGCGAAAATAATAACCGTAAAAAATAGCACTGTATTTATAATGGTATGTTTGTTTGGTTTCGACTCGCAAAATTAAGTATCCACAAAATTAAAGCATTTTGGTAGTTCACAAAAATAACTACCTGCAAAATAAGTTGATCACTACATTTCCAGATTTGGAAATCAATCCCGATTTCCAGATTTGGTCATTTGCCTGGACTGATAAATCACAAGTATGAGTTCAAATGCAAATTTACTTTCGGCGTAACAACACTTTATTTTCAAACCTTGCCGCCATTGATGAAATCATTGCTGGAACAGTTTTGCCTACTGTTTACCTACCGGTTGCCGATTGACATGGAACAGTTCCCGGTGCTGCCTCTTGTAAAGCATGACCGGGAGGCGAATTTATTACCCGTAACAAACATTTGGCCAAACACTGTATACAAGTATCGCTGTACAATGTACATGTGCATGTGTACACTATACGCTTTATTCCGTAAAGTATCAAATGATTGTTACGGTAAATAATATCGCGACCGGGAGTTACTTTGTATCTGAAACTTGCTCCCGGTTGAAAGTTTCAATGTCTGATATGCATGGCAAAAATATATACCAGGGTATATCTGTATCAAGAACCTTGAAACAGCTCTCGGTTCACCCCAAATGTCCATGAACGGCGGGAGCTACTTTTTTCAAAGATAGCTCCCAGTGAAAAGACCGTTATTTTAGCAGTAGGGACACGAAGTAAAGCATATTCGTAATTTCTTTTTTTAGCTATACAATCTATAAGTATGGTAACTACCACAAATACAACGCGGAAATAAAAATCATGTTGATAAGTTGCAATCCAATGATCATTATTGTGATCTTTTTATCAGGATTTACAAATTGTTTGCATCGTTTGACCTAGTAATTGTTACTCTTTTCAAACATTAATCAATATGGTATTCTTATACAACAATTATATAATCTGTGCTTTATATATTTTAGGGATCGAATTGGGCTACAAAGAGGTTGATGTTATGAGTGGCGACATTGTAAGTATAATACATGGTGTCCCATAATGATTTATAGTATACAGAGAAAGGTGCATTTATTTAACAATAAATACCATTGTTATAATTGATCAACGTGCTTATGATTCCAACATGTACATAAATTTAGCTTTTTCTTACTAATTTTGCATTTTAAAAATCAGACGTTGCTGACAGAAAATATGGACTCTTTGTTCCAAGTTTGATCAAAATTTATAAACCATGTTCGGCACAAAGCACGATCTCAGTGATGGTAATTTGGTGTGTCCTCTTTCATTTTCAATATGAAGTTAATTGACATCAACTGTTATTGATATATTATGAAGCGATATTTGAATGGTGCGAGGAAATTGGTTTGCTTGAGTGACTCATATCATACTAAAGCGGCAATTTTGAAATTTTGTGTAAGTTTTATCACCTGAAATAGTGAAAAAACACACAGATTTTAACCGATTTTCAATCATGTCATGCAATATCTAAACGGATAAAGATATTTTGATGAAATTAAGAGAGAAAGTAAAAAAGCATGTTCACCGTTGTATAGGTATTATACTTACACTTTAATATTGTTTTTATATTTCAATATTTTTTTCAAACACGGTATAAATCATTCTGGGACACCCTGTATCAGCTCGGGTATGGACACTTCAGCATAATTTCTGAGGGAATTTGTTCGCATCAGTTTTCGTTGTTGGGCATCACCATTCCTGATGCATGGAGTGCAACTCATGTCTTGTTTTCAAATGTTTCATTTCTCATAGATTGGATTTGGTGACTTTCCTGCTAGCATAGACAAAGATGGAAAACGATCTAGCACTGCCCGTGCGTATGTGCACACAGCAGCGGACAGGAATAACTTCTCTGTGCGATGTAATGCTCACGTTACGAAGGTTTGTTGGAAGATGTCGGAATATGGTTTGACATTTTTTAAAGATTTCGAGGTGTTTTTGATTCAGCTCACCATTGCCCAGAAGTGCATTCAATTTCACCTTGCGTTTGTAAATAAAACCATGTCCCTTAGTGCAGTCACTGACATACAAATATTGACTGCAATGAGGGGCATGGTTCAAATTATAGGTATAAGCTTACCGAAAATTGATATGATTGTCATGCGTATTTGACAAGACACGTTGTATTTCGGCTGTCAGCTAAATCAATGAGGCATCAATGATATCTTAGATGCCCTCTTCGTTGTAAACAAGAGCAGATCAAGGTATTTGTTCATCCATTTTTAAAATATCTACACCTTTACTAATAACACTACACATGTACCGAAGAAGAAAACAAATTTACGAATAAGCCAAAGATCAGCCTACCACCGCGAATATACGGCACGCGTTGTAGGGTGGACCAAACAAATCATTCACCGCGTCTTCGCCGTATTATTACGTTCCGTCAATCGGGCGGCAGTCGGGGTGATTCGGATGATTCAAAGTTTTCCAACCGGGTCGCAGATTGTTTGACCGTCAACCTTGGGCTGTGACGTCATCAAAAAGACTATATGCCCCGGGCATAGTTGTTTTTCTTGACGTCATATCGAAATTGAAGTCATAGCTTAATTATCCTCTCACTATTAACCAATCAAATGACAGGAATCTATATATGCGGTATATAATTAAAACTATTGACCGCTTATGACGTTAAAAGCGGCCAATAGGATCAAGTTTGGGACAATTGAGTGTAGATTGTTTTAGCAAATTAGTGTATCGTTAAATCGCTTCCACAGTGTGTATTTGCTAGAGCTTTCTGTAGAGTTTTGCCTTGAATGTATTATTTGCTTATTTCATTTGATCAGATCTTGGTCTATAATCGAGAGTTTAGTGCTACACAGTCTTATACACAAAGGCTGACCTTTGGTTTTTTTTTACAAGGACACACAGTTAAGCATCATAAGTATGTAACTCATATAGTGCCTTCTCACATCACAAGAGGATAGTGTTCAAATATGTTGCGATATTCCACTCGTAACAGGCAATATTGTACCCAGCGCTCCTTCGTGGTCAATTATAGATTAATTGTATAAAAAAATGTTTCCTCTTTCAACAGGTTGACATACAGAACAAGAAAGCAGTCGGTGTACATTTCCGTACCAAGGATGGAGATCAATACGTGGCTGTAAATAAAGAAGTTATCGTCTCGGGAGGAGCAGTCAATTCACCTCAGGTAGGTATCAAGAAACATAATGGATCGTGTTTTATCAGGTAGGTATTAGAAACAGAACGGATCGTGTTTTATGGTATGGAGAGTCAGCGTTGGGACGTGACCTGACACCGTAATGACTTACCTTAAGCTTGGTCTTATTGAAACATACATATACATGGACTTGTCTTGGATTTTTTTCTTTGTAACTCATGATTTGGTATGTCACCAGGGAAGATGAGAAAGAAGGAGAGAGCTCAAGCCCTTTAAGCTATAATACTTAGATTGCCCCTATTCATAGGTCCTTTGTACTCTGTGTTTGTGTTGGCCTCTTTATATGGCACTTGAGATTCCCATTCAATAAGTGTGTGTTGCCGACCGACCCACGCATCGCTGATTCACAATTTTGCTTATAATATAATAATCGATGAACGGAAGTGACAGCTTGTGGTGGTCTGTCTGATCATGGAAATACAATACGGGGAACATTTAGCGTAGTAATGTATATTTTTGAGAATTCCTGCAATTTCCTGTGAACATTTATTTATGTTTTCGTCATTGGAATAGGAAAGAGAAGAATCAATGAGCATATTTATTGAAAAATGGTTTGTAATGGATGATTTGGTTGGATAAACGCTTACTATACAAAAAACACTTATATTTTCTTCTTTGTGTTGTTTTAAAAGAACTTGACTAATATCAAAACAACCTTGAACACGTACAATGAAACTAAAACTAAGGTGTCTTTGGCTCGGTTTCAGCTACTTCTGTTATCAGGAATAGGGCCTCAAAGTCATCTCCAGGAATTCGGCACTGGATGTGTAGCAGACTTACCCGTCGGAAAGAATTTACAGGTAAAGGATTACAAAGATAATATCCATATGTTTTTCAACATTTATATTTATTTACCTCCTCTGATTTTGTCGAGGTGAAGCCAAAGAAGATTTTAAAGACATGCCCTTATTCTGGTCTCCAATTAAACTCGGTTCCCATAGACATTAGGCACACGCCTTACTTGCTCTTCTTCGCCGACGCAATATGGTCAGCGTTCTTTCTTTGTATCTGCTACTGAGTTATGGAAAAAACTGGGTTAAAGTTAAAGGATCTGCCAAAACATGAGTACTATCTATCAATTTCGTTTCAGGATCACTTAGCTGTCCAAATAAAGGTTTCCGTCAAGCAGGGGTCCCAAGTAAATACTGGAATAAACGTAAGTATATGTAAAATCTAAATCCATTTTTCCCTCAATAATTATATTTAAACCCATCAAAAAAGTTCGGATGTTTTCTCTCAATCTCCTATATTTCGAATATATTTGTTGATGTTCATAGTGTGTCGCAAATAGATAGAAAGCTGATGTGTTCATCTTTACAATTAAGTTTTAAGCTCCTTACTTAAAGAGATCACTCGGACCATATTTGAGTGATATGTCTGAATTTGGAGGATATTTCTAGAGGTTTTGTCAGATATAGGTTTTTGTAAGGTGTGAAAATAACGGACAATTTAAGTATATTCTACATTTATGGGTAAGAAGGGGGAAAACCCGGAAAAGGCTTGCTTCGAGATCCCTGAATGCACCTTTAAAGGAACAGTTCCATATTTGTTATACTCGATACAATTATCAAGAATTATCCGATGAGTTCTTTATCGAGTCTGATTAGAAGGGAAAAAATCGGGCTCCATATCGAGCAGCAACTAAGGGATTATTTATCGAGCAGCATAATCCCCTTGTCTAAATATAACAAAGGACACGTGGTGCGGTATGTAAATAAACATTATTATCTTGGTGTATTTGATTAAAATATCCCGGGTATTAGTGATTATTACACCTCATACATATTTAAAAGTGTATACTCTTTTTTGATTGGTTCATTTTTAACCAAGTCGGATAAATACCTACCGAATGTTTGATTAGGTTTATTGCACTACCAAACATGCGAGAGTTTGAACTACTTCCCACTGATCAAAACCGTTACCCGAATCAATTCTAAAGCCTATGAATATTACGTACATGTTAAACGGTGACGCCAAGTACGGGGTTGATTGACAACAACCATTACAACAAACATCGCGTCTTCCTGCTATACATCTGCCGAAGAAATTCGCGAACTAAACAGACGCAGATTTTAGGCTTCTTTTGGATAATTATGCTGCATCAAAATCCGTGGAAGGTCTGCAGCAATGATTGTGAAGAACTAGGACACGGGTTTAAATGATATTGTTCTTCTGCCAGGGGAATTAAGTCCGCCGCTTCTTGGCTCGCTGTGGTTACTCTTTGTAGGTGTTAGGCAGGCATAGGCTTACTACTACGACTACGAGCCTACGCGGGAGCAATATCAGCTTTTTTCTTTCGATTTTTAATTTAGTTTAGACAATGAAATATGTATGAGGTGTTATAAAACAAATACAACATGGTTTCTTTCGGGAAAGTAGTGCAAACTACTGGCCCTTGGTGTTGGATGACTGGTGACTACCTCCCTCCACTTCGCGTCGGGAGGTAGTCACCAGTCATCCAACACCGCGGGACCAGTAGTTTGCACTACTTTCCCTCAAACCATCTTGTATTTGTTAACTACTGGCATAACCCTCAAATCGAGCTCAATATCGAGCTCCAATATTGGGTCTCAACTTAAAATATCGAGCTCAAAACGTATCAAGCCCCGATATGTATAAATGGAACTGCTCCCTAACTAAAGTTTGACATACTTGTTGGTTTAACTCCACCCACAGTGCCCTATGGATACGAATGGTGTGGAAGCAGTAGCATTCTTCAAAACAGGACTTGAAGTTGTAAGTCACAAATATGCTATTTACTTTAAAACTTTCCACGCAGCTATTAGTTTTACCAAAACAAAACAGATTTTGTTCGAAAACCTCCCAAACTTTCAAGGATTACTGAATCAATACTAAACATTTATTTCTCATAGTGAATCCAAATAATATGGTGATGAAATTCTATGATTTTGACATTTTTTGAACTGTCTGCCGCGGGGAAAGTGTTAAGCTATTACACTTTGTCAATGTTCAAGAGTATTAGAGACAATGTGAAGACGTGAGCGCAAGAAGTCAATAAGTCCATATTTGACATTTTGAGATACAGGCATTTAAAGTTTACAAAATATTGTAGGAATCAACGTAAAAGTTCAATTTGGCTGTTACTTGGTGATTATTGGTTATGTCTCTGGGATTTATATCCTACACAAAATTAGTACTTACATTGTTTAATGATCAATATTAATCAGTTATTGATTTTGGACTTACGCACTTCTTGCGCTCACGTTGGCACCATAGTATTTGTACAGAGTTTTTTTATATTACCAATTCATAACAAATCTTGCAAAAAAATAATTCAAGCCTTGAACAAGTAATACTCAAATTTATTCTAATTACATTTCTAGCAATTATAGCCTGTAATTCAATGAAATTGGAAGTTAGTTTGGTTGAATTAGCCCCCTTTTACCATGGTGTAGACAAACAGAAAAAATGACAGGAAAATTGGCTCTATTTTGTGGAGTAACAAACAGTGTTTCCAGAATCTCTTACAGCGTAAAAAAGAAAAATTATGATAAAACGACATATTTTCCCCATTAAAGTTGTTTAGGGGAGTGAGCCATTAACGAATTAATATATTTTGACTTTCAAGTGCAAAAAAAAAAAAAAATTGGGCAGTAACATTGATAATTTACTTTGGTTCATGTTTTAAAAACACCATAATGGGTGGACTTACATACTTCTTGCACTCACATTGGTGACAGTGCTAAATTGGACCCCCTGAAAAACATATTTAAAAGTCTCAAATTTGAAAATCAGTAATATTCACAAGTTTCTTACCCCTGCTGCCCAAAACCATGTTTAACTCAATTTGGCCAAAATGGACTTAAATTGACTTCTTGCGCACACGTCTTCATGTGCTTAGCGGTAAGTAGATACACATTGACGTTTACGGACTTCTTCTTTTGACACACATGTGGTAGAATTGTTGACAGAATCGTTGTCTTTGTCCTCAAAGGTGTAACCTTACCCTAGATTGACAAGATGAGGTCAGTAGTATGATCGAATAAATGGGTACTAAGAGATGTGTTGAAGGCTGCGCCCTCAATTATATTAGGATACAACCGGGATTTCTACATTTTTACAATTGTATTACATACACAAACTTACAGCTGTAATTATAATAAAATTATTTTATAATTATCTGACGAAAATAAAGTTTCTGTAACATTGATTTCGCATTAAGTCCTAGAAAATAGTAACTGCAAAATACTACCATTTACACACATGAAAATATGCTTGGGAATCCCATTCCTACATGATGGGTACACCACGAGATTGGGCTTCGGTTTTTCGTCGCCATACCGTAGGCCTATATCAGTCCGGGCCGATTTCCCGTTCAGGAAGCATTCCTGAACTGGAAGTATTACCCATAATCTCTTGCGAATGTATCTATTGCAAAGTATTTGTAGTGGTAATACCAAAAAGACCAATTTATTTATTTTAACCAAATATGATGGATCTTTGAATTAATGACGATCAGTAAATGAGTCAAAAAAACTGTTTAGTCATAATTAATAGATATTATTGTGGTGATTTTCCTAATTTATTGTATTATTAAGAAATTGGGCGAATTACCTCATTAAATATTCAAACTCTTTTTAAAAAAAAGGTACACCTAACACCTTTTTTTTCCTCGACAGAAATTTGCATAATTCTATGATCTTCCATATTACCAAGTTTGAGCGTGTCGCAAAAAAAACACGAATCGATCCATTTTAGCTTGTAGTCAACTTCATAGACCCTCAAATCAAAATAACGAGATTAAAACGAGCCACTGAACGCTGAGAACGACAATAAAATCTATCATTATATTATACAACATGTTTCACCCATATCGAAATAGGTCTAGGTTTAATTTGTATGCCACAGTTCTCTTGGCCTTATGAAAAGTGGGTTCCTGTAGAGGACTACCCAAAAAATATCGCATTGCATTATGGGTAATACTTCCCGTTCAGGAATATAGCATTCCATGATAACGCAATGAGAATGGGAGCGGGGGGGGGGGGGGGGGGGGCGCTACCATCGTAGACATGGTAAAGTATTTTGTAGTACTCAGTTGCATGGAAGTAGTTTCTTAATTCAAAACAAATAATTGCAACGATGATTTACCTCTTTCAGCCGGACGTTCCATCACCAGATATGCAATTTCACTATCTCGGCGAATTTTATCCATTCGGACCAGATGAACCAAACATACATGTACTTAAAGATCCAAAGTAAGTTGTGTCCTATTTGAAGGAAAAAAATCAAGAAAATAATCCTGTTTGATTAATGCGATGAAAAAAGGAAACACTACCGACCTGACTGACCATTTAAAAAAAATGAGTGGGGAGGAGGATTCGCCGAGAAAAAGATGTGTCATTTTTTTTATAGGTTCATCATAAACTTCCTTGACCAAATGGTATTTGGGGAGCTGCATTGAAAAATGGTGGATGTTACAATCTAAGTGCGGATAGGTTTGCGCTAGAAATTGGCAGCACCCTAGTTGATGCGACCTGATTCTGATGATTCACCAGCAGCGAAATTACAGCGCTTTGATCACTTTGAAAAGGCGCTATATAAATACTTATTATTATATTATTATTATCCAAGCTTTGTCTTTGGTTCTTTACGGTATTAACTCTAGAATGACATTTTCCATTCAACATATCGCTCAAATAAGGCCTTGGTTGTACAGTATTATTCCATAAAGTTGCGTCACATTCAGTTGCCATCACATTGCCTCTAAGTTATCTAGCTCCGTGAGGTTTCAGAAATACTCCGTAGGTTCCGTGATTTCCTACATCCATTTCCATTATGGCGACTTACGACGATTAAGACAGCTCTCCACGTTCCTCCGATTTTCATACAGTTCTAAATCTTCCTTTAATAATGATCTTTGTGTCATCATTGAGCGGTTCTACAAAAGTATTAATCTGGTAGTTTTGCCGTTTATTATTGTTAATGCCGCCCATTATAATGCTAAGAAACCCAAACTATCAACTATTTCATCTTCCAATAGGTTGTACCCAATCCTCTCCTATGACACGACAAAAGACGAGCGGACAAAGAAAGAGGGGTTTACCCTCTTTCCGACCTTCCTACACCCAAAGAGCATCGGTGAGCTGAAACTAAAGAGTGCTGATCCACTAGTCTCGCCTTCAATTGCTCCTCATTATTTTGAGGACCCGTATGATGTCCAAGCTATGATTCAGGTGAGACCAATGGCAAACTCTCGAGTAGCCCAGTGGCGGCAGAGACATCATAACTTAAGGGGCGGATGGAGATCGGGACGATTTAAGGGGGGAGGGGGGGGGGGGGGGGGGGGGGGGGGGGGGGGGTTCGCGACATTTAGGGGGTTCAGAATTTTCATTTCATGACCAGCGGTTATCTGTCTCCTGTGTCTACTTGTTCCCATTGACATTACATTACTTTGAGGACCCGTGTGACGTCAAATTTGGTACTGGATTCGTGCCTTCCTCATCCACCCAATAATGGTATATGAGCCTTGAGAACTTGTATTGGTTCCATTGTCCAAGTTATGAGCTATATTCCAAGCTGCACTGTGAGGCAGACACTGGTGCTCTAAATATGTATCATGATTGTAACGCAGGCAATTACGAAGGGGTCAAACTTTGCATTTTCCCTTGATCTGTTGTACTAATTTTAAGATCTGTCAGTGAAGTGACATATGTTCACAAAACTGACCAATCTCCATCCAGATTTCAGTTAGAATACTAGCGCTGCTCCCGGTTGCATCTCGCTACGCTCGTTCAGGTTTTGCAGTGCTATGATTCAGGTATAGTAAAGAAGAATGCATGAGCAACACCAGCATGCTTCACTTTCGGCACATGATCAGTGGTTTGCTGTCTCCGATGTCTTCTTGTTTCAAATTGACATTAAATTGGAATGAAAGGCTTTCAACTTTGCTGATCAAGGGTCTTTAAGAAAATCACACGCTACAAGTAATGTAGTACAATTGATGTAATTTCAATCAATTCAATCCTCTGTATGTTGTTGTTGTTGTTGTTGTTGTTGTTTTTGTTGTTGTTGTTGCTTTAATTGTTAACTTTTTGATTGGTCAAAATCATGTCATATCCACGCTAAAAATCGCTTATGTTTAAACCCGTACCTTACCGTTATGTTCTCCAGGGTATTCGGGTAGCCAGAAAAGTCATAGAATCCAAAGCTATGGAACCATTTGAGTAAGTATATACCAATGTGGAAATCCTGCTGCCGTTAATAGTATCAAACCATGACAAAGATGCAATATCAAATGAAATAATCATCTTGGCTTTTGAACTTATTTGCGAGCGCTACTGTAACACCACATGTTTAGCACATTAGCTGAAAATGTTAAACTGTGAAGGGCATACTGAAATATGAACGTAAATAAATGACGTTTTAACAAGAATTCAAAAACGTCCTACAAAGTTAACCCTAACCATCCTGAATGCCGCAAATGTGCACGGTAAAGTCTGTCTGTGCCAGCTGGCGTGGCACTTTTTCGATGCAATAATGGCCCCAGGCTACATAGTCGGGCCAATACACTGGCCCGAGTATAGTTGGCCCCCGTGGCGCACTGGTAGAGCGTTCGTCTGACAACCGAGAAGTTGTGGGTTCCAGCCCCGGTGGCGGCGCCACTCTTTTTGTCCGCGTTTTTGTCGTTGAAAAAGAATTTCTTCAAAATGTGACTTAGGAGGTTAGGGTTAATATACAGACATGTTCATATCACAAAATCGAAATTGGTTACAGAGATGGTTTAATTAATAATTCAAGGTAAGAAAGAAAGTATCAATTTTGTATGACCACTGATCCGGCGTTGACAGGAAGTATTACTTTTCAGTGACGTCACGTAATATTTAGGATGCATTATTCTGAATCTGATGATCATACAGGTGATTTATTTGGTGGTAGGCTCCCTCGTCACCGTTCAAAAGGTATTGTTTCATGTTACTATTTGCTTTTTTATTAATAATTTTAATTTTGATTATAAAACGGTGAGGTTCCACGTATTCTACAAGTGTTTGACAGAACAACATAACATCATATGGATGTTATGGTGCAATATCATTTTTACCGAATGTAACTAATGCAAATTTGACGATGAATAACAATTGCATATCAAGATATTTATTTGCCTCAATCATCAGTGTATCATATTTAACAGTTCTTGAACAAAAAAGTGAAATGTATAATGATTATTTTATAACCATGATAATACACGTTGGTTTCCACAGGTGTCAAATCAACAATCTTAAGGTACCCGGTATCGAACATGACGAATGGTCTGATGAAAACCTTGAGGCGTTTGCAAGACATTATGCCTGGACACTTTACCATCCTACGTCAACTTGCAAGATGGGAGCCAAAGATGATCCCACGGCGGTAGTAGATCCCCAGTTGAGGTAAAGCACCGTTAATAAATTCACTCATATTATAGTCCTCGAGAGATACACTTACCAGGTAAATATGTATAATGCCAAAACTGTAAATATATTAACAATTATAAATTTGTAAGAAATGGTTTTCTCTTTAATCTTGGATATTACACGTGTAGATTGACTGAATATTAACAGAGCTACGTGTACAAAACCAAAATAAAGTCCGTTGTTTCTTTCCCATTATTTTAGCATTTGGTTCTTCTACACGTACACGCAGCCTCCGTGTATAGAAGCAGATTATTGACTGATGGTAGCGACATACATACATACATCTAACACCCTACACCCCTACACCCCTACCTACATACATACATACATACATACCTACATCCATAACATTTCTTATAAGGCGCAATATCCAAATACATGATTAAGGCGCAACTAACAAAATTATAGCAATGATTGAGAATATAAATATAACAAACAAAAAAACCCAATACAATCAATACAAATATAATTTTTTAGAGTTTTTTAAAGATTGCAGTAGAACCGGCATCTCTAATATGGCGTGGAAGTGAGTGGTGAGATTTGTTGACACATTTAACGCGCCTAATTGTCTCCTCTTTACAGGGTTATTGGCGTCGAGGGCCTCAGAGTGATTGATGCATCCATCATGCCCAATGTAACATCTGGTAATACCAACGCGCCCTCTATCATGATTGGAGAGAAAGGAGCTGATATGATTATAAATGGAAAATGATATTTTTACTTGCTTGTATCGAGTCACATTGCATTGTAGATATCAGTTAATTGTTTGCTCCAGTGAGGGCGGCATTTATGGAAGATATTCTTTTTAGTTAATGGTTGCATTTTATTTTAAACTTGATTTTGTGTGACCAATCTAGATAAGGGGCGGTCATTTTCTTCGGTAGGGCGTCCCAAATGTCATTTATCGTCGTCTAATTTTATTACACCCTACTCAATGGTGATTATTTGTATGACCCCCCCCCCCACCCCCCCCCCCCCCCCCCCCCCCTCACACACACACACTCCTACTTAAGCTATCACACGAGCGTGCTTTGTTATTGTTCGCGGAGCTGCGTCCAGATGCATGAAATGCGCGAACTAAAGTGCAGCATGCGAGTGCCGATTTCACGGTCATTCAATTTGGGTAATTAGTGACTATGTCAAAATGTATATTCTGTATTTTCAAATATTAGTAGAAGTATATTTACATATATGAAATATATATAAGACGTATTTCAAAGTAAGTTGTTGAGATGCTATGCAATCTCATTAGCTATCCCAGTGCACATTTCACTATATAAAGCCATACAATATGCATGTATGTAGTTACTCCGATTTCGAGGTGTCTGCGCCCGTCGCCAAAAATTCCAATTCGGAGTGTGTGCGTATTATTTCTGCAACGGGCGCACAAATCCGAAATCGGTGGTTCTGCGGACTCTAAATAAAAACATATAAAACACATAATGCACTTATCAATTCCACCCCGGTCCGGGGAGCGATTATTTTGTTCGTACATCAAAAAAACCAAAATCAGTTCATTTGTTTAAAAATGTAAACAAATCATTTTATTCAGTGAATTTTGCTTTATTTCGTATTACAACGGAATAA
Organism: Ophiura sarsii; assembly: GCA_035610835.1. NCBI lineage: Eukaryota > Metazoa > Echinodermata > Ophiuroidea > Amphilepidida > Ophiuridae > Ophiura > Ophiura sarsii. The sequence continues at coordinate 67,178,445 of CM069443.1, read as the reverse complement.
ATGAATTTTGGTTTTTTTGATGTACGAAAAAAATAATCGCGTCCGGGGGACCCGGGGATAGTGGGGATTAGCCTGCCGGGACGCGATTTTATTTTTTACTAATCAACATTTGTAAAATTTATTTATTCCGTTTTAATACGGAATAAAGCAAAATTAACTGAATAAAATGATTTTTTTTTAAATTAAAAAACTGATTTTACAAATCATGATTCAAATGTTTATTAGTAAAAAAAAATCGCTGCCGGGACGTACACATTGCCCAAGTTAGCGCCACAGGGATTCTGGGATATCAAAAGCCTTCAATGACCAAAATCCCAATCCAAGTCTAATCCTTATCCATGTATTGATTACTTATATTGTTGACACTTGTCAAGATCTATTAAAATCTATTAAAAAAACTGAATCTATATTAAGCCATACAATATGCTGTAGTTAAATAATTATCTAGAATAACAGGTTATTTTGTAAATTTAAAAAGAATTAGTTAATTAAAAAAATGTATTAGTAAACTGTATCGTTTTGTTTTATTGTTAATTTTGTGTTAATATGTTAGCTTTAAATGTTGGTATGTAAATGATGTGTATGTTGCACACAAAAAAACTAATAAAAACACACACAAAAACTGTATTTACATGTTTGATATAATAATGAAATATATCAAAATGAGTTGATGAGATGCTATGCACTCTCCCTAACGCTAATTGTATTGTTAACAGAACTCAATACAAAGCATGTTGTATATAAAATGATTATTGAGCACAACACGAGTGCATTTATGGAATTGTATAAACTATTGTCCTGATAATCATGATAATAGAAAATCGTTTTATCGTTATTCAAATCTAATTTTCAGTTAAAACCGCTCGATGTTTGCTGAATAATTGTTTTATTTTAGAGGATATAATAATATATACATTTTATTTAGTAATATTTTCTATTTTCTTTTACGAATGAATAATGTAGTTGTGTATGGTTTAGAGTTTAATTAACGGGTTATCTATGTGTGAAGATTCGTGTATATGTGTGAAGGATAATAAACTTTGAAGACAAAATTCACGTGATTCCTGAGAAATTCTTTATCTCATAGGAGGTTGCGAAGGGACGGATATATTTGTTCCTTTTTGTTGTTGAGATATAATACAGGGTGGTACAATAAAACGTTGACATTTTTTGAAGCCATTTTCAGAAATAATTCAATGTTTAAAAGGGTTAGTGACTTTATTTTCATAATGGATCATTTCGACAAACTATTTAATTTAATTTCATATTTATTTATCCGAATCAACATTGCACATTTAATAAATAGATGGAACATACAATAATCAAATATAATAAATATAAAAGACAATAGTAAAAAACACAGACAGAAAGCATGTTGATAAGACCAAGGATAGCCCAAAAAGCCACAAGAGCTTATTTCCATTGGGGTCCTTTCAAAATAACAGCACAAACAAGAGAGAAACAACTAACAAGTCAAGGCATGGTAGCCCCTCCCTCTCTCAATCTTGCTTTCATTGCAAGATGAGATTTTACTTCTTTTTTGAAGTAGGCATAAGTATTGCTCGATTTAATATCGCCTGGAAGAGAGTTCCATGCCCCAACCGCAGTATATTGGAAGGTATAACTATACCTATAAATATACAACTATGTCTGTGACAATTAAGAGCAAAATATCGCGCAAGTTGTATGGTGGTTCCATGTTTGACATGGTTATAGGCCATGCATTGCGATGCGGGAAGATCATTAACACCATAATCCACAAGTTTCTCCCTATATTCAAATGTTGGTTACGGTAAATTGTATCGCGACCAGCACGTCCTATACGGTTCCGATATGATCCTATTGCGTCATTTAACGAACGCAAACCACAAACCGCGTAAACCGAGAACCGCGATATCTAGTTTTAAATAATCTAATATTCAAATATTCTTGTGGTTTGTGATGAATAATATTGATAAAAATGTTGTTTCTGCTCAAATTGAACTAACTATCAACATTTAGTTGATAATTATAATTGTTTTTATTGCATATGTTTATTTACACACTGAATGACGATTCTAAAAATAGTTCTCCTGCACATGAAAAGTGGCCAAAGCTGAATTTGACATACCTGAGTAGATTTGCCATTATGTGATAACAAAGGCTCCAAAATAGATAGAATTCTTTTTATTATGACACATTAGAGAGTCCTTAACATGATCAATTCTATTTCACGTATGTACATATTGTATTGTATATTTCTTTCCCGCCCCCCCCCCCCAAAAAAAACCCAACATATTTCGTATGGGACCCTTTTTTGACACACCCTGTATCGACGTTGACGTAACCGTTGACATTACCACATCAACCTTACCACATCAGTAACCGAGCAGCAGACGAGATGTTTTCAAAAGTGTTTGCCAAAATTCAATCACAATGTATTTTTATATCCGCAGATAATCGATAACAGGTTACGTCACGCAGGATGACCAGATCAAAATAATTATGGAGCTTGATTTACATTAACCAATCATGATCCAACTATTGGATGAGCGCTTAGAAGCAACAACACGACCTGTAGGGATAACCTTAAGTAAATAATAATCTAATAGTCTGACAAATTGACGCAAACAAATATCTACTAATAGCATAAGTTATCAATCATTTGTAATACATTTGATTTTGAATGTAAACACGTCTATTCATTTATTGTATGAGGTCAAAGTATTTTAATCAATTCGTCGCTGTTCTGACATACCGGCACATCACAACAGAATTAAGTAAAGTGATGTGCCGGTATGTCAGAACAGCGACGAATTTAATGAACAGCCCGTGGTAGATTCCGGAAAAAATTATGAAGAGTAACCATAATTTATTGTCAAAATGTATTACTTATATGTAATCCATTGCAACTCCCTTTTAGTGCAGATCATCCATAAACTCGTTTGGCTGTTCTTAGCCCGTCTCGGTATCTGAAGAATTCATCCACACAGTTGAAAACAAAACACAGTAAGGGAAACGGTATCGTCAACATGTCGTCTGCTTTACATGAAACATACGACTATGCTGTCTGCGGTGATGGGAGTGCGAGTTGTGTGGTAGCAGCCTCTAGACTCTCAGAAGACCCAACTTGTAGCGTTTTGTTACTAGAGGCGAGACCATCTGATCTGGATTGGTTGGATACTCATACGGCGGCTTTGGTTGCATCATTGCAAAAAAAACTGACATCGACTGGGATGCTTAATGTGTAGCGGGAAAAAATAATACATGTACATGGGCATAAGCAATTGCTTTTCAATCATTATTATTATTCATTATTTGTTTTAAGATCAAAATCTTTTTAAGGGAAAGTTCAAAGGCAATCAATCATATTACCATCTGATCTGGATTGGTCGGTTACTCATACGTCGGCTTTGGTTGCATCATTGCAAAAAAAATGACATCGACTGGAATGCTTAATGTCTAGCGGAAAAATAATACATGTACATTTGCATAAACAATTGCTTTTAAATCGTTATTATTATTTATTATTTGTTTTAAGATTAAAATCTTTTAAGGGAAAGTTCAAAGGCAATCAATCATATTATATTTAGATGCTCGGTCCCGGGACTTAAAGTGATCTAGATAGATAAACATAGATAAACATTAGATTAATTTATCACTGTAAATAAGGCACTATCCATCGGTTCAAAGATCGTTCAATTGAACTATCGAAATAGCTACCATTCATCATAAAAGCAACCGAATGTACTTTAACATTACCTGTCGGTGGTATTAACAAAATTGTGTATAGGGTAATACTTTTGCCAATTTATCGTCAAAATGTCGTCTGCTTTACATGAAACATACGACTATGTTGTCTGTGGCGGTAGGTGCGGGTTGTGTAGTAGCCTCTAGACTCTCTGAAGATCCAAGTTGTAGCGTTTTGCTATTAGAGGCGGGACCATCTGATCTGGATTGGTTAGATACTCATACGCCTGCTTTGGTTGCATCTTTGCAAAAAACTGACATCGACTGGGATTACAAGGTTAGTGAAAACATTTTAAAATTTCTTTACTGCATTTTGCATTATAGTCAGCATCCCAGTGCTATGGACATAATTCCAATAATACATGCGCAAGTGCGTACATGCGTACAAACACACGGAAGTGCGTATTGGACGCTTTCAATAATTACCGCACGTCATGATTGGTCAATTGTGAAATCGTCACGCTAAAGCAGGCATAGTTGTTGCGCATTTCATCCATAAACAACAACAGAATATGAATATACTCTCGTGAAATAACGTCGTCGGATAAAAGTTGACACAGTGCTTCAACTCGGGTGTCGATATCCGTCGACATCGGGCGATGCGCAACGACAAGGGTATGAACGGACCTTAATGGTGCTAATCGCCGTTTGCTATGTACCTCAGTGCATATTATATCTTTTTTTTTTTGGTGTCATCACGAGTGGACCTGTTACTGCGTATACAAGTGCAATGCTAAATCACATTCAAAGATTCTTTTCTATTTAATTGTTTCGTTTTATTCCAAGATATTGCTTCATTATACCATGATTATATAGTGCATTTATTTTCTCCTGATCCACAAGCTCTGCTGTTAATTCGCTTTGTCAAGAAACATCTTTCAAAAAGGATTTGAGGTCACATGTTATTTTTACCACTACTATCATCATTCGACTTCATTTCTTAACACTCTTTGAGAACCAAAACCAGAAGCAAAAACACCAACAGAGCAACACTAAACCTTTTTTTTGAAGAAGAAGAAGAACAAATGATAAACCTTCAATATTGACTTGTCCATCTTTTTGTCTTATTAGTCTTTTAGGACGAATACTAATCCAACTCTTTCACTTTTGAATGATTATTATTGTTATAATTATCATTACGTCGTTCATATTACACATTTGAAGGTATTTCTGGTTATTTTTGACGTCTTTGCCCAGAGGTAGAGGCGATAGTGGAGTAGCGCGAAACAGTAATGAAATAAAGTAAATATTAATTTGTATGATAATTCATTAATTGAATACATCCTTTAACTTGCAGTGTGAACTTCAGGAACATTCTTATCATGCTTATGAAGACGTTACTTGGACCAGAGCGAAGGTTGGTCTTTACCTACAATAGAATTACATTGTAGAATGTTGAAGATTGCTTATCATACCATTAGATATAAAATATTATTTTCTCGTAACACGCTTTCATTTTGAAAGTAGTTAAAATATAATAAAATGCAGTGATTGTTATCGATCTAATAACTAACGATTCAGTTTCCCAGTTGTTTGCAGTAGGCAGATGAATGTACAAAATGTTAAAAAATAAGAATTACATGAAGAAACAAAGTTATATTTTAAAAATCAGCAGTCACAAAATTGAACACATTCAATTTATTAAAGTATAGACTTCATTACTGAAAAGTATAAAATGGCGTATTAAAGACAATACAAGTAACAAACAAAGGTGGTGTGGTTTCACGAAATGTTGTGATGTAAGACGTGGCTCAAGTGGTAAATTGCAGCTTTTTATCAAAGAACAAAGAAGAAATCCAAAATATTTCGTGTAAATATCTAGTTATTTTTTTCAAAATATATATTTTTAATCTCTTAGGTGCTTGGTGGATGTATTTCTCATAACTACATGGCGTTCACTCGCTGTTCGTCCGCTGATTACGATTCATGGGCCAAAATGGGCTGCGACGGATGGAGCTGGGAAGAAGTACTACCGTACTTTCTGAAAACCGAGAATGGAATATGGTATGGAATGGAATATTTTCTTAGCTACGTTACTCGTAAGTTATAAGTTGGACCTATAGATTTATCCTTCTAGATATTTTAATAGTTATCATCTAGGCTGCGTTTACTTGAACTAGCAACACTTGTCCCGCCGTGTCCGAAACTCAATTTCTACAGCGGCATAAGTCACGTGTTCGTTGTACGCCGAGGATACACTGAGGATACGTCGAACACGGCAGACATACGCTACGAATACGTTAAGCATATATGTTGGTCATACGCTCGCATACACTGTGATACGCTGTCATGAGTTTGTTATAAGTTAGTGATACGCTATCAATACGTTAGTCATACACTTTGTATACGTTAGTCATACACTATGTACACGTTCAATACGCTATGGATACGACCATTCCATCACCGATGTCGACTTTTCCTACGCAATTCGTTGGGAAGTTGGACGTTCTTGGACGTTCTTGGACTCTGACAATTTTCGAGCTATTTTATGAATACGTCGGCATACGTTCAGGCCATACACTATGGTGTGACAGGGCCTTTAATATACGTCTTACAACTACTACAAGTTTAAAGATATTGAAAAGTTTATTTTTGTGCCAGACCACGAATAAGCCTGATGAATGTCCGAGTAGCATTTCATTGCTTTCATACCGTTTTTTTGTGTGTGTATTAAACAGCCCAAGTTTTGCCAATTCTCCACATCACAATATCGGTGGACCTGTGACAGTCTCTAAACCTCATCGTCCAACAACGGTGTCATCTGCTTTTATTGAAGCAGGTAAATGGCGGGAACATAATTTCAAGTTAAGATTTGGAAAAAGTATACTCTTGGTCCCAGATACTGGTATACCAGTATCGCACGATACTGACACATAAAATGTGCCAGTATCCTTGGTACAAATTTATTGTTCCAGTATCGTCCAAAACTGGAACACCAACTTGTTTTCCAGTTTCGAGCGGGCGATACTGGAACATTGTATACGTGCCAGCATGTAATAATCGTACTTCCATGGTTCCAGTACCGTCCGATACTGGAACACTTTTTTTTGTACCAGTATTGAATGATATTGGGTGTTTCAGTATCGGACGATACTAGTCCAGTCCAGAATCTGGGACCGAGAGTACAATTTTTCCTAAGATTTTCTCATTTTGATTTTTCATAAAATAGTTTGAATCCTTAAGAACAATCGATATCAAGGTACAAACGTATTCTAATAAATCTCAAGTATTAGCTCATATGCCTGGCATTAAATTAATTTTCGGCGTATCAACACTTAATTTTTCCAACCTTGGCATTGCCATTGATGAAATCAATGCTGGAACAGTTTTGCCTTCTGTTTACCTACCGGTTGCCGGTTGCCATGAAATAGCTCCCGGTTGCTATTTTTTGTATTACTAATCAACATTTGTAAAATTTATTTTATTTTGTTTTAATACGGAATAAAGCAAAGTTCACTGAATAAAATGATTTAAAAAATAAAAAAGTCAACTGATTTTACAAATCATGATTCAAATGTTGATTAGTAAAAAAAAAAAATCGCCTCCCGGTTAGCCTCTTGTAAAGCATGACCGGGAGGCGAATTTATTAACCGTAACGCACATTTGGCCAAACACTGTATTGTATTGTATGTACAATGTACATGTGCATGTGTATACTATACGCTTTATTCCGTCAAGGTACTAGTATCAAATGTTTGTTACGGTAAATAATATCGCGACCGGGAGCTACCTTGTATCTGAAACTTGCTCCCGGTTGAAAGTGTCAATGTCTCATATGCATGCAAAAGTACATACCAGGATATATCTGTATCAAAACCTTTATCTTAAGTGCATGTATATCAAATGAAAGCGTGTGACTTCTAGATTCCAAATTATGTGGGTTTTTTTATAAACTTCTAGTAAGCCTCTATGCCTTTTTAATGTTTTCGTTGACTCCCCTCACTAAAAGAAATTTAGCGACCTTGCAAATCCACGGGGTGATGATGACATCATCTCCTGTACCACCTACCTTACACTACCAGCACAGACAACACATACACACACTGCATGGAGAGTCAATACATAAATGTACTTGTATAACATGCATGGACCACCACATAGCATAACATTTATTTAATTCTACGATGTAATCATGGAATTATTTGTATTATATACCTGTATTTTAATATATTTTAAATCATCGTGTATATGGGCAATTCCATATGGGAACGTGAAAAATCACTATGGTCATTGTGTATAAATGCATACTAGGCGCGGCGAGGAACAAAATACAGATTTTGAATAGCTGTATGTGTTTGTGAAAATCCTGTTTGAAGTTGTGTGATATTTGGCTTCGAAATTTGGGAAATAGGAGCTAAATATTATAACATTAAATAAATCCTAAAAAGCAAAAGGCTTAACTTTCTAAATATTTTATATTACACAGGTTTGGGGCAAGTTACTTTATATCAAAGGCAATTTTCACCAAGGGATATGGTATTTCCAAGAGAACATTTCCTATTTTGGTCTGATCTAGATGTAATTCCATTACCGAAAAGTAAATCAAGTTTTTCTACTGGACTTGTTCTTGCTGAATTATGATGTCATTGTTAATTCTCATCCTTCACCAACCTACTAAGATTCTCAAACATCAACTTCAGTAATATCTACACTTGTTCTTATCAAAACAGTGGTAACGGAACTACATTTGGCAACAGAATTACATTAAGTTCACAATTACAACTTTAGCTTTCTGAAGCTATAAAGTAACTTTCTATGTCTCTTTACTTACAGAATATGTATGTTAGGTTATTATTTACTTTAGTACAATTTTAAACACATTGGTCCAATAGTGTGATATATTGGGTGTTTTTATGTTTTTCCTCCATTTTCTGGTTTTTAAAACAAACACAAATCATCTTTGTGAGCTTAGTTTGCATACAGGGATTTTTATTTTAGTTAATAATAGTGGAAGTCATGCTGAATGTTAACACACTCATTTAGATAACATGGATAATCTGATATTCAAACAATTTACATTTATCTGGTAAATTTATTCACAATTTCGTAACAATGAAATTGTTTGTCATCATGTGATGCATGTAGATTGATATACCAATCGTTTAAATTTTCGATATAATATTAATATCAAAGATAGGAATTAGATTTCTAGATTTCTATCTTCTAATGATCACCAGATCATCAAAGTTATCACTACAGCTGGTAGGTATCATCAATTGATAAATTAGATCTTGAAAAACAACTTTCATTTAACTTGCAAATCCATATCTCAGGTGACACAGAAGTTTTAGCTATAAAGTATAATATTACACAGCAACAAAACACAGTGAGCATAAAAAATACAATTGTGTAAACATATATAGTCATAGATAATTGCTATCCATTTATTTATAACATCCAATGCTCAGATATCATTCCCTAGCTAAAACCTCCTTTAACTAGATGCGATGAATAATACGTAAATAATACACATTACCCTGGAAGTACATGGCATTACTGATGCTTTTATAGGTATGATTCAACGTTGCATCTTTTTTATGAATCGTTTAGCAAACTAAAAGGCTCTTATGGCCATCAGTAAAACTATTTAGTAGTCATATTATATATTTTGCCAACCTTATTATTACCGAAATCACTTTCCCTTTACCGATGCCATTAATTATTGTAATAGAAATACGAAGGTGATTTAAATACCTCATATACCGGTATATGCTATTTTGTAGACCATGTACAGAATACAAATGCTTTTGCATATGGCTAGCCCTGAAATCATATGATAGTAAGGAGAGCAAAATGCACGTGATTTTAGAATGTGAATGTATGGTTATTGGCAAGGTAAATTAATTGATTGGATTTAGATAAAATGTAAAATAAGGTATACTTATGGATTTATTACTATAGCTATCTATCTCGGTCACCTAACACTAAGGGGCTGTGGTAGCTTACTATTAGTATTGGCCATCACGAGACAGTGACGTAACTGAGTATTCTACTCATTGCAGCACATAACGCGCGCGCCTACTCTAGGCGCTGACGTATACACACGAGCGAAGAAAGTTGGAAGATACATACGTGCTGTATTATGGGTGAAGTTTTGATGTTTGATCACTGAGATCTCAGAGCGAACTGTTCTACTAGACAGGGTGACGTAGGGTCCCCAAACTGGCGCGGGAATCCCAGTTCTATAAATAACCAACTGTGCTATCTAAACCTACCAGACTGTATTAACAGATAATTAAAAAAATACTTCCACCTTTTAGCCCGGTAGTCATGGTAATTTGAGCTGTTCTTCCGGTCAAAGACATCCGGCGGGGCACTCTGCCCCCTTGCCCCCTGACCCCCTCCCCCTCCCCGGAGATACGCTACTGTTATACCGACACCGTTTATGACATTTGTCGTTGAACCAAACATTGTCTCCAGTTCTCTTGGTGACTGTCTTACATGGTGCACTTACTTAATGAGCAGAGATTGGTAAATGTAGTAGTAACTTTGTGTGAAAAAAGAAATCAATCGCATTTACCGTTTGTCTTATAGGTTCAACCTTTTTACTGCAGTACCCAGTCACAGTAAATGCAATTAATTTGAAAAGTTCCAAATGTCGACTTTGTTTTCAGAACAAGATCGATTCTTTCTAATATTACAGGTTTTTTTTGTGTAATATTTTGGATCACCATATTATGTACAAGCACCAATGGATATAGCGCTGAGATCAGTGCATATATATATTTCCATAATAATAAAACAAATATTTGCATTGGTCTCAGTTCAATTTTATGAGTGCTTAGAAGACGATGCAAAATATTACATTGACTACTAGTACTATCGTGCAATTCTTATATAGTGGGTGTGGTTTGGGATGTCAGCAGGCAATGTTATTGGTTTTTGGCTGATGTTCAGCCGACACGCCCATACATTATGAGACAATGGTGTATAGTTTGGGCGGGGTTTATTTTATTCGAAATATAATACCTTCAGCGCGTATGATCAACGGACTGGCAGGTAGCGAAAAAGAGCTGGTGAGTTTGGTTGACCAACTGGACAAAACATCGACAAGATACGGCATGAAAATAAGTGCAGAGAAAACCAAGCTGATGAGTAACAAAGACGAAATGATAACAACACCAATCACAGTCAATGGCCAAAGACTGCAGACAGTAAAGAAGTTCAAATACCTTGTGCCATCATCAGCGACGAAGGTTCCAAGCCAGAAATCCTTTCAAGAATCGCACTTACAACAGCTGCCTTGGCGAAGTTACAACCCATTCGGAGAGATGAAAACATCACTCTCGGCACCAAACTAAGGCTTTTGCATGTGCTGTGCCACTCTTCGACGCACTTCCTCGTTTGTGATGTGGTCAGTATATGAAATGCCAAGGAGGCGTCTAAGACTTCTCATCTCTACCGCTTCGATCTTTCTCTGTAGTTCTGCCGTCAGAGTCCATGACTCGCATGCATACAAGAAGATGGAGAGCACAGGAGCATGCAGAAGCAGGTGCCTGTATTCTCTAAGTCTTGCGTATGAGTCACTTATACGTACGGGTAATACGCACTGATATTGCAACGCGGCCTGACAGAAGCATACAATAATGCGCATCATTTAACGTTGAAATATCACTAAACGGCCGAGTGCACCAATGACGGGTAGCTGAAGAATAGCGCTACCTCGCTAGTAACTGAGGCGTAACCCAAAATTTTGAGAGCGCCAATGCCGGGTAAGCTACTAGGCTAGTAACTGGCGGGTAATTTACGCTAAATGTTATACCTGACCGGACCCAAGAGTAAGTTGGGGCATAACATTTTATGCCACAAGTCAGTCGATTCTAGCAGTAGCGTAAATTTGTTGTGAACATTGGAGGGGATGATCCGCTGATGCTGAAAGACCAATTTCGCTTGCATGCCCGGGGGATGTATATTTGAAGTGGAATGTGACCCCTCATAAGCTGAAATATTTTATATTTTGAAAATCCATTCATGCAATTTGGGGATTTTTTTAGTCAAAATTTAGATCAACTCCTTTTGCCCATTCAAACACTAATCGCACCGACTTTGGGTCATATTTTGACCAAAATGTACTATAATTGTCCAAGGATCTTAAATAATGACTAAATAAATAAACTTATTATTGTTTTTTATTAATTAAAACTGAAGTTTCAACATTATTGTGAGTGGAAGGGTATAACTAGAAGAAAATAAATAAAAGTATATCGTGCGGGGAATCGAACCGGGGTCCTGCGGTTAACAGGCGAAGGACAAGGTATCCATGCCACGGAAGTATGAGTGTAAAGAGGTGTGTTATAATTGTATATAATTGTTTGTATCGGGTGCTTGTGTTTGTCATTAAAATTGTGCTTTTTGGTGCAATATTTGTGTGTGCCCCTCGCCCAAAATATGTTTGTAATGTCTTGATAGTCCTTATTTTTGAAAAAGCGTTGAACAAATTCGAAGTTTTTGGCCAAAGAAATACCGTCATTTTTGTTCGGAACGCAGGCAGACTCAACGTGATTATTTATGTTAATTATGTACACTCACCTATGACCTAGCGAGTGACGACACATTTTAAATATTACGGAGGACCACTCACGTCAGTATTTTACAGTAACCTATAGGTTAACACTTCGCATATGCGCCAATTAATTTGGTAAGGGGACGATGCTGATTAATGTGGATATTTACCTCGCTAGTTACTATTCTGTTGTTATTCGCCAGTTGTGCTCTAAGAATTACATCGTTAGTAAGTTACGCTACAGTTACAGCATAACTACTAGGGAGGTAGCTTACCTCCCTATTAAGTTACCCGTCATTGGTGCACTCGGCCGATTATAAATCTATTAACAAGATCAAATAAATTCTATATAATATAGTACATAGCACTATATTAATCCAAACTGGCCTACCCTAAAGCCGTCTAACTACCTCTACAGAGGCGTCAGGGTGTATCTCAATTCAGTGTCTTTTCACGGATGCCTAAATTCATATTCGAGCAATAAATGTCATTAAATTAGACACCGTGAGGATTAGTAACATTAGTAAAGGATATTTGTAAAATATAATTTTCGAACATTTTCAGATTTGTTCAAAAACTTATGAATCAGTGTATCCTGCCGTGTGTTTAAAAATACAGTTTTTTTAAGGTTTTTTAAGCAAATTAAGATTTTTTGTTGGCTGTGAAATTAACAAAACAAATTTAAAATGTTGATAAATATGCCAGTCATTTGGCTGTAAAATGAGTGGGTTTTTTCATTGATTTTGTAAAAGTTATCGGTCATAAATGTAGCTGGGCGTATCCGGTATCGAATTTAATAGACATTATAGAAAATCGTCCTTAAAAAATGCCAACAACTCTGAATTGATCACGGGATAAATATATTCTTCTCGAATTGCTAGAAAATAACCACAGTGGAGTTGGATACAGTTATTACAAAGCTTACAATTTTTGAAAGATTTTTTAAAGGTTACAAAGTTGTATCCACAAATTTGTAAACTGTTCTGTCAAAGTTGAAAAATAAGCCTCATCTGTTTAAAACCATTAAAACAGTTTACATCTATTCAACGTATATTGCAGTAGTCGGATATTTGAATCCGCTTCTCATTAGAATCGGCTTTTAGTAAAAAATAATCATATTTAAGGCGGAAATGGGCCATGTATCATTAGACGATAAAAGCAACATTATTTTTATTTTATTGGATAAACTAATTACCTATTAAAAGGTTATGTAGGATCTCGCATAAAACGATAGAAATAATCATTTAAGGTGTGGCCAGCGTCTGTGCAATACCGTACTTGTAAGTCTTTCCTCCTAGGCGTTTTTACTCACCGGTGGGGTAAATAAGCGAATGGAATAATCTCTTGCAATGTATTCCGAAGGGAGGGGTGTATCGGGTCAGCGTTCAGGTTGGTTGGTTCGAAACCCGCTATTCGAGGAAGCACAACAAAACAGGTATGCCAGCTATATACTACTTTATTGACATGTAAAAAGAATAAAATTATGATTTTAATAATAATTGATATACCTTTGTTTCAAAATAACATGTTGGAGATATGGGCGTTCAAAGGTTTTGAAATTTCATACAGGTCTGAACAATTGTTGTTTCATTCATAAAAAATTCGATGAGATAATATGGGTTATCCATGTTATTGTTTAGCTGCCATCATCTCGGGAATTGTAACTGTGATTAATTACGATTTTCAACAAGAAGGCGCATCTGTTTCATGATATGTAGGCCAATTTGGTACCACGGTTCATGCAATGATTTGGACATCATGCACCGATTCAATTGAATGTAGCATATGCTGGGTGCAATTCTCCTTTAATAAAAATAATAAAATACGATACCAAGCCGCCCTTGCTGTTATTTGAATTGTTTTAATACCTGTCAGTGCTCTTTAGTTTGAGATGTGGGGACTGTGACATGACCATATAAAAGAGTTAATTGTTGACCTGGTATTAATGTGAGGAATGGGAGTATCTGGCACATGCCTAGCTTTGACACTTAATATATAGTATATAGATCATGATACATATGGAAGAGGCGCCTTTTTGGTAATATAAACATTTGTACAATGGTCACATCTTAAAGTATTGCATGGACAGATTGATTGACTTTGAAACATATAACTGGTTACTATTTCAAAATGCATGTTCATACATTCATTAAGACATTGTTGTTAATGTTATTGTTATTGTTACTGCTGATTTTGTTGTTGTAAACTTATAGTAGTTTTAGTTGTTGTTTGATATATTCTGTTTGGATTTTACATGTACCTTTTTGTTTGCTATTAAAGAACAACCACTTTCAACTGTGGACTTTGTTGTTGGAATAGTAGTGTTAGTTTCTGTTCTATATATTCTGTTGCGATAACAATAAAAATTCAACACAACTTAATAACTTTCAACTGTGATGTTTGTTATAAAACACTTTCAACTGTGTATATATTGTTCTTGCAATCGCTGGCAAAAACTTCAGGAACCCTCACTAGTGTTAGCCTTTTATCTCCTATTGTCTTCTGACCCCCCCCCCCCCCCCCCCCCACCGCTTTTGACCGTTATAAACGACACCAAAATGCTTGATGAATCCAACTCCTATCTTGTTAGCTTATACTTGGAGTTCAAATGTGTCATTCTAAATATCACTGGCATTGGAACATAAACACCCCACACACACACCCCACACACAATTTGTCTTTTGACCATTCAAAAGCCAAGTTCAATGACTAGACCACTTTACTTGCCAACATGTAGACATAACAATAGGGCAGTTCCACGCAAAACAGGACATTTCAAAATAATTGAAAAAATCCTGTAAATTTACAATTTTAAGTACTTGCATCACATATTTAGTATCAAATGAAAGATATTTGTAAGCTCTTTCAAATGAGCTGGTTTTCCTCTTAATTGATATACATTAACTATGATTTGTTTTGAAAAAAAACTGTTTTTTGGTAAAATTTTGTGATTTTTTTCAGAAAAGTGCCCATTTGTAGCACCCTTCTCTGACCCCCCCCCCCCCCCTTTTTATGGTTTCACACATTTTGTTGTTGTAAGTTGCTAACTTAGGGATTAAATTTTCATAAATTTACACTTTTAACATGAATTTTTTTTATGTATTTTATTATGAATTTTGCATTGCGGACAAAACGTCACGCTGTTACCGTCACGCTGTTACCGTATGCAAATTTGTTTATTGTATATCATATATTTAAAATCATAAGATATTTTCTTATTTATACAGGGAAGTTTTAGCTGACTTTCTTATAATTACAATCCACCTGATGAAACTTAAAAAATATAAAAAAGTTCACAGAGTTTTAACCATTCATAAATGAGAAAAATATCTATGTCCTTTGCAGCGTCTCGCTGTTACCGCACTCATTAATATTCATATTTCATAAATGTGAATTGGTTTTTTCTTTTTTCTTCTTTCTATGTGTAGGTTGTACTAGTAGTAGTAGAAATGCAATAAAAAAATGTTCTGAATAATTCAAGTGTATATGTTATTTGCATATGAAGTGTGAAAATATCTTCCAAACCGTCACGCTGTTACCGTGGAATTGCCCAATAGCTGATCTGTCACCGCTACAATTATAGAGGCCCAACCTGTCACATTAAAGATGTGTGAATAAATGCATCCTCCCAGCTGTCACACATATCAAACGGTAGCTGTCACATACATGCTATATAGAACAGTAGTGCTGTCATATCCAACAGCCGTATAGAACAGTAGTGCTGTCATACCTAATGGTAGCTCTCACATACATGACAGATAGAACGGTAGTGCTGTGCTACTAGTACGTAATAGTATTCCTCGCTTCGCTCGTCGATACTATTACTACTACTTATATAGATCAGGCAGTTCACTCACGTTCATACCCAATGCAATATCCGATTGCGCATGGCTACTATTTTACCAGTAGTATGACATTGTATTTTACAATTTCGAAAAGCTTTATTTGTTAGCTTATACAAATTCAGAGTTTTTTATTGGTCTATAATCAATAATCTAGCCAAATAGAAAACATTGAGATCTATCCAGAAAATAAGTTTTTCAAGCAAGAAAACATTGTATAAAACGGCATTGGACCAAAGACATCAAAAAGTTCATTTTGCACTGTTTTCATGAGAGTTAACCATATAGCCTAAAAATGGTTTTTGCTTAACTTTTTGGTTTGATCTGTAGCCCAATTATAGGATTGCTTTGTTTTGTATGCTGCACTACTAGGATCAACCCTAAGTGTATGAATGAATGGGTCATTGGGAAAGAGATTACAAGATGGAAATCGAAATTATATACACAAGTAGCCTATTTGATCAAATGTTGTTATATCATGGAAATAAAATGTTCGGTAGTTTTCTTTTCTTTCCTTTATTGTATTATTACAGAACCATTTTCAACGCAGGCGCATTGTCAGCGCCATATTTTACAACTGGTCGCACGCAAGAATCCGAGACAAACGCAGCAGAGATTAAGGGAAAATCTCCTGAAAAAGAGGCTGCAAACTCGACTAAGAATTGCTATACTATTTTGGAAAATCAAGCCTTGGAAATATCAACCGCTCACGGTTATCCCTTAATCTTTAAGGCAAAGACGTGGTTCGGCAAATTGATATGGTCGTTGATCTTTCTCGTCGCTACCGCGGCGTTTGTACGACAAGCGTACGTCCTAATGGATAGGTATTTAGAATTCAGCGTTTCGGTGGAGGTGAGTCTTTCAATATTGAATCAGGGATACTATTAATTTTGGGATAGGAAAGTCCTATACTAACGTACGTAGCGAAAACGGGCCCTTCTGCATAAATTATGGTGATCATCGGAATGTGTCGGTGACCGGCGTTTAACGCGTTTAACAATGTTTAACCAGGTTTAACGGCAGATTAAACGGCATGTTAGTCAGCATAGGTTTGGGGGCGCTATAGATTTACACAGACGACGGTGGCCACGCGAAACCTAAATTTTGAATTCGTAGTGAATAACACGTAATCGCGAATTTTAAACTATCATTTTGACAAATACATCATAATTAAAAGGATTTTTATCGTTAACCGTGCGATGACTGTTAAAAATAATTCAAAATGGTGCACTCCCGTTGCCAAATTGGGTCGTCTGAGAGACGCGTGGCCAGCGTTGCGTCGTCTGCTACAATCATCACGCCTGATCGGTATAGCGCCACCAATTCTATGCTGACTAAGTTCAATTTAAAAGTGGACCCGATCGGCAAGCTCAGTGACACACCCCTGATTGAATTCAATCCCAAAACATCGAATCATCACAGAGGTATTTTCAGTACGCCTACAATTAAGACCGGCTTTATATTGTTGGCATGTTGGATGCTTTTATTATGTAATCACGGCCATCTTGAGACAATATTTGCTTTCCGGCTGCAATTAGGCCTAAAAAAAAAAAGAAGTTTGATTGGCGTAACATGACCAAAACAAATAGGGTAGGTCGGTCGGGATTTTTTTTTTTTTTTTTTTTAATTTTTAAATCATCTACTTTTGAACACTTAAAAGACAGCAGTACACACAAATGAAGAGACGGCAAAAATTCCCTTTTCTTTAAACATTTTTCTTTTTATTTATAGAAACCAAAAGACTCTATGAGTACAAGTTTCTGAAGTTTTAAACATTAACAAACTTCAGATTTCAGGTTTTTTTTTTTTTTTTTTTTTTTTTTGTGTGTTTCCCCCCCCCCCCCCCCCCCCCCTCAAAATAATATAAAATTATTAAAAAATATTCAGGGTCGGCGATGTATTTAGGGTCGGTCGGGTTACGCCAATCAAACATTTTTTTGTTAGGCCTTAGCATATAAAGCGATCTATTCTACTAGCATGACTAAATTATACATTTTTGGAAAGCTCTCAAATAGGGGATTCAAAAATGCCGTTTAGATCAGGATAGGGTGCATACCCCCAAAAATATATTTGTGAACGCTAATAAATATGAAATTTAAACTTTTGTGCTCATTCACTTCCCGATATAGTATATTTCAACAGGTTACCCTTGACAACCATTATATTCTGATGGGGAATTGCATGAGGAACTAATATGCACAGTCAAATCATGATTGGGATAGGTATAAAAATATTACTGAGCTTTAATCAAAATATGAAAAAACATCGATATTTTTTGAACATTATTAATCACAACATGTTACATTAGGTCCTATCTAAATTCTAATAGCATATTTGGATTCCTTGTGAGATTACCGTTCAAAAAGAAAAATGTGGTAGAACAAGTAGTTATTGCGATATGCTAATTCGAATCTAAGATGTTGTAAAATGTAAAAATCTGGACATGCAACGGGAAGGGTGGCGAGTTCAAAACACATGACCATAATGAACACAGGAATGTGCAAACATGATCACAATATCCCGGGGGGGAGGGGGAGGTACTCGGATTTGGTTTGGTCGGGGGTGTGCGGCTGGAGATTCAACAGCACAAAATCATACCCCATGTTTAGGGATTGTTTGCAAACAAGCTGCCCATTAGGGCGGCACATCCCCGTATACCGCATTAGGTGAGTACCCTCCTCCCCCGGGCACAATATGTGGTTAAAAGTGAAAATCTCCTACAAAATAAGTTGTAGGTTTTCTGGGACATGCTGCTGTAAAGCCCTGACATGTTATTTTCATGAACAATTACTGTATGGAAAATGATTACGGGATTGAAAATTTTGAAAACGACTCCTGACCATAAATTCCCCCAGGTCATAAAACCACATGACCAAGGATCTTACATTATTAAATTATGTTTTGGATGCAGAATTCCGAAATATATTCAACACTGCGTGTTTAGAAAGCTATTCCAGGCGTTTTCATGCAGTATAAATATTCTGACGATTCTGAAGATTTATTTTGTGTTCTTTCCAGTTGGCAGTCGTGACTCAAGCTACCCTAGATTTCCCAGCCGTAACTGTTTGCAATACAAATAAAGTGAGGCGATCTGCTATTGCCCATTCCAAACACAAACAAGTATTGACTGTCGATGACAACACGCCTACGGCTTATAAAGGTAAAATGTATCTGATTAGTAAGGTGAGGACAGGTATTCCTATTTCCTTCGAGATACCACTTAAAGGAGGTGTCCCGCAAGCATAAAAGTGTGCATTATATGTTAGAAATATAACTATCCAGCCCAACTTTTGTAATTATATAGAACAAAACACCACACTTATGACAAAAATAAATACAAACCGCAATCTCTCAACATGCACTTTTTAAAATTCGCGGCGATCGAAAGTCCCAGTGTCGGTGATGTCATAGTTATACAATGCACATGCGCAAATTTGAGCACCGATACCCATGACGTCATCGACACCGGGACTTTCGATCGCCGCGAATTTTAAAAAGTGCATGTTGAGTGATGGCAGTTTTTATTCATTTTTGTGACTAGTATGGTGTTTTGTTCTATATAATTACGTAACTTCGGCTCGATAATTATTTTTCTAACAAATAATGCTTAATGTTGTGCTTGCGGGACCCTTCCTTTAAAAGATTCATACATAGACTGTGAAGCTACTAGCTTTATGCATAGACACACACAGCCTCCACTTTGTGTGCTATTGACATCTTTTAATCCATTTAATGTGGTATAGTTTATTTCAATGTTACCAGGAGAGCTGGTTAATAACAATTTAAGGTCATGGGCTACCATAAAAAAAAAACGTTTTCTTTATTTTAAGTCCTACAAAGCTCATCTTTGGATATATTAACACTCTTGACCATTCAGGATGATTGACAGAGAAAAAAAAATCAAAATGTATCTAATTTGCATAATAATGGCGGCCATCTTGGATTTTAACGCTTAATTTATCCCGGGGTACTCCTAAAAGAACGCACTTTTTTTAACCAAAAATGAGCATTTTTCAAAATAAAATTGGCTATAAAAATTAAAACAAGAACAAAATTGCAAAAAAGGCTATGCTACGCACTGTAGAATTGTTTTTTCTAGCTCCATTCAAAATTACAGCTTTCTACATGCTTCCGTTCTTGAGAAAAGACCCCGGGATTGTTCAATTTGACCATTTTGCGAAAACGGCGTTTGAAGTCTAGACACACTGTGTTTAATTATTATGCAAATTAGGTACAACATTTACATTTTTAATACCATACTAAAATTTGCAGTTTGAATTATCACAATTTTTGGTGGTATTTTCATGGCAATAGCTCCTTTACATTTTGAGTTATGATTTTTTAAAGGAATATACGTTAGATATCACTGGTTGAAAAACAAAGAAATACATAAGATAATGTTATACCACTATTTGCGAGAATTGCCTAAGAGTTTCGACTTTGATTTGCCGTAACTTTTGAACCGCAGCTCCGATTTGTGTGAAATAAAAAGCAAAAGGAGGAAAAACGTTAGCTGCTTCTTATAGGCATACTTTTCAAATAGCCTATTTTGAGCCATTATATGGTAGACCATTGGGTAATTGGGAATAGTTCTTTAAATATATATTTATATTACAACCAAAAGAATACCCTCATGGATCATGGATGAGAATTTGAGTGTTCGTAAGTTGTGAAGTAAACCTTAAGTTTTGATTCATGATTTTGTACCTCTAAATTGTTGACCTTTTTTTCACGAATTTATTATTATGAAAAAAAGCGCTCCCTAGATAAATGTCTTTAGATGATTTTGGTGCAATTTCGGCATTTGTAATTGTGGTTAATATCGCAGTTACGAAGATCTTTGAGCCACTTCACTAAACTCACTCTACACATACTCCATGACTCTCTAAATTTACTCACTCCATAACTCGGTTCAAGTTAATCCACAACTCACAACTCAACAACTCGTAACTTAGACAGCCCACAACAAGTGGGGATTGTCAAACAAGAATAACTATTTTTCATGTGTCTCTGTTGGGAGCATCACTGATACTAAACAAATATAGATTTGACTCCATCACAGACTGCGGGTACTGTTAAAATAAGCAGTAATATACATTACATGTACATGTATTGTTACGACAAAAACATAGCTGCCTCCATAGGTATCTAGTAATACCCTTATAGCGTCATTTATCTTTTTGACCCGCCTCCTACATTACATAGTCCCTTACACTTACATGCCATACGCATTTGTTCAGGTTTTTAAAAACATGACACTTAAATTTAATTGATCGTCACGTTGAAAACAATACAGATATTGGTCATTGATGTGTGCTAACCTTTTTTGGACAACTACATTCGTTTTATCAATAAAGTGCCGTGTTCCAGTATCGATTTCGATTGCTCAGATGGAGCGGAATGTACCAAGAGTTTTCTGTTGTGCGATGGAATACGCCACTGTTCCGATGGTAGTGACGAAATAGGATGCACGTACGGTAAGAACGTTGGATGCACTCACATCTTTGTAATATATGTTTTTCCTTTCGTGGATCGGAATGTCTTGCAAAACCTGTATTAATAATGTAGTGTTTAATAGCTCTAGTCTGCTATACATGTACAGACGGATCCATATATTTCATAGGGAGAGGCGTTAAAGGTGTATGTTTTGATCACATTTAGCACTATGATTTTTTTTTTCACATCAAGATATTTTGATATCAGAAGAATCCCGTTATTTTTTTCATTATGTCTGTAAAATCTTAGGGGCCAGAAATGTTCCATTTAGACATTATAACCTTAAATGTGGTGAATTACTGCCAAAGGTGGTTAACTACCTGACAGTGCGTGCACTCCTCTATGGGAAAAATTATTATGACCTTGTGCTTCTAAACTAAGAACCATTGAAGTTATGCAACTCAATCTTTGGAATGCGACAATTTTAAGGATGACCTTTCAAGTAAAATAGAAAACATCAAGTTGAAACCTTTAATGTTCGAGGTTGTGTACACCGTCTTATTCTTAGCCTACTTGACTTTACTTGACTTGGGGCGGATGATTTTTCCGAACCACAATGCCTCTCCAAATCTTCCTTTCCAACATAGCTGTTTTGATTTCTTCCACCTGCAGTCCTGTATCACGTTTTAGTATGTCAATGTAGGTCAGGGCTGGTCTTCCACGCTTTATTACGCTTTCGTAGCCTAACAATCGACCAAATTATGGGCAATGTATCTTATACTCAAAGTTGATACAGTAATTATACGTTTTGGTTTTTTTTCTTCTTCAACTTCTAATAAATTCCGGTAAACTTTTGGCCACCTCAAGGTCAAGGGTCGTTGCAACTCATACACAATGTCTATGATAATTTTCTCATAGGCGACTGTGGAGACAACCAGTTCAAGTGTAAGAATGGTAGTAAATATGGAACGTGCATCGATAAGGATCGCGAGTGTGACAATATCATCCATTGTTACGATGCCGAAGATGAATTGGATTGTGGTAAGGGGAAAATTATTATACTGTACTGTCATTTTTCAGTCCAGGAAAAGGTGTAGGTCCCAGATTGCGGACTGTACTGGTATCTTCCGATACTGGAATATCCAGTTTCATTCGATACTGGTACACAATAAGTGTTCCATTATCGACAATACTGGAATTTATAACATGTTCCGGTATCGGGCGATACTGGAACATAATTTAGTATCCCAGTATCGACCGATACTGGAACAGCGATGTTCCAGTATTGAACGATACTGTTATACCAGTGTCTGGGACCTAAAAAACAATTGTTCCCAAGTCCATTATCAAAATTCTTAAATCTGTCACTTCCCTTTATTTCATGTGATTCTTCCTGGTTGTTATAAAAATAATAGTTCAACACGTGACCACAAGTGGCAAAGTTGGGCTATTACATTTGAAATCCACGTACCACTAGGAGAGATATTAGCCTACCTTACCTAGACTGGATCCTCATGTCTTCCCTATTTTACACACGGCCCTTGCGAGGGTGCTCAAATGTGAAGACTGGAAAAAATACAGTTCCAAAAGTGTGCGCTGATAAACTGCTTAATATAAATGAGCTATTCAAGAACTGACGCGACAAGGCGCACGATTTCCCTCTCCGTAGCGCAGCGTGACGATCGTTCGATGCACTGCCTTTGAATTGGACCAATCGGGTGGTATTTCTGCTGTTGCTGTGCACAAATGCGCATGCTCGGTATTGGTATGCATATTCATTTTTGCAAAGTTCCCGTGGAATTCCACTTGAAAACCGCTCACTTTCTGGACGTAATGTTTTTTCCAGTCCCTCTTTTGGTCCGCCATTTTTAAAGATGGGGGACGTATAGAGGGACGCGAGGACCCAGTCTAATACTTTACCAGTAAGCGAGTGTGAGTTTGTTTGTTCGTCCACGTCAACCGACCGTGTACCTTGGTTCTATTTTCCGTGTTTTTTATTTCTCTTTTTGAGCTATTTGAATAGACAAACTGAACGTTTTATACATTCGCACTGACACGTGTATATTCTAACCCTTTTTTACCCCAAACTATATGTGAATTTGAGGGGGTAGGGACTTAAATAGGGCGCCCATGCGTGCATGAAAATAAAAAGTCTGATTTATAGCTTTGAAAACATTGAATAATTGGTCGCGAATTTGTAGGCTTTCAATCAAATAATACACTTAGTTTTTCGATCGAACTTTCACCAATTACTTACAAAATCAAACAGATAACGATGCATGCGTGGCCGATCGACCGTGTGTCAATCCCCCGGTGAAAGCCAACAACATCAACAGTCAATAATAACAGCGGTAGCTCTTGTTTATGTTCACAACAAATAAATAAATAATACAAAGTCGCTCGTGGCATTTCATTCATTCAAAATGGCTATGAAAAGCTTAATGCAAATCTTTTGAACCGCGCCTTTACCGATGAGGATCATCTCGCAAAATCTCGCGAAATCTAGTAGTAACGCATGTGGTGATCAAAACTATTATCATGACATCATTTGAATGAATGAATGAATGAACAATTGTAAAAACCTCTCTCCCACGGTCACAACGCATGGTAAATGATGATTTAGGTCAATAAAGATAGCGGTATTAATTACATTCGCTACTACTAAATGAAGACATTTCGTCACAATTTAGTCTTCATTTTTAACGATGATGGATGATATTTCCGGTAAAAGCATTTGTCTCAACATTAACAACATAACATTGTTAGTTGAGAAATTATTAAATACAATGCACACAAACTCATGAAAAAGAGTTCCATACTGTCAAAGTGATGTATTTTACGTTTGGAACTTATACACCTATCAGTTGTAAGACGCACTACACGACCCCCGGGAGAGGTGCGTCGTGAGTGCGTCGTTTACCAATAATTCTTGACGGAGGGTACGTCAGTGGCAGCCTTTGGTCCGTCAAAAAAATGACGGAGGGTGCGTAAAAGTCCGTCACTTTACATGGGTGCGAATGGGCTGATAGTTGACTGAGGGTGCATATTTGGATGGCAATGGTCCGTCGTATTTTGACACAGGGTGCGTCATAGTACATGAGAAGTTGACGCACCTCGGTAAAGTGACGCACCACTCCCGGGGGTCGTATAGTGCGTCTTACAACTGATAGGTGTATTAAATCACAGTATTCATGCCGAATTTATCCTAATTACAATATCAGTATTACAAAATAATACAAAATCCGACCGACCGATCCTACCTTTTAAGGACCCTCAATATAGACAAACAAACCTTTCACAATAGCTTATGGCCACACAGCAAATTTTGTACGTATGACTCTTACGGAAGATTAACGCCAAAATAATATTTTGTATCACCACTCATAACAATAAAAAAAATAATAGTGAATATTTATAAAGCGCGCCGATCCGCAAGACGCTCATGGCGCAAAGAGCAACAACACCAGCAGGAAACAAGATAATGAACTGTTATTTATTTATTTATTTGGACATACACTTTTGAAACAGTGGCATGAGTCTTCTCGACTGATGCGTCCTTAAAACATATTACACAATATTATCACATGTATAAATAAAAAGGTAGAATATATACAAATATTTACATGATAACATAGAATCATACAAGTTGAATGCCACGTGCGGTCCATGCACGTTTTAAATAAGATTTGCAGAACACATCAAATATTTGGAGTACGGGTAAATCATCACATACAGTAAGAACATCATTTGAAAGACCTAGCATAAGACACATTTTAATAGTTAAATTACCAGATATAAATATTCTCCAATTATGGAGTGATAGTTGATTTTCAAGTTTAAGGAATTCATCAACTCTGATATGATTTAACGCACTACAAATAAATAAGAAATGTCTAAGATCCTCAATATCTTTATCACATAATGGGCAGTAAATATTTACATCAGGTTTCCATGAATGAGCACGGCCATTGAGGGGTAAGGTATTGTATCGTGCTTTGAATTTCATCGTTGCACCATCAAAATCTAATTTACATAATAAGTAATCTTCCAAACCAGGTTTGGTTTTGAATAATAGTCCTTTAATAATGATTTTGTCATAGCAGAATGTAGCCACTTGTTGTTAGAATTATCTATACTTAAGTTATTAAAATTATTGAACCACAAGTGGCTATTATATAGATTATCTCTAAATATATGGTCCATATCACACTCTGCCATAGCAGTTTCAATATGTGCAAACCACTCCCATCTTAATTTGTTGCAATTGCTCTTTTAATACTTATCAATATAATTATATAGAATGCATAGCGTTAAAAACTAGATTCAGCCATCTGTTTGTTTGCATTTGCCGAAGTCTCTTAACATATTTAATACGAAGTTTATTTTGGATTAATGCAATTGGTTGCCATCCTAAATCGCCTATCAAGCATTCAAGTGGAGTATTCCTGGGGGCTTTCAGTATTGATCTTGCCATTTGGTATTGTAATGATCATGATTGTATCTGTTTGGTATAGGGCTTCCAGGAACCCAAATTGCTGAGGCATACATTAGTTGATGGAGGAAAGTATCAGATTTTTCCACAATTAATCTCCGTAATAAACTCTTTGAAAATCATCTTGACCATCAATAATGGATTTAACATACCCACTTAAATAATATCTTCTTTATAAAATCATTAATATGATTGTGATCAGATAAATTCCTAGAAAAAGTCACACCAAGATGTTTTTAAGTGTTAACTTCAGAAATATAATCATCCCCTAATTGCCATAATCTATGAATATTCATACGTTTACCTACTATCAATATGTTAGACTTGTCGTGGTTAAAGCTTAGTTTCCACGTATGGGCAAATGTCGCGGCTAGGTCTAACATTTGCTGTAGCTCGTGCTCGTTATTAGCTAATAACTGTAATAATACTATATCATCAGCCCAAAATAGGCTACCATACGGACATTAGAAAATGCCACACCTAGGTCATGTAGTTTAAGTAATTTTGTGAATTCGTTGATATATACGCAAAAATAATTGGTGATAAGACACATCCCTATTTTACGCCTTCTTCCACATTGAAGAAGTTAGTTTCAATACAACCGAATTTAACCTTAGATTGTACATTCATATACATATTATCAATTAATTTCCACAACGTCCCCCTAATACCAATATTCCATGCAGCGTGCAGGAGACCATCTCTCCATACAGTATCAAATGCCTTTCATAAGTCCAAGAAGGCCATATAAGTAGCTTTACCTTGATCTAGCCTACTTGCTGCAATATTCTTTAGTGTAAATATGTGGTCTTCGCATCGGTAATTTTTCTGAAACCACCTTGGACTTCCGAAAGGACATTGTTTTTATCAAGAAAGTCTGAGATGGTATTCGCCACGATCCTATTAAAAATCTTAGGAATACAACATGTGAGAGTGATGCCCCTATAACTATTAAGATCTTTACGATCCCCTTCTTAAAAATGGGAATAATGACACCCTCATTCCACTGCGATGGTGTTGCTTGCATTTCAATGAGTTTCTGGAATAAACATAAAATTGATTGATTTAGACACGCACCCCATTTTTCAGAAGTTCATTAGAAATATCATCGAGCCCTGGGGATTTATTATTCTTACATTTCATTATAGCATCATTAATAATATTCAAGTCGAGATCAATATCACTAATACAATTATTATCAATAGTATTATGAGTATATGCCCTAATATCAACCACTGATCTCTTTACCTGTATTGAATTATAATCCCCCTTTTCATTTAAGTTTATATTCATTTTACCAAGAGTACTCCAATATTGTAATTATCAAAGATAATCTTATTTGAGCCAGGATCTTTGAGACAATGCACATCCTGTTACCCTCTTTGCCTTTTAGATTTTGCCAGAAATTACGGCATTGTGGACCACCCTCTTCAACTATTTGAATAGACCTAATAACACGTTTATCCATAATATTTTCCTTAATAAGGGATTTAACTCTGTGTCGATGTACTTGATATTCACTCCAGAGATTCCACTTGTACTTGATCCCTCTTATCACCTTTAGTCCATTGTCTACGTGATTTACAAGCTGTTTTATGTTTTTTAATGCTTTCATCAATATCTTTATCCCACCAATTACGATGTCTTGAGTTAATTTCCTTGTTGCCAATAGTTTTAGTAGCAGCCTCCAGAATTTTAGATTTCCAGGAATCCCAAAGTGAATTAGCATTATCAAATTTATTTATATCCCAATTCGAAAACTAAGATGATAATTCATATTTATATTCTGACCAATCTTGATTAGGTTTGATATCTCAGATGATGTGTTTCTAATGTGCACGTGTTGAATTATGTTTAGTAGATGTATCGACAAATTTACGCTTGATTTTATAATTTAAAAACAGAATATTATGATCACTACCGAGGTTCAATTCTCTATATACAGGGTGAATCAACAAAAATAGGACACTTTTTCATGACGGTGTAACACTTGTTATAATCATTGGACCATGACCAAATTTTTCTCGATATAAAGCTGAATTAATTATTATGATATCCTGAAAATATGAGATCAATCCGATGAAAAATAAGAAAACTAGCATATAATATGCGTAAACCATGTCATTTACTGGTTTGTACAATTACAGTCATCATTACGTTACAATAATTATATTGTGATAGTCTCAATCTGCAGCAGCACCCCTCCCCCTGGCCTGGAAGATAGCCCTTGGTGTTCCTATTTATAACAATTAATCTCAAGTGCATCTTTCCCATTAGCAATACATCCCTGTCCTGGTCAAGCTTTGTGTCTGTGCACTAGACCTCCAGTACACAACCAGGCTTGACCATACACTTCCTTCTTCCTGATTTTTATACAGGTAAGCCAAACCATTCATTTATTTTGTTATCACATTTTGATTTCCCTTTTTTTTTAAAGAGATTGCACTATCCAAAACAAGACAATTATTTGAAGTGCACTCTTTAGTTTTATTGACAGATTCAAGTTTGATTCATTTTTGAATATTAAGTTTCTGTTATGATTCATTTTTGGAAATTAAGTTTCTGTTATGATTTTGAACATGCGCAAGTTTCTGTTATGATTTTGAACATGTGCTGGTTAAGAAATGATCTAGGTGTTTCTTTGTCTGGAGCATACAACTTTTTTGAACCATTTTTACACTTTCAATAGTTATACTTTGAGATGGTATTTACATGATTATGTATTGTACTAACATTGTTTAGATCTGCAAGTACATTTGGTATCATTTTGGAATGAACAAATTGTTTTGTTGGCTTTTTGGTTTATAATAAGCTTGTGACTTTGATACAAACTTATGCCAACATTTTTCGATCACCAAATCTAATCTAGTTTAGGACCATTACTGCCAATAAATACCTCAATCTTTTGGCAGTTGATTTAATAAATATATTGTACATGCAGGTCGTTTTGTGTAGTTAAGATTGTGACACTTTTATAGTACAGAATCGGATGATATGCTCGATGTCGACTTGGAGCAAATTCAAGCACTTAACAAATGCTTGGAAAGGCGGGAGACATAATATTTAAAACTTGTTATTCTGTCATAAATAAAAGTGTCACCCCCAATGTGTACTAATACCATGTTAGGCCATTGAGCTATTGTGGAAGTTTTTTTAGAAAACACAACTTTGCGTAACTCATATTATATATTCATAAGCCTGTGCATGACTGGGCACTACCCAAGATATTTGATGTAAAATAGTCAGGCTTGCTCTCTCAGTTCAATGGGCTGCACATTGGCCACTTGAGAATGAGATTGCTTGACCATCCAATTGTTTAATTGATCACCTAGCTACATGTATAGATCAATGAACTTGTTATTGATTACAATAAAGGAAATATTGGTCACCGTAATTTGTAATGTATGCCCAAATTCTTTTAACAAAGACATTGGCTATTCTCATGTTTACCATTTATGATATCGTCAGCCTGCTTCGATAATTGCCTAACTCATTTTTTCAAGTTTTGAGAAAACAACAAAAATAGGAAAAGTGAGTTAGGCAGTTATCGTAGCAGGCTGACGATATGTTGAATAGCACCATGAATAGTACAGGTGAATTCCAACAGGATCAGTACCTGTTGGATAGAATTAGGTTGGGGATAAACCTTTAAGTGAAATGTGGCTTGTTATAGGCCTAATACAAGTTAATATGACCCATTTTAAACATTTTACATAATAATTACAATCTGCCTAACTCACAATGCTGACTTAGGCAGAATTGCAATTTTGCACTTATCAACATTTTTGATTTGTCAATGACTTAGATATTATTACAGCATGTGCATAATGTAATGAAGTCATGATTTATGCACACAAAAAACCTCAATTTCGCTGAAAAGTGAGTTAGGCAAGTATCGAAGCAGGCTGACGATATGTCTGTAGTGAGATTTGGTTTATACGCTCGAATGAATCTCACGGAGAGCAGATAATATCATATTGTGTATTCGCCAAGACGCGAACTACACCCTACCATCCGCAAGGGAACGGTCAATGCGAACGGTTCAACCGCACACTTCTCGACATGCTGGGTACCCTCGCTCCTGATCAGAAGGCCGACTGGAAAACGTATGTGGACCCACTAGTACATGCGTACAATGTCACCCGACATGATACTACCGGCTATTCACCCTATTTCTTGATGTTTGGCCGACATCCTCGCCTACCCATCGATCTCTGTCTTGGGCTGAAACCAACAGACAACATTTCCCGAGTGCAGTCGTCAAAATATGTTGACCAGCTCCGAGACCGACTCATCTATGCGTACGATCGAGCAACAAGGCAGGCTACGAAGGCGGGTCAGGCAAATAAGCAACGATATGACCAGAAAGCTAGGGAAAATGCTCTTCTCCCTAAGGATCGTGTGCTGGTGCGCAAGACAGGCATCCAGGGCAAACATAAGATTGCAGACCGTTGGGAACAAGAAATTCATATTGTGATCCGGAGAGTTAACCAGGATATCCCAGTATATGAAGTGAGACCGGAAAGCAATCGCAACATGTTACTTCCCTGTAACCATCTGCCAATGGCTGAGGACCTTGACGAAAGTGATGGTGAAGCTGCAACTCCTGATGCTCCAACACCTGTCCCGATGATTGAGGAACAAACCAATGAAGAGGGTCCGAAGGAAGAACCAACTCCTGACGTCCCGCCAGAATCCATCCCATTGATTAAGAAGCAGGCAACCCGGAAGAGGGACAAAGAAACGCCTTCTTCGCCACTAAAGGCAAAGCCGACGCAAAAGGCCAGACCAATCCCTGTTGTTATGCCTCGCCGTTCTCGTCGTCTCCAAGGACATGAACCTATACAAGACGAGGAAGATGATGAGGAAGAAAGTTACGGCCACATGTTTGTTCAGCAGACAAATTATCACCTGCCTACCAAACTTCAAAACTATTCGACGGGTTACCAGAAGTGAATAGCCTTTTGTAAGGTAAATGTCGGGACGACATTTTTTGGCAGCAGGGGTGAGTGTGATAGTCTCAATCTGCAGCAGCAACCCTCCCCTGGCCTGGAAGATAGCCCTTGGTGTTCAGAGATGAAAACCCCAACCCTTCCCTATTAACATAACAATTAATCTCAAGTGCATCTTTCCCATTAACAATACATCCCTGTCCTGGTCAAGCTTTGTGTCTGTGCACTAGACCTCCACTACACAACCGAGCTTGACCATACACTTCCTTCTTCCTGATTTTTATACAGGTTAGCCAAACCATTCATTTATTTTGTTATCACATTTTGATTTCCCTTTTTTTAAAGAGATTGCACTATCCAAAACAAGACAATTATTTGAAGTGCACTTTTTAGTTTTATTAACAGATTCAAGTTTGATTCATTTTTGGAAATTAAGTTTCTGTTATGATTTTGAACATGTGCTGGTTAAGAAATGATCTAGGTGTTTCTTTGTCTGGAGCATACAACTTTTTGGAACCATTTTTACACTTTCAATAGTTATACTTTGAGATGGTATTTATATGATTATGTATTGTACTAACATTGTTTAGATCTGCAAGTACATTTGGTATCATTTTGGAATGAACAAATTGTTTTGTTGGCTTTTTGGTTTATAATAAGCTTGTGACCTTGATACAAACTTATGCCAACATTTTTCGATCACCAAATCTAATCTAGTTTAGGACCATTCGGCCAATAAATACCCCAATCTTTTAACAGTTGATTTAATAAATATATTTTACATGCAGGTCGTTTTGTGTAGTTAAGATTGTGACACTTTTATAGTACAGAATCGGATGATATGCTCGATGTCGACTTGGAGCAAATTCAAGCACTTAACAAATGCTTGGAAAGGCGGGAGACATAATATTTAAAACTTGTTATTCTGTCATAAATAAAAGTGTCACCCCAATAGTGTACTAATACCATTTTATATGTTAGGCCATTGAGTTATTTTTGAAGTTTTTTTAGAAAACACAACTTTGCGTAACTCATATTATATATTCATAAGCCTGTGCATGACTGGGCACTACCCAAGATATTGTTATTGATTACAATTGTTAGTGAATTATTTTAGACTGTTGGTGTTTATAACATCAAACCAAATTGATCCTGGATTTGAGTGCTCTACAAAGTACTCAGTCAGTGTTTAATACGGTAAAGTTAAATAACTCTATTATTGATTTCACGTGCATTTAACCGAGTTGAGACTTTTAAAGGGGTTTTGAATTAACTACAAATCATACAAACTTATGATTTATTGTATTGGTATATTTTGACTTCATGATTGCAAATGTGTAATATGTTGGTAGCCAATGTGATTCAAAATTAAGTGAGCATGTCATATTGATATGTATACATTTTGTCCATTTCGGAGAGGGATGTTTTCCTATCCTAGACCTGCGGATAGTGAGCGAACCCGATGTTTGTTCATATTGATTATTGATAGATACAGTTTATGGTTCAACCAGTGACTTCGACATGCATGTTTTTATAATCATGTTTTTGTAACGATAGGATGTTTTGAGAAAAGACCAAAGGAAATATTGGTCACCGTAATTTGTAATGTAGGCCCAAATTCTTTTAACAAAGACATTGGCTATTCTTATGTTTATCATTTATGATATGTCTGTAGTGAGATTTGGTTTATACGCTCGAATGAATCTCACGGAGAGCAGATAATATCATATTGTGTATTCGCCACGTGCGATAATTATTCAATTGTTGGTGATGGGTTAAACTTGTGATACTATTGTGTATATAGTTTTGTTTTGTGCATTAGTATTACAAGTTCTATTTTCAAATTTCAGTTTGTCATAATTTGAACCTTTGGGATTTAATACTTCGGTTGACTTTTTGACATATCTAATTCCAAATTGCTTTAGTGGGTATGTTGCCTAATTTTAATCACATTCTGTCATTCTAATTTTATCTTTCTGGTTTCTTTGTAAGCATATCCACTTCATCCAAATTATTCTAGGATCAGATTATTATTGAGTTCATTTATGAGGTTTTTGAATTTAGACCTATAAACATAAGGGTCTGTGTAATACTGATGCACGTACATTATAATTAAACATTTAGGCCATGGTGTCTGTGCACTAGACCTCCAGTACACAACCGGGCTTGACCATACACTTCCTTCTTCCGGATTTTTATACAGCCTTTACAGCTATTGGTCAAGCTCGAGTATCACCGAAAATAAATACTTACTACGGAACAAGATATAGATGCCTTTGTGTCATGTGTGTCTCGACGCAGCTATATAGAAATAAAACGTCCCCACGGTTATGTTTGGAACACTACTACTAATAACGGTTACATATGCATATAAAATAATCTATCAGTCAATAGCAAAGATTTAATCCATTTAATTCTGGCACAAATCAATACTGGCTAAATAATCCACAAATCAGAGGCATGCATATTCTGTGCAAATTAATAAAGTTCTCAAGCCCACTGTACATGGTTCATTAGCATGATAAAAAGTAGAATTGGCATAAATAGGGCCAAAAAAAAGTTGACTTGCCCTTTCAGGGCCAGAGTCTGGGTCGGACGGTCGGATTTGTTGTATTATTATTTTTATTTCAAATTTCAACAGGGAGATACTACACAAAAACACGTTTTAAAGATTTAAAAATATTTTGCGCCAATCGTTCGACGTAAAAGTCGAAGGTTTATTAAGTCACTTCGTATGTGCTACACCGACTAGTTTTAGTACTGCGGTCTAAGTTTAAATGAGTGTACAATAAAGTTGACCAATACATTTTAAATAATCCGAAAGAGTGTAGGTGAAGACAAATATGCAAGCCTGACCAACCTAGATTGGGTACTGTTTCTATGTTCAAATAAATACAGATGCAAATTTCGAAAAAAAATCGCAAAATTGTAACCTATTTTGGGAAATGTACAGTGTCATTTGGAAAATAGTGAATAAAGTCCGGCTGACTCCCAACACGCGAGGTCCGAAAATCCATAGAAAAGCTCGATGCCTATTCTGTGATATTTTGACTTTTAATGTTTTTGAGATATAAAACGATGACGCATTGTAAATAATATCCCGTCATTTCCCCTATTGCGTATATCTGTTGCATTGAACCGAGCTGGCTGATAAATATTTTTTAGGCGAGAGGTCCTAGTGGTTTGGTTTGATGTGGTTTAACGTTATACCAGTTGTCCGTATTTTTAAAATAAAATAAATAAATACAGATATATCGTTAACCCTATGTTTAACTTACGTACTTACATTCCTTTTTGACATTTAGCGTGCACAGCTGATCAATTCAAATGCGGAAGGGGACCTTGCATACCACGAACTAAATTATGCGATGATGCCAATGATTGTATGGATAAGAGTGATGAACATCCTACGTTGTGTGGTAAATTTAGTTATTCAAGTGCTTCTTTTTCATCATCATCATCATCATCATCATCATCATCATCATCATCATCATCATCATCATCATCATCATCATCATCATCATCATCATCATCATCATCATCATCATCATCATCATCATCATCATCATCATCATCATCATCGTCATCGTCATCGTCATCGTCATCGTCATCGTCATCGTCATCGTCATCGTCATCGTCATCGTCATCGTCGTCGTCGTCGTCGTCGTCGTCGTCGTCGTCGTCGTTGTCGTCGTCGTCGTCGTCGGTGGCGATTTCTGAAAAGCGAGTTTCGCAATAAATATTTTAAGCCATTTGGTACAACCACCACAATCAAATTATAAAACTTTATTTCAACTTGACAAATAGTATTTATTTCAGACAAAAATATACTCAAATTATTCAGATTCTTGATAACAAACTGTTGCGTTACAATCTCACTCTAAGGTGTATCACAAACTTTATTCTTTCCCCTTCTAAAATCCTAGCTATGCCTCTATAGCTGCATATAATTTCTTGTTTTTAATCTCAAGATTCGTCTTCAAATCTCAAATTTAGATCAGGAGTTGCTACAAAAGGAAGGTTGGAAATGTGGTAACACTTTAGTGTTTATTCCTCAAATGTTTGTTTGCGATCAGTATCAGGATTGCCCCCGAGGAATTGATGAAAGAGACGAGGCTTGCTCAATAGGTGGTGAGTTGGGATTCCTGTAACATATAAGGCGACGAAAAAACTACTGTTCTGCGGGCAAACGGACTTCGCAGATTTCTTTTTTTTATTTTCGTGAACAGTTTTTGTATTTTTTTTAAATGTGTTCAAAAAAGTGTGTAAAACAGAAGAAAACAATCAAAATAGGTTTGTTGGGCACGGAGAACATATATTTTTCGTCGCCATAATGTATCCTTTATTTAGAATATACATTTCCACCGTTTTCCTCCAGCAATAGTAAGATACAAAGATTGAGACAGAGTACTATATGAACAAACAAATATTCATTTAAAGTGCTTAGATGGTAAGGTTTCCACGTAGGAGGTAACAACAATTCAAATCGAATTCAGGCCATTTTCGGGCAAAATGTCATTTGCACCCAGAAAGTTTGTCGAAATATGTAATATATTTTGCATTTTGCTAAGTATCCATCTCCGATGATTATTTGGAAGACACTGATTTTCAACTTAACCCTAGTCCGAAACCAGTAACAACCCTTGATGATTTATTTGGTCATTATAACGTCCTCATGACTTTATATAATAATTGTTAGTACTTTTTGTTAAACAGAAAAGGATAAATATAATGGTATAAGGTGTTTCACACTGGTAGGGCCCACTATGCAGTTCAGTTTCGTGTTGGACTTTGATTTTTACTACTTTATTTGGTATAGAAAATTAAGGGCTGCGTTTTTACGGCACGTAGTAAAATAATTCCCGCTCAATTCAAAATGGCTGCCATTATACAGGGGTCAAAAATAAAAGTGGTTTCATTCTACTGAAATGCAAATAGATATGAAAATGTTGTCTCATCAGCTCACACGACTGAAACAGTCACATTTTAACGCGGGGAAGTGAGACCAGTTACGAAAAGTAGACTTGTAATAAGCTAACTATACAAATACAACCATTATTGGGCTGCTTACATTTTCGTTGAAAAACTATTCTTCTATTTAAATGTGAAGGAAAAAAAAATCATAAAATTGATCTCGTTGGGGTGGACGTACGTATGTTTAACGACGCGCGGCCACACTTGGCGATTCACGGCACTCTAAATGTTCCCTCGCGGGTTCACACTGGTTCGCCATGTGCTGGCCGTGATTGATTGTTCTGCACAAGGTCGTATTCTAAAGAATGGTGTAAAACATTCACTGATTGGTCAAACACTTTTGGCGGACCGATATTTTCTACACCTTCCAATTATATCAAATCTAAGAGAAGCTCATTGTGATCAGCGAATCGTGACGAATTTACAATGCATTGGCAATAACAGTTTTCTGTGTGCATGACCCGAGCCGTAGTACATACACCCCGTGCTTCGAACGTTGTACGTATCGTGGGAGCTCAAGTATCAAAAAGTGTATAGTTTTTAATCCTACATTATAGCTAACACGAGTAAAACGTGAAAAGGTAATTGACCTCAGTAGGCCCTATATATGGGGGATCAAATATTGAACTTTCAAACATCGATATTTCGTATGTTCGTATGATCACCATGATCACAGCGATTTCAAAAATGATAAGGGTCACAAAGGTCAAAATGTCAAATGTCAACAGGCCTCTGTAGAGATTATAGAAATCGATCATAAGGAAGCATAAAAAGGGTCACGTAGCCTCTAGCGCTGTCATGAAATAACTCCTCAATAGTAATAACAGTAACGGCATTTGAAAGCTAACTCTTCTATTATCAGCTACTCGCTTATACAAACGTTTATACCAAATACTGAATATTTATGATGGGAATAATGAGATGGAACACGCGCACCAGCATTGTTCATACTGTTTATGAGACGCCTTGTAAAGTTACATGGGAATGAATGATTAAATTAATAGCTATTAATGAATTCTTACAAATTCCATTATCTTTTAAAGGGAACAACATTGTGTGTGGATCAAACCAGTTGAGCTGCGTACATTTTGTTAATGACTTTACCAATCGATCTTATACTCAATGTATTGCTGATGCGTCCATATGCGATGGAATAGACGATGGTTGCATTGATTTTGCAGATGAGAGTAGAGAGTATTGCCCAGGTAAATACAGCTATGCATTTCCCCTCATATTTGGATGATGATTAAAAAAAGATATAGGCCTACCTCCCCTAGCACAGACTATCTAAAAAACAATCATATTTTGAATTTCAGAAAAATAAACAGTCATATAATGTCAGAAAAATAAACAGTCATATCATGTACAAGTCCAAGTGCATTGGTTCATTGAACATTGAAATTACAGGTAACGAGCTAGATCATTCAGGACTGGTCCGGAAAGTATGCTTTCGTAGAAAGAATCACATATATCTGAATTCATGACGACGACAGGAATGACATCCAAAACAGTTGAACTAAAATGTTGAAAGTATAATGTTATCAAAAATGTTGAAAGTATAATGTAATCAAAAATGTTGAAAGTATAATGTATTTAAAAATGTTGAACGCACTTTTGTGATAATTTTCATTGTGATCAGACTCGGCATTGAATTGTTTCCTTTCTATTGATGTGGGTAACTACATGGCGAAGGAGTAGCCTATTATAAAAAGTACAACATACACCTAGGCCATTTGCTCTAGAAATGGGAGCATCGATCTGCACATTAATGATCATGCATTATTACGATTCTATATAGATGATAATATGCCTCCTCGCTGGCTCGGTTGTTCAGATTATCCCCCGGAAAGATGGTTCGACTTCATTATGAATACTGTGGTTGACACTGCAATTGCAACATGGGATGAAATTACAGCAATTGATAATTTCGGATCGGATAGTGATAACTTGAACGTTATAGAAGGTAACGTTAACCTTTTGAGAAAAAAAATACACTTTAACAGAGCACAATTAAAAAAGAAGAAGTTAATAATCTCAGATTAATACCGTAAACGTTCATCAATACCCGTATATCTGTGTGTGTAGTGCTCACTATAAAATTAGATCTCTTTCCGGATTGATATAGACTCCACAATTTCGTTTGGTTGCTGGATCTACACGTACATACCACGAATAATTTGATTGAATGATCTGTCTGTTGATATGAAAGAAATTATAATTATTGGCACTCACTAACAGATTGGAACTATTATCAATTCAGGTGGCCATATTACTTGTTTTAAAACTAAGACTCTGCCCTTCTGCTAGTGAGGTGCCCGGTCTATTCCACATTGTATTGCGTGGCATGATTTGTATAATTGGTATAATTAATTGCCAAAACCCATATTAACTGCGACCTCTTATGGTTATGCATGGTAGCATCCGCAAATCAACCAAGTGTTCTGTTATTACCATTTCTCTGGCGGTAATACACATAATATATTAACATCTTCTATTACAGAAGTCGTTTACATTGGCAACCCATGCAATGATGAACCTCCAATCGGTGATGGGCGTTTTCCTGTTGAATTGTCTTCTGGGGACTCCTATCGTCAAGGACGTTATACTGTCACTTACACTGCCACTGACTTAGCGGGCAATGCTAACTTTTGTGAAATTCTTCGTTTTGACGTTTGTCCAGGTATCGACACTTATGTTTATAATATAGAATAGTAGAACGATTTTTTTTAAAAACAATATCGTCTGGACTGTAAACTTATACAATTACATGATGCGACACAGTCGTTCGGCCAGTGGGTCGGTATGCCGGTCCGTTGGTCGCTCGCTCGGTCGCTAGGTTGGTCACTCATTCATTTCGTTAGTTAATGACTTTAATACATGTATCTTATTACTTTATGTATATTTGTGTATTATTTTCTGACAGTTTCTGAAAAAATAAATATAACAATTTGTCCGGAGGAAATAATTAAGTACGTCGACCTGAGTGCAGACGGTTTCACGGTGACTTGGATGCTTCCAAAAGCAACATCAACTACTGTGGAGGGCACTGTAGAACTTGAAGCACAGCTCATCTACCCTACTAACCAGACATTTATTCAACCATCCCTTGATGAAGTGACATGGTAAAATATTGTAAATTGTTTCTTGAAAATAGTATTTCGTCCCCTCGAAAGTTTTAGCTACCTTATATCTACTGTAAATCGGGTTTTAGACCCTTCTACTCCAGGTTTATTTTGAACTATCAGGCTCTGCTATAAGCATGGTTAGTATTACGCTCTATAATTGTATGCTGACACTTTCTACCTACTGATGGTACACGGTGTCTCATAATAATTTGCATTATACCTCATAAATATTCATTAGCTAATTATTGCATTTTATTGGGCAAATGCGCCTGCTGCGCGCGAAACTTGTATTTCCCCTACTTCTCCACGTTCGCGTAAACACGTAGAAGCGTGGAAAATGTAAATGTAATACCGCACCCCTAGTAATCCCCTACACGCAACAGTTTAACACACTATTTATATGATTTAGGATAAGAACTTCGTATTTTTGGACAAACATTACTTCCGTTGTGAACGGATGGTTAATTGCGTGCTCCGGGCAGGATTAAGGATGGAAAGGATGCAAAACGAATAAAATGTGTTATTTAGAGAGCACTGGGAATCTTTTCGTACCGAGAATTGTGATATTTAAAAAGCTGTATTACGACTGAATTATGTTTAGTGAGTAAGGTACACCGAGTACCATGACCACGGAGGGGCATTATAATACCAAGCAGTATATGCATAATAATACACATATCAGTTGTAAGACGCACTATACGACCCCCGGGAGAGGTGCGTCGTGGGTGCGTCGTTTACCAATAATTCTTGACGGAGGGTACGTCAGTGGCAGCCTTTAGTCCGTCAAAAAAATGACGGAGGGTGCGTAAAGGTCCGTCACTTTACATGGGTGCGAATGGGCTGATAGATGACTGAGGGTGCGTATTTGGATGGCAATGGTCCGTCGTTTTTTTGACACAGGGTGCGTCATGGTACATGAGAAGTTGACGCACCTCGGTAAAGTGACGCACCACTCCCGGGGGTCATATAGTGCGTCTTACAACTGATAGGTGTATAACCTGACCTTAAAGAGAAATCTCAGTCATAAACCACAAAAGACCATACCCGGTTGGATACATACTATTCCAACTGTTGGTAGGTAGGTTTGTTTGTTGAATGGGGTGTATGCGCTCTTATGTGGGTAAATGTCGTTATGGGCTTTTTTGACGTTAGGTGGGTTTGATTTGAATGTTTTGACTCACACTCATAGCATTTCTACCCATTAATGTGTCATTACACTAACATTTTTACCTTCATAATGTTAATACATTATGACCACACAGCATCATGTAGGCGGGCATGCTTGTTTGTTTGTGTCGGGGGTGTTTATTTGTTTGTTTTGTTACTGGAACACCAAATTGTGTTCCAGTATCGAGCGATACTGGAAAGGTTTTAAGGAAAAAAATATAAATAACATTTTGTTCACATTTTTGTCCTTCTCATTTTAGGGTTTCTGCATTTGAGGGCAATTTGTGGGTAACATACCAATTTTCCGGATCTCAGCTGTACAACGTATCATGTGCATTTCCTATTACTGTAATTGTAGGTAAATTATCACTGCATCATGGCAAATGGCAGCTTTAAAAATATCTTTTCAAACTCAATTCGACATACGCCGTTTAAGACAACGTTTTTCGATCAAAATCAATATGTTATCGTCGGTAATATTTGTAAGAGCAATTCAACCATGAAATGTGGAGTTAAATCAGCAGTATGGACCTCACATGGTGGGTTATTGAAAATATTCATTTTAAAGTTTGTGCGAAATTTGGTCCAAAATTACCTTTTTTAACCAACATATTGTTTATATGATCAGTTCCTTCATTACTATATGGCATTACATCATGACTCTGACGTCAAAAAAGTGACACCCGCTTAAAAGTACATGAGTGATTTTGATACTTTTTTCTCATTTTTGTAAAAATACATCCTTTAAAACAGTATATCAAATACGAAATTTCAAGTGGATTATTGGAAATATTCATTTTAAAGTTTGTAGATTTGACAACATTTAAACAGTAATCCAGAAAATTCCGACAAATGCGTCAAGGTCAACTTAACTGACCCCCTGCAATACATGTAGCCTTCCAAACCATTGTTGCCTAATAACTTTCCGGCGTTATCAACCCTAACCCCGGTGGCGTCTTTTGGGATTAAAACTATCAGGAGAGAAAATGGGTC
Source organism: Ophiura sarsii (assembly GCA_035610835.1). Lineage (NCBI taxonomy): Eukaryota > Metazoa > Echinodermata > Ophiuroidea > Amphilepidida > Ophiuridae > Ophiura > Ophiura sarsii. Next base: position 67,137,232 of record CM069443.1, on the reverse strand, counting down.
AACTGTGTGCGGAAAGATAGGCACCATCGGCGCGGTGGATCGAACCAGGTCGACTGGATGGCATTGGCAGTCCAACTGAGGTATGGAGGTAAGCTTGCAAAAAATATTTTGTTTGCTGCGCATAATTATGATAGTCCACCTCGATTAATACGTGGGCCGTAAGAGTTAACAAAATAATATAATATACGCAAAACGACGCAACATCAGGCTCTTCTGGCTGTTAATGATTACGTAGGAATGCAATACCAAAAAGCACAAAACTTCAATTTTGTAGAAAAATGTAGGCGCCTCCTTATACCTATGACTGGACGTGCCTTTATAAATTGAGTCGCGTCATAACAAAACCGAATAGTTATAATATAACAGCTGTCACAGAATATAAAACAACCTTTAAATAAGACCGAGATCATTTTTGTACCATCAGGGACCAAGAGTTATTGTAAATTGAACGTAGAATTGGGAACATTTTCCCCATATAGTTTGTACCCAGCGCCACCGCCACCGCCGCCACCCTTGACTTTCGAAATACAATCAACCATATCTCAGCCAAACAGTGATATAAAAACCTGATTTATTTATACAATGTAGCTAGATATATGGGTTTTCAAATGACACCTAAACCATACCTCTATCTACTACATTTAGTTGTTGAGTTCATAGAGAGAGAAAATTCAACGCCGCCACCCTTTTTGAATAGTGAGTTCAAACCACACGGCATTAATGCTAATAGCTCGGAGTTATGCAAATCTAAAATCTTTTAAGATTTTAGATTTGCATAACTCCGTTTAAAAACGTTTAATCATATACGGTAGCTATTAGAGATGTTGCGTTTACCATATTTCCCCATTATCGTAGCTGTTTTAAGGGGGGAAATAACCAGTGGCGTAGCTAGGATTTATTCCGGGGGGGGGGGGTGGCAAAATTTCCAAAATTACCAAAATTTCCAGCATTACCAGGTCATCTCAATATCGGGTCACTTTATGGTCATTTCCAGTGACGTAGCTACCGGGGGTTAGAGTATATACAAACGGAGAAGCTCTCTATATGCGCATAACTGCGGTGGAAAATGTACCCCCTGCCCCCTCCCTCTGTTTGCGCCACTGCTATAGACCATTTCAAATTGAGATCGGAAATCTTCGGAAAATAGGTCACGTGGTGCAGGTGCGTAGTGCGTTCTTCGCAACAGTTGATCGTATTCATAGCATTGGATGTCCGCCTAGTGATTTACTATATTTACATACACGCGTACACCCATGAGAAGTAAAACGTGGAACGAGACTATTTTGTTTTTTTATTTTGTTTTTGTAAAACGTGGAACGAGACTATTTTGTTTAATCATTCGTTGGCAATATCAGGACATAGTACTCGTGTCAATAGCACGTGGTAAGGCCTCGCCAACTTGATTTTGAGTTTCCCGTCACCCGCCCGCGCTTCATTTTCATGCCCGCGTTTGAATTCATTATTGAAATTTTGGAGAAAAAAATACCGTTTTTGCAATGAAAACCGAATTCATGCATTTTGTGTGATGAAATTGTCTGATCAATCGTCCGTCGTGAACAAAGTAAATATATTTTATTTGCCTACCTTAGAGGGTCTTAATAACCTAAACCCTCGCGTATCCCACAGTTAGTCAACGAGACAATAGCGATAAAGTAGCCACGCGTATATTTTCAGTAATTGATGGACTACATCTACATGCGTAATATCCAATTTAACGTGCTGTTTACGTGCGTGCGGTGTGCACGAATTCATCTAAATAAATACAATTCAAATTTTCGTTCGTTTTGAATACTAAACCATTTATATTATTTATTTTTGATACTTTTTTGGGTGAACTGCGTCATTTTTGCTATAAGAAACAAATAAATAATATAATCCTAACCCGGCTAAAAACTGAGTTTTTAGTGCGTGTTTTTTGCGGCCTTTTTGGAGACTATTTTGTAATTGTTCATGTTTCACTATGTACGTGACTGTCAAAATATGCGACGGTGCGAATTTTTGGTTTAATATTTGCTTTATTCATTCAATTGATATGAACCAATTCATATCTGGAGTAGTTTGACATTTGTGCAGCTTTAAATGTAAGGCTTTATCAAAGTATCGTATTAAGTCTGTACCGTAGTGGGTATTTGTTCTATGTCTGCACTTACTTTTTGTAAGGTATTCATTCCATTGTCTAAACTGTTTGAGGATGTTATAATGAAGTGAAATGTTTATTCATTTTGACCAGAATAGCCTTTCTGTAACTTACATATCTAAATTGACCCATTTCATTCTATGATGGTGTGCAGCGGTGTATAACAATACGTCTGACATCCACATTTTGTATAATAATGAAAGTCGTAAAAATAATGAATAATGAATAATGAAATGGTTGCCTCGCTTGTTTTGAGGAGAAAAAAATGTTGCGGGAAACTAAAGATCAAGTTGGCGAAGCCTTATCAATTTATTCATTATTCACGAAAATCACAGTCTGGGCTCGCCCCGTCTCCGTTCCACTCAGACGGTGTGGTCATAGAATTCTTATAATCTTGCATCTGATTATTCTGAACTTCGATACAAAGCCATTTCCTTTCAATCTAATCAGGGATTTTATTAATTTTGGGATAGGGAAAGTCCTATACTGATGTACGAAGCTAAAATGGTCCCTTTTGCATATTTACATAAATTAGCGTAATCATCCGGAATGCGTCCGTGAACGGCGTTCGACGCGTTTGACGTCATTTTTTTGGTCAGCATAGAATTGATGGCGCTGTTCTCGCGGCAAAATGATACTGACACTGGAGTTGGTTATCCAACTCCAGCATAACCAACTCCAGCGGTTTTAGGATGAAATAATTTAGTTCCAACGTGTGATAAATGTTATGGGGTCATATAATCAAAATCCATTGTTACATTGAAAGCAACGGAAATTCAAAATTACTAATGGCCGTTCGTGTCCACCATCGTCTGTAGGGGGTGGGGGTACCGCGCCATTTTGCGATATTTTGCGAAAGGATCGTGATACGTATAGTTGAAGAAAAAAACCCAATTTACACTGTTTTAACGAAATGCACTATGGGATTGTTAAAATCAAAGAGGTCGCAAACTTGCTTACAATTGTATATTAGCCTACATGTAGCTATAACAAGCTAAAAGTGACATCTCTGAATGTACAAACAAAGTGTGCAAAGGAGAAATTGTTGGGCACACTGGTAAAATGGTTTTACAACAAGTTTTGCTATCATTATCAAACTGAACTCAAGTTAAATCACTTATTTATCGAGCAATAATCTAATTGTTTACGCTTTTTAATTGTTTAGATACAAAGTTAGATCAATCAAGAGTTAAATGATAGATAAATAAATAAAAAGAAAACTATAAACGCATGTGCGGCCTTTATAATTTATAAATTGACATAACAATGATGTTACATTAATCCGCCATCAAGTCTAAGTTCGGAATTCGTGTCCAGCGCTGTGTAATTCTACATTCCCAGCAGACACTCTGTTCAAAGGCACAAAAGGGGACTTGTTTAAGGCATATTATTTGCAATTCTGAGGTGTGCAGATCGATTTTCTTTCTCGAATTGGTTAGAAAACCATCCATTTTAGAACATCTGAAATTTAAAATGAACTGCACACCTGGGAAAGTATGATGCCAAGGGCATATCTTTTGCACGTAAATCCGGGGACTTTTCTCAACATTTTATAAAATCTGAAATACTAAGCAATAATGTGTATAAAAAATTGGAGTTCAAAGCTAGAAATTCTTTATAAAACCTGGCTAAGGGACGCACCATTTGATTTTTAGGGGGGGGGGGGGGGCATGAAAGTTGGGGTCGGGCGTATTTGTTATTTTTTCGCCACCGAAGTAGGCGTTGTTTTGTTTTTTTGCCTCCTTCGGCGGCAATCTTTAATTTTTTTTTAGCAAAGGCGGCAAAGTTTTTTTTTATTAGGTTTTACGGGTTTTCTTTACATTCTTTACAAGAACCCCCGGACTAGTGTGAAAGCCTTCAGGCCCAAATACCAAGTCGCCCCTGCAACAACAGTCGAAGCGGATTTACTCAGAAGTGCCGCAGGCAATCCACATGGTGTCGCAATAACTGAGAGTTGGGAAGAGAATTTAAAATTTATAACTGAGAAATGAAATTCTTTTTCATGTTACATTGGATGTATACAGTGGCGTAACAGCCGGGGGGGCACAGTGCTCCCTGAAGGTGCTCAGCAGGAAATTCAAACCTACCCACCAGGAAAAATGGGGGGAAGGGAAAAGAGGAAAAGAAGGGTGAAAGGGAAAGAAAAGAGAGAGAGAAAGGAAAAAGGGAGGAAAAAGAAAAAGGAAAAGGAGGAAAAAGAGGAAAGAAAGAAAGGAAGAAAGGGAAAGAAAGAAAGAAAGAAAATTTCGCAGTACAAAAAGCACAAATTGTTGACTGTTGTACTTTTTGTACTGCGAATTTTCTGCGAATTTTTTTGACGCCCCACCCCCCCCCCCCCCCCCCCCCCCCCCCCCACACACACTTACGTGAAATTCACGAGGTGATTGACGGGGAAAAATTGGGGCAACCTTTTACGAGTCAAAAAAATTCGCACGGTCACAAAAATTCGCACGGTCACAAAATTTCGCAGTACAAAAAGCACAACAGTCATTTTGTTGACTGTTGTGCTTTTTGTACTGCGAAATTTTCTTTCTTTCTTTCTTTCCCTTTCTTCTTTTCTTTCTTTCACCTTTTTTTCTCCTCTTCCTTTTTCTTTTTCCTCCCTTTTTCCTTTCTCTCTCTTTTTCTTTCCCTTTCCCCCTTCTTTCCCTCTTTTCCCTTCCCCCTTTTTTTCCTGGTGGGTAGGTTTGAATTTCCTGCTGAGCACCTGTGCACTGTGCCCTCCTGCCTCCCCCCTGCTGTTACGCCACTACAAAGCAATGAAAAGAGCCTGGTCAGAACCCGTTTGTCCCGATGTGTTGGATTTGCGCATTGTTCTGACTTCACAGTTTTGCCTTTGGAATTATTATTTACAATGACATTTTTTTAAAAAATCAATAAATAACCATCTGATACACTGCCATTCACCTCATCAAATGAATTAGTCGCAGGGTATTGGGGCGTTCTAACATACAATGTATGCTGGTTTTTGAGTTCATTTCTAACACCAAGGGTACTGCAATGGGTATTTCTATCTAATGATGAATATTGAACCAAAATACCTGCAATATTCACCCTATCAAATAGGGGAATAATACCTTTACCAAAAAAATGGTTATTCAAAGGAAAGCAAATCTTTACCAAGTAAGAGTACAAAATGAATAATGAAGTCTAACGTTAACAGTGAAATTTAAAACAGAACGTTATTTGCTATGATGTAAGTTATTGTTGGATATTCAATTTAAAAAACCCTCAGAAACCCAAATGTAAAAAAATAATAATATGGACTTGAACATGGTTTTATCAAACACAACGCCCAGATGTAACACATGGGTAATAAATTGCTAAATCGGGACAAACGGGTTTTTTCCACGCTCCATTTAAATATTGTTATTTCCAAGAGTTGACATTGGATTAGTCTTACAATTTAACCAATTTTAAAAAGGTCAAGTATATTTACTTTTATATCCCTAACTATCAAGCAGATATGGTATATATTTTTTAAGTTATAAGCTCACCAGTTTTTGGACCCGCTTTTTTGGGACACGCTGTATCGCCGATAATTAGGTAATCACACGGTGACAGACGCCGATTAAATATCAAGTTCCTTCGTGACAGATATCATATTTGGACTAAACTTTTGCGTAAAATATATTTGAGGGAAAGTCAAAAAAATAATTTTAAAAATCTTTATCTTTTAGTCGATCGTGATATTCCAGAAATTGTGTTTTGCCCCAAATCTGTACTGCTGTCTTACGACGATCCATTTAATGGTGCAATACACTACCACTGGGAACAAGCAATATTCACTGACGCATCGGAATTTAGTGTGAATTACGTAAGTTATATGTCACCTCAACCCTGCTATTACGAAATCAGTTTAAAGTTAAAAAATAATTGTTTGGTGTTTATTCCCTTCAGATTTAAATTTCTGGGTTTTCATGTATAGACTCCTGACGAAGACCAAGGCCTGAAGGACTGTTTTCGGGGGGGGGGGGGGGGATTTGTATCCATGTGAGCGAAGCGACCAGCGAATGGGTTCAACAGCACCAGTTGGATTTTAGCGTTTTGTAACACCAATCGAGGCCTCTCTTTTGATAATAAAATATTTCCGAAGGATACAGGTCCAGGGGAGAAGCCCCCTGACGCGCTTGGATTCATATTTTTTCGAATGATAATTTAAAAAAGGCCTAACTGTTATTATCATTTTCTGATGTTCCAGGAGGCAAGTAAAGCCCTCGTTAAGCTTTTGGATTTAAGTGTTTTGTGTTTTGAACTCGCCAGCCTTCCCGTTGCATGTCCAGATTTTTTACATTTGACACCATCTGAGATTCGAATTAGCATATCGCAATGTCTAACTGCTCTACCCCACAAAAGGCATGTTTTCTGATAGGAAATCTCACAAGGAATCCAAATATGATGCTAACATGCTGTGATTAAGAATGTTAAAAAATAACAATTTTCTTCATATTTTGATTAAAGCTCAATAATATTTTTATACCTACTCCAATCATAATTTTGCTGTGCATATTAGCCACCAGAATGTCATCGGAGGTCATCAAAGCACTGATCATGAGCACATCGTAAAAGGAACAAGTAATCCTGAGCACATCGTAAAAGGAACAAGTAATCCTGAGCACATCGTAAAAGGAACAAGTAATCGCCATTGGCCTTTGAAGACTATTGTTTAGCCGCGATCGACCTCCATGCTCGAGCGGTTTTTATGTCACGTGTTTATCATGTCTATAGAGCCCTTGCACGTGCTTCGGTCGGCTTTACAGAAAGGAATCAACCACCCGTCATTCACTGCAATGATGGCGTAATGCATACAATCCATTCAGTTTATTCTTTGAATTGACCGGATTTTTGAAAGGGATGTATAACTCACATGGATACAATGAGATTTTTAGCTTCTTATAGTTTTGGTGAACAAAGTTCAGTAGTCTGCCTCGATTCTACGGTATGCATCAGAAATGTAGCAATATTTGATTCAATATTACATTTTTCGGTCAACTGCGGTTATGATCATATCATCATAAATCGGTACGATATACGAGTAAGTTTATTTTGAACTATGTCTGAATTACAGGAAATTGTAGGAAATACATAAAAATGACCAAATTGTCGGACTTATTTCTTAAGAATTCACAGTTTGGGAACCAAATTTCCCTAAACAGAATGACGTATTCAATAATTCGTAACTTTCCGAATATAACGCCGATTTCGGCAGAAGTTTTGCTGAAATGTTCGTTTCCCTGAGATCTCTTTCGGTGGTGTAAAATATTATCACGCATGCTTACGAGGGACCAAACATCCATTGTCTTAATTAAGAAAATATATATTATGCCTCTCGTACGCATGCGTGATAAAAGTTTACAAATAAAATCTAGAAACACTTTTAATGTGATACGTACACGGGACGTCAAAACCACTCGAGTGTGGAGGATGATCGCGGCTATACACATGTCTTGAAGGGCCGATTCAAGGAGGATTATTTTTACGATATACAATAGGGTAATAATTGATCATGAAAGAAGGGAATAGGATTAGAAATAGGACTAATCTGCGATTCAGCATGCTGAAAGTCAAACAACAGATGAATGCACCAAAGAAGAAGAAAGAAAATGGCAAAAAATCGAAAGGTGGTTCTGCCGACGTAGAGGGAGTATCTATCAGCCAAGACACCACTCTGGTCACCTACTCTCAGGAACATGCTAGTCCATACTAAACACAAGCGGTACCCTTCAGACTAAGTGTCGTTTATTCAATACCTTACAAGAATTATGACAAGGTGTACATCGGGAAGAACAATGGGAAATTCGGAGAACGCATGGAAGAACATGTCTGAGACTGAGAAAGCAATGACTACGGTACGCACCAGGGCATCGCAAAAACTGTCACAATCCGCAGTAAACAAATCTGTCATTACAGATCATGTGATAGACAAGAACCATGTCATCAGCTGGCAAAGAGACAGACAAACACAAACTATGGGTAATACCCCTGTCACACATACGGCGATCAGGCCTTGCGCTCTCGTTGCGCTGAAAAAAGTATCATAATGTATCAAAACGCCATGCAAAACGCAGTATAGTCTCTAAGAACCAATTGGGGACGCAGTGGACACCATTTAGAGATGGCCGGGTCCCCGTGATCGCCCTTGAGCGCCATACAAAGCATCGCGCTTGCGCCTGTTGGACTAGCTTAAACTAGTCCAGCAGGCTAGTCAAGCCTGCTGGATAGGTTATGGCCGACTTGACTAGCTTAAGGCTAGTCCGGCTCAGCCTGACTTGCTTGATTTATTCTGCTGGACTAGTCTGTTGCTGGACTAGCTTATGTTAGTCAAGCTGGAGCATTGCTGGACTAGCTTTACGTTAGTCGCTCACTAACTTGATGTGAGTCCGTCCTAAGCTGGACTAGTTTAGACTAGTCGCATTGCTGGACTAGCTTAACGTAAGCCAAGGCACTGAGATGCAATTTAATGTTCTTATATCAGCTTTAATTTTTATATATATAATACAGGTGGACTGATCACTAACCCCACTCAATTGTTTAAATCTTCTTTATGCAGAATATATAATCTCTAACTGTTAAAAGAGCGAGAGAAAAACTCTCTAACACAGGAGTTATTTTCACTCTAAAAGAGTGGAAAATCACTCTATAGAGAGTGATTTATCCAATTATCATGGCACTCACTAGTGATGAAATTTAAACAAGAATAAATGAATTATTCACACCAATTCATAGATTGATATTCTCTGTCCATCGCAAAATTGCATTTATCGGAAATAAACACCTCTGATATCATATTCTGCTAAAATTACATACAACCATTACTACGAGGTAATGGTCAAAGAATAAAAACTAGTCGAGTCTGACTTGTGTAACCTTTATAATTAAAAATTAAAAGATTCCTTTGATCCATGTATATTAGGTAGTTCAGCAATTAATAGTGACATGTGATATGGAATCACTTGGGTCATTAACGTATAATACGGGTCAAATTTAAGACATGCTCCGATTTTGACCAGACTTGTTGCCTCATGTGCGCGTTAATGATGAGCAAAGAAAAAAAACTTATAATATTGGGTCAAAGGTCAAGAAAGGGTCGTTTGGGGTCAGAATGTAAATTTTCACTCCACGAACAACAACAAAACACGCTCGCGTTGAATAGGTTGAATTATATCCATAGAATAATGATAGTGACTGTAGGGGCCAATGAGTAAATTTGATGTCTAGTGACTCTTTCTCGACTAAGATTCATGGTCTATGACCATAGCTGCTATATCTAGTTCTTTGTCTTATTAAGTCCATAGCAACAAAAAAAAAGGGGGGGGGGGCAGAAAATGTAATCATACAAACCTATTTCAGGCCTAAATCGCTCATTTTTAATATAACGGCACATGCGCGCTTCTATGGGTGATGGTATCTTAGAGATGTATATGCATTAGGTCTTGGAGTAGAGAACGATACAATTCTACATTTACTGAGCAACACTTTTCTGTCAAAAAGGTTTTATTATGCAGCTGCAGTGCGGCGTGTACATAATATTGGGTCTCTGGGTCTCCGGGACACTGAGCCAGTTCAAGTAGGATCACCAAATGTCCCAACCCCTATTTTGATCAGAGTTGTTGCATCATGTAGTTATGAGACAACAACACAAATTCCTTCATGACCACGAGGTCGAGGTCAAAGGTCAAGAAGGGATCACTATGTTTCATAACATATAGAGGTAAAAGTTAAGACATGTTGCGATTTTAACCCCCTGGGGTCTACCTGTCTATCTTATAGTGGTTCTGATTGGTTTATTACAAGATGTACTCATATGAATAGCCAATTCAAATGCAGCTTGTAAAATGTTTCACTCCCATCTTTATCAGGGCTACAATTATTCTAACAGTGTCTCTCATTGGTGCAATAAATGATGTATTCATCTTTTTAACCAATCGGCCGGTAGTTCTCAGGGGGTTAATCGGATTAATTGATGAGACAGGAAAAAAACACAGTAAAAAACAATCAACCATGACCTCGAGGTCACGTGTCGGAATTGAACCAGATACGGTATCAGAGTTGATTTATTCGCATATTGTCTTATATATTCAGAATATAGGGCAATATCATTTCGATTTCTACCCCGGTGTGACAACCATCATAGCTACGGCTCAAGATGTGCATAACAACGTCAACACACTATGCACGTTTGATGTGCAAATTAGTAGGTATTCTGTAAATGGAAACGGGGTCAAAAAGCCAAGGAGGAGGGGGACACAAATAACGAGGTTTAGCTCAAGAGAATCAGCGATGTCAGATGGAGGACGTGTGTTTTCCCCTGACCAGCTGACAGGATTTCTAACCCATATGATTTAGTGCTATGGTGGGGAAAAAGGACAACAGCGCTTAAGGCAATTAAGCAACAGAGGGCAGTATATTATTAGGAATCGAAATCGAAATCACACACATTAACGAAACACTTCTATTATGTAGAGTATTTTACGAAGGTAAAACAAATATTCGGGTCGAGGTCCTGAGCTCAGAGCAAATTCGGTCGCAGGGAGAGCCATACAGACTTAGATAGATAAATAGATAAGTATGATTTATGAACAGAAAGCTTCGTAGATATTTTAAAAAAAACAGCAGGCCACGTGGTTCCCTCGACTTCCAAATTCGTATAGTTAGCCGCCATTTTTGGTGATTCTGTTTTGAAAATGACAACAAAATCGGTCGAAAACGAGCCATGAAGACTCTTAACATGATAGAACAACGTCGGTGACGGGTAGCATTCTTTCCATTAAATGATGGGATCTATATATATCATTACAAACACACATAGTGATGCCTATGCGTCCCTACTTGGGCGAAAACATATACCTTAGTCTACGAGCATACGGGTAAACATATCAGTGCCCAAAACAAAGAAAATATTCCTCAGTGACTATATAATAAGTCTTAAGTACGTATGAGACATTATGTTCCCACTCCCTTTTCCCACTATGTGGTCCAATTAAAAGACTGCAAAGGACATAATTATACTCCAAGGGCATAAACTACCCTTCATAACCCTGAAAGTGGACCACAGAGTCAGCGGTTGACACAATCTTAGACGATTTATTACCGGCGAAATGACAAAATCACAGGTCCAAAAGTGTTAAGGGAGTGGGAACATAATGGACATACGGAATTGTTTTGCAGTGATTCATTAGCCTTTTCAAATAATCGAATAGCTTCTAACAGTTTTAAACATAATAGTTTGGCAACAGTAATGTATCTCTTTCATTGATACTCAATCTCCTTGATTATTTTTAAATTTGCAGTTGATGATGAACCACCGAAGGTGATATGCCCATATGATATAATCCAAACAGACGTACCGCCGGATGTCTCGGGAAGATTCTTAACATGGGAAAACCCAATATACAGCGATCTGTCAATGTGGTCAGGAGGTGAAATTTATTCTTCACTCAGTCACGAAAAAAACTCCCTTTTCCCGCTTCAAACAACGCATGTGACTTATCGATATTGGGATGAATCCGATAATGAGGGAACTTGTAGCTTCAATATAACCCTCATACAAGGTAAGTGTTTACATTAAATAAGGCCCTCTTTTTATATAAATTCAATCAATCAATCAATCAATCAATCAATCAATCAATCAATCAATCAATCAATCAATCAATCAATCAATCAATCAATCAATCAATCAATCAATCAATCAATCAATCAATCAATCAATCAATCAATCAATCGAACAAACAAACAAACCCCCCAACTAACTAACTACCTAACTACCTAACTAACTAACTAACTAACTAACTAACTAACTAACTAACTAACTAACTAACTAACTAACTAACTAACTAACTAACTAACTAACTAACTAACTAACTAACTAACTAACTAACTAACTAACTAACTAACTCACTCACTCACTCACTCACTCACTCACTCACTCACTCACTCACTCACTCACTCACTCACTCCCCCACTCACTCACTCACTCACTCACTCACTCACTCACTCACTCACTCACTCACTCACTCACTCACTCACTCACTCCCCCACTCACTCACTCCCCACTCACTCACTCACTAACTAACTAACTAACTAACTAACTAACTAACTAACTAACTAACTAACTAACTAACTAACTAACTAACTAACTAACTAATTAACTAACTAACTAACTAACTAATTAACTAACTAACTAACTAACTAACTAACTAACTAACTAACTAACTAACTAACTAACTAACTAACTAACTAACTAACTAACTAACTAACTAACTAACTAACTAACTAAACAAACTAATAATAATGGGGAAATGTGTACTTCAGGTCCAAGATTGTGGTATACCAGTATAGTTCATTACTGAAACATAAACGTTGCCAGTATCGGTCGGTCGATGTTCCAGTATCGAGCGATACGGGTATACATGTACGTGATACCAGTGAGATTTTCCACAGTATTGAACGATACTGGTACATAACTATGTTCTAGTATCCCCGATACTAGCACATTTTATAAGTGCCAGTATCGGCCTATACTGGAACGCTACATCTGTGTACCAGTATCGGACAATACTGGATGTTATATAGTATACTAGTACAGTCCAGAATCTGGAACCTAAAGTACGCTTTTTGCGTATAATTTTATTTTGTGTACTGTTTATCTGTTTACCCATCTTTGATCAACAGTGTAGAAATTAGTAAAAATGTTGCTTCAACGTGTTACCTTATTATACACATTATTGTTGATGATCATTTGTATCATGATAAACATCAACGTTTGACTACCGATGGTTTCTATCTTTCGACTATTCTTCTTAACTCAGATCCTACAAAGTCAGTACGTATGTTTAATTGCACGGATGGGCAGGTTATCCCTATGTGGAAGACATGCAATAACATTCCCGATTGTAAAGATGGTGACGATGAGCTGATATGCGGGACATCAACAGGTGATTATCTAGGATTCTAAGGACATTCTTCAAATGGATTCACATCGTAACGAGAGGTTTCTCTCGTTTAAAAATGTGAGGTCAACCTACCTCTTATAACGGCCAAACGGTCATCAATTGGGCGTATTACGTATGCGTCAAAACTCCCGATGCGGCGCTGCTCGGTGAGTTTTCCAACGGGGCTTTGAGCTGATCGTGATGCGCCCTCTTGACTTGGACACTGATTAAGAGGATAGGTGACGGGCACCCATTCTCAAATGAAGTTAGAGTTCTGTGCGGACTATCTTTAATTATCTGGGATCACTGGGACATAGTGAAGTATTCAGTGTGTTCTATACACGCTAGTCACAAACAGGACTGATATCATCATTCGACCACCTGAGGTCCTTTATTCTTACAATATTGAACGATATCAGGTCATTCGACGTTTTACTTCGAGTTTGGCTTGTAAGGGGACTGCAAACCTCAACGCTGATCGGGTTGAAGGCAGCCGCGTCGCATACAACTTGACACTAATACATATATAACACTTATAAACGTGCTGATTTAGAAAAGATGTCAAACAAATGGTAGGTAGCAAGCGATTATCACGAGAAAAATCTTACAAATGACGTCGTACTTATTAGTATAAATAAATTGATTACCTGATAACTTTATTTATTTCATCTCGTTGCGTCTGTATTTTCATGATCAAATCCTGAAACATGTTTTATTCCACAGTTATTTGTGATGCATATAGTCGACCATGTCGAGAAAGTTCAGAGAAAACTAATTGTATACGGAATCAATACGAGTGTAACTTTGTGAAAAATTGTGTTGAAGGCGGAGACGAAATGTACTGTGATTTCCCCGATGGTAAGTTTGTTAACCGTCGTAAGGTAGATCATTGTTATTACCTTGGGTTTTTCTTCTTCTAAAACCATGGTCCAGTATTCCGAAGGTTTCTTTATCTTAGCAAACTGTGACAAGTTTTGTAAGCTGACCGCGTTTTTTTGCCATTCCAATGGGATTTACACACACTAAAATGGATTTTGCTAAATGGTCTTTAACATCACACCAATTGTCAAAATGTTCCTGAAAAAAATAATTCTTTAACGCTGGGATAAGCTGCAGTAATCTTCTGATACCAAGGTGTCAAATGGTCAAATGAAAAAGCAAATCTGAATACCAGCATATCATCAGTCAACCTTCAAGAAGTGGGGGCCGCGTGTCAGAGCCGAAGTGACACCCCTACGCTGAAACATCATGGGGAATGGTTAGGCAAGCTGTTCGCAACATGTTGGACAGGACACACATATGTATTCAGCAAAATGGATGCCATGTCGAAGGAAGGCTTTGTTAACCAGTATACCTACTATTAAACGATTATTCAATGTATGTGTTGAAGGAAATCCATTATTGACCATGATTAGGGCCTATGTAATTTTTCAACAGATTGTGGTGACAACTACTTCCAGTGTAAATCTTCCCGTGTGTGTCTACATCGTTATGCTTTATGCAATGGCGTTTTGGATTGTATGGATGGTACCGATGAAGAGAACTGTCATGATGAAACGGGTAAGGCGTTCACAGCAGCACAATTGACTAATTACGCCATAAACTCCTTACAATTGTTCAATAGTCTTTATAGTTAGTGATATTTTCAAATTGTGTTTCACACGATTGGAAAGCTTACAATTAACATAACATAACAAATAATATTTATATGACGCTATTCGATCTAGATCATAGCGCATGTAACACATCAGAACGCAAATTAGCATGGAAAAAGGTGAGTCTTAAGACTACAACGAAAATGAGATATATTGTCAGTTTCTCTTATGGTACGAGGGAGATTGTTCCATGACCGTGGACCAGCTACACTGAAAGATTGCTGACCTAAGACCTTATTTTGAACATTTAGGCGAGTAATGTCATTAGCAGAACGAAGAACTTTCGAGGAACATTTGGTGACAGTAAATTGCATACATATCCAGGTGCAGTATTGTTCATGCTTTTGAAGACAAAAAGACTGAGTTTGAATTGAATCCTTTCCCGTATGGGCAGCCAGTGGAGTTCTTTGAGTGTGGGAGTATGGTCACGCTTGGATATGGAACATATCAACCGAGCGGCATTGTTCTTCAGTCTTTGAAATCTGTTCAATTCATGTTCCGTAGCACCAAAGAGAAGAAGATTACCATAGTCAAGATAAGAGATTACTAAAGCTCTAACAACATGATGAAGACTGTCTTTATCGAGGTATCGCTTTATTCTGCTGATGTTTCTTAACTGGTAATGTGTAGATTGACAGAGGCTAGATATTTTTTTGGACATGGTCATATTTGCATCAAATTTTACACCCAAGTTCCGAACAGACAGCGTTGGTTCAATACATGCAATATGTGCATCCCCAATTGCCAGTTACACAGTGGCAAGCTCTGGAGAAAATGGGGTGATCCAAACACAATAAACTCTGTTTTGCTGTCATTTTAATTTTTAACATGTTTAAGGGTCATCCATTTTTTGATTTCACAAATACACAGTTGTAGCCTTTCAATAGCGTGTTGCCTGGCACCATGTATTTTTGGGTTAAAAGAGCAGTATAACTGCGTGTCATCTGCATAATGGTGAAAGTCTAAGCCATGGCGACGAATGATGTTACCGAGAGGGAGCGTGTAGATCACAAACGTTGATGGAACTAGAATGGATCCTTGCGGTAGTCCATATTTAAAGGGGCGTGTACATCTCAAGTGTTTGTCCTGGACAAAAATCACATGACTCCCTACGTATCTGAGTCTCCGTATTCCCATGTAATAATACCCATGGTGCAATAGATTTGCCGCGAATTTTAATCGACAAAACGTAATGTTGAAATTATTGTACGAACGAACTGTGTCTAGAATAGTTTCAAAAAGAAGTGCAATGCATAATAATGAAATCAGAATTACAATCTCCTTCAGCATATAATCAACTTTTGGGCGATAACCTTTGATAAAAACGCACAACAATCGAAATATAAAGCATTTTAGCCTCCGATTTCAGTGATATTCGTATTTTAAACTCTATCTAATTTTATTTTAAAACTGATTCATGTATAGTTTTCATTAGCTCAAATGGTAGAGCGCTGGCTTCACAATCATGAGGTCAGTGGTTCGAATCTTGTAAATGTCTTTTTCTTTTTGTTATTACACCTTTTTGTTTTAATAACAGGATTGCTTATAATCGTTCGCTATATTTATTGAATTTTGAATGATACTTTTTTCATTTGCAATTTCACTACGATAAAGAATGTCCTGTAGGCCTAAATATAATTGTGTTGATTGAACCATGAATGAACTATGGAGTCCCTAGCAAGTCTATATGGACATGGTCTGCAAAGACCAATTGTTATGTAAATAAGAAGCCAGTCGGCTTATGTCCTTGAATCGATTTTTTTAGTTCCTTCAACACAGATATTTGTAATTTGCTCCAATCTTCAAAAAAGAGAGTTGTATCTTCAAAAATACATTACGCAGTTCACGGCTTACGCGGCCTGGTATGGGCGACAGTATTTTGGTGTAGATTTGATACCGTGCTGAACTCATCATGCTCATCGCTGCAAGAGCGCAATTATAAAATGCTGTCCGCTGTCCTAAATCTCTCTCGTCTTGACTCCCGGTCTTGAGCACATCATAACACAATATTTGTATTGTGCCACTACTGTGAGACTAAATAAGTGGGTATGCCGACTATAGTTTTATGTCAAAACTCAACATAATTGAGGCGACCGACGTAACGGATGCGCCAAAAAGTGGCTCTATAGTTGTAAAATAAGCTGAAACCATCTAAAATACTCATTTATTGTTTTGTTCATATACTTATACAAAGACCGTTTGAACCAATATATCTATCCATTAATATATCCATCTATCTATATATCTAAACACGTT
This sequence comes from Ophiura sarsii, assembly GCA_035610835.1. Lineage (NCBI taxonomy): Eukaryota > Metazoa > Echinodermata > Ophiuroidea > Amphilepidida > Ophiuridae > Ophiura > Ophiura sarsii. Next base: position 67,120,253 of record CM069443.1, on the reverse strand, counting down.
CTTTTGATACCCTTTTAAACTTCAGTGAAATAATTCAACAAGTTAAAAAAATATATCTGAGGCCCCATGGCCATATGAGCTAAAATTTTTGATCGCATAACTTAAAATAAGACACATTGATTCAACATGGTAAACACGTGCTGATAATTTTTCAGATTTAATTTTTTATATTCATGATATGCGGCTTTTGCAAAAACAAATTGTCAACAAAACTTCAGTTTTATGCTAACATTAAATACATGAGACGTACTCCAAAGTGTTCAAAATCTTCAGTTGTATGCTAACACTAAATAAATGACACGTATTCAGAGAACATTTCAATGTCAAATGCGCAAATTGTCCAATTTCCAATTTGGTGCATTTATTCATATACAGGCTGTCCCAAAATGATATAGTAGGCTGCGCCTACCCATCGATGCCCCTCATTAAAATCAATGAGATTCAGGTCCAGGTTTTTTCATAATCTTTGACATAACCATTTCATTAAAATGTTACGATCACGAATATTGGCAAAGTACGAAAGGGTGGGGGTGTGTGTGTGTGTTAACACTTTCCACGCGGCAGGCGTCTATGAACCGAACAAAATGTTTCAAAAATGTCAAAATGATTGAATTTCCATCACCATATTTGGAATCACCACAAGAAATGCATTAAAATAAGTACAAATATACCTAGTATTGATTCACTAATTTTTGAGATTACTTGAAATTTCGGAAAGGCTTTTGAAACATCTATTTTGTGTGGTAAAACTAAAATAGCCGCGTGGAAAGTTTTAAACTTGTTTTTAAGAAACATAAATAGTCTCTCAATGCCTTGTCTGCTATTGTTCCCTTTTGTTATGAACTGTTGTTCGTTATGGTTGTTCAAATCATTAACATCCTTCAATTTGAAGAGTAAAAATGGATCGTCACACATCACATAAGTTTGACGAACTTCTTTAAGTGTTAGGGTGTACTTTGTTTTACTTTGATTTCATTGCAATATTGTAGATTCTTTACAGTGGGTGTGGTTTTGGATGTCACTGGACTGTGATTGGTGGTTTTTTTGCGGATTTTCATCCGATACGCAATATATATTATGAGACATTTAGGGCGGGGCTTGATTCGTTTGAATAATGATACATTCAGTGCGCATGATCATTGCGTTAGCGTCCCCTACACAAAGTCGCCGGCGTATGCGTTGTGCGTGTAACCCAGCGTTGCCATATGCGCGTGTGCTAAAGAACGCAATTAATTCGAAGCAAGAAGTTGGTAAACAGCTCGATGGATTCGCCGATTTTATAAAGGGGGAAAGTTGTTGTACGTTTAGAGAATAAAACATAGTTCTTAGCTGTTTTGCTATAGACGATGGTCTTATAGGGTCTTATAGTGTATATAGGCTGTACCATATTTGGAGTCGTGTATGGTCGCCGCAGGTGGCAATACACGACGACACAAATATGGTACAGCCTATACATTATAAGACCATCGTCTATAGCAAAACAGCCAAGAACTACCTTTTATTCTCATTCTAATATTAATTTTAGTTTATTAGTTATTTTGATCTTTTATCATAAAATAACGCAGTTTGTTAGATTTATTTTAAACAAACAACAACAAATTTCCCCCTGTATAAAATCGGCGAATCCAGCGAGCTGTTTTCCAACATCCTGCTTCAAATTAATCGCGTTATTTAGCACACACGCACCCCTCATCGCTGCGTTATACCCACAACGCATACGGCGGCGACTTTGTGTAGGGGACGCTAACGCGATGACGCGTTGATCATACGCGCTGAAGGTATTATTTAAACCCCGCCCCAAACTATACAACATTGTCTCATAATGCATGGGCGAGTCGGCTGAAAATCAGCCAAAAAACAATCAAATTGCCTGCTGACATCTCAAACCACACCCACTATATAATAATGTTGTTTGATTATCATGTTTGTTGTTAAAATAAATCTAACAAACTGATTAAAGACCAAAATAACCAATAAACTAAATATGAATGAGAATCAAACATAGTTCTTAGCTGTTTTGCTATATACGACTCCATGGTACAGCCTTTACATTATAAGACCATTGTATACAGTATATAGTATTAGAACTATATTTTATTCTCTAAATACAAATCTGATGTTGGTTTGTATACAGGGTGAGTCAAAATATTCAGGTCCCGTTTTTAGAAAATCACGACAAATACTTTTGTTAAAAATTAATCAATGTCTTCATTGCATATATGAGTACACTAGCTACTTCTTTATACTTGATGAAAGTGTTCCAAATATACCCCATTGTCCATTGTAGGCATTGTGAATACCAACACGCCATTGATTGACATTTCAAAATGCGTGAGTTAAACTTTTGCATTCATAGAGGTGCCTTGGAAAAGTGCACATATCTCCCGTTTGAAATGACCAATTTGAATTAAATGAAATTCAAGTTATAGCTGACAATGCGTTCGTACTGTGCATATTAATAAATTATATTATTTTTATGCATATTAGCTGGTTTAAAATATCGGTTGGGCCCGCTGAGAGCCTTGCTTTTATTTTGAAATAGGATTGCGTACAAGTAGCGTATAGTCAGTGTCATAATGCTATGGTCAACTCCATTCTATGCGTGCGAACTTGTGTGCATTCGTATGTGCGTAAACCCAGAGGTGCGTACCGAGCACATTCAAAACATGACCGCGCGTCAATCGTGATATCGTCACGCACGTTATTTAGCACATTTCAGGCATCTGGACGCAGCTCCGCGAATAACGACGAAACATGCTCGCGTGAAATAGCTTGAATTTAGTAATATGTCATTATACCATTATGACAGTGATTATAGACAGTGAAGCTAGCAGTTAGCATTTGCGCAAACGCGACACGCAACGCGTTACCACGGTATGATTACGCGGCAGTACGCGCAACGCACAATGTTGTTCAATTCTAGTGGCATTTATGAGCCAAATCTGAGAGGTTTTTTGCTGTTTTTGGAGCAAATTGTTAACCAATTTCACTGGAATAAACTTCAACACACCGTTATTTCCTCGATATTGCATGCAAATTATGCGCCACTTTGATCAAAACTAACGGAGACATAAGGATAACAAACACACACAACCCCACACAGATTTATAGTAAGATGCTCGCAGCAGCAATGAACATGATGAGTTCAGCACTCAGTCAGTGGCGTACCCAGCTTTTGGAAACTGGGGGGGGGGGGGGGATAGTTACGAAAGTCATGATGTACCGACAAAAAAATGACCCAATTTTCTTCTTCTCGTCAGCAGCTGAAATATTGAAAAGTGGGGGTAGCGATGACATTGTCAACAATAGCTGAAACAAAAAAATCGCCTGGTAGAAATCGCAAATCTACCCAGTCAGAAGTCAAGGCATGAAAATACCGTCTATTTTGTTCGTCCCGGCCGTCAGTGAAGTGAGATTTAAAATTAAAAAAAATAGAAATCGGATCATTTACAACTCGCGATTGTGAAGGATTGCCTCCATCAATTTTTGATCATCTTAGGCTCATTTTGAAGGGGAAGTCCTAATTATGTAAGATGTCATTTCCGATTTAATAAAAAACACGATTTTTGTTACTATCTTTTAGTCGATAAAGATGTATTTTCAATGCGATCGTAAACATCGTATTTTTGATGATTTTTAGACGTCATAGCAAAAACTTTATGCACAAGAAATGTTCCTAACGTATTAAACTTGATCAAAAATATGTTTATTTGTAATACATTTTTGGACAGGGGTCAGGGCCACGACTTTTATTCACCTACGGTAAAAATATACGCCATTTTCCAACACACAGAGACTAAATCGTTTTTTCTAAAAAAAGGTATTCAGCAGGATTCGAACCGAGGAGGGGAGAATCTATTAGATTACTAGTCCATATTCGTAACCGCTCGGCCATAACTACTTACTGACGTGTCTATGTGTTCTCTATAATAATGAACTAGTGGTGAACTATTGAGGATTCGACGAAATTTTAGCCAAATTGAACCCAGTTTCTAAATTGTATTTTAAATGTGAAAACGGTGTCGCTGCAAGCTAGGTTTGGATTCAACGTAAAGAGCAATAAATTGATGATCGTGGAAGGTTATTAATTTAAAGCTTTTAATGAGACAGGGGTCATGGCCACGGGAAATATCCCCCTAGTCACATGACGTTGAACCACATTTAAATGCCTTAATGTTGTCATTGTATAAGGCTGACATTTTGGCATATTGAATTGCACGATATCGACATCCGCTTTTCAAGGGAAAAACAATTCTCTTCGTATCAGTAGACTCACTCAACGTTGGCATCTGACTGTACCGACGGAAGCTCAAGTTTACCGACGGGGATATTTCAGGGGGGGGGGGGGGCACCGGCCCCTGGACCCCTGGGTTCGCCACTGAGCACGGTATCAAATCCACGCCAAAATACAGTCGCTCACACCAGGCCGTAAAAGCCGTGAACCGCGTAACGTATTTTTGAAGAAACAACTATCTTTTTTTAAAGTTTGGAGCAAATCAGCAAATACAAATATCGGTCGTATAGGAAATAAGAAAATCGATTCAAGGACATATTAGCCGATTGGCTTCTTATTTACATAACAATTGGCCTTTGCAAATCATGTTCATTGATAGACTAGCTAGGGTCTCCATAGTTCAATCGAACGGAATAGTCAACACAATATATTTAATAGGATATTCTTAATCGCAGTGATTGCAAAAGAAGAAAAAAGTGTCATTCAACATTCAATAAATATTGCGAACGATATGCAATCCTGTCAATTTCTAAAAATAAAGTGTAAATAACAAACAGAAAAAAGTATAACAATCCAAGGATTCGAACCACGGACTTCATGATTATGAAGCCGGCGCTTTGCCGACTGAGCTAATGAAGACTACACATAGATATTTAGAAAATAAAATACATAAAGTTCAAAATACGAATATCACACGAATCGGGGCAAAAATGCGGGCTAAAATGCTTTATATTTCGATTGTTGTGCGTTTTTAACATAGGATTATCGCCCAAAAGTTGATTATATGCTGAAGGAGATTGTAATTCTGATTTCATTTTAATGCATAACACTACTTTTCGAAACGATTCTAGACACCTTAGTATTTCGTTCGTACACAAAATGTTGGCCATTACGTTTTGTCGATTGAAATTCGGCGCGGCAAATCTATTGCTATTGCACCATGGGTATTATTACATGGAAACACGGAGACTCAGATACGTCGGGAGTCATGTGATTTTTGTCCAGGACAAACACTTGAGATGTACACGCCCCTTTAAGATCAACACTATTTGAGTAGTGGTTGCCAATGCACACACACAGAGAGGTATAATTTAAACCATCGCAGGGTAGTGTACCTGATACACCTACAATCATATTTGTAAATATTTGTGTCCCTCATGGGACAATTTCTGACTATGTAGTACCTCAAGCACGGGGCTGGGCCAGGGGTATGTCACTGAGCTTGCCGATCGGGTCCACTTTTAAATTGAACTTAGTCAGCATAGAATTGGGGGCGCTATACCGATCAGGCGTGATGATTGTAGCAGACGACGCAACGCTGGCCACGCGTCTCTCAGACGACCCAATTTGGCAACGGGAGTGCACCATTTTGAATTATTTTTAACAGTCATCGCCCGGTTAACGATAAAAATCCTTTTAATTATGATGTATTTGTCAAAATGATAGTTTAAAATTCGCGATTACGTGTTATTCACTACGAATTCAAAATTTAGGTTTCACGTGGCCACCGTTGTCTGCAGCGCCCCCAAACCTATGCTGACTAACATGCCGTTTAACCTGCCGTTAAACCTTGTTAAACATTGTTAAACGCGTTAAACGCCGGTCACCGACACATTCCGGACGATAACCATAATTTATTCAAATATGCAAAAGGGTCCGTTTTCGCTACGTACGTTAGTATACAACTTTCCTATCCCAAAGTTAATAGTATCCCTGGCTGGGCTCTGAAACAATTGATTGCTACAGAAGTGTTATTGTTGGAAGGATAGGCACACAAACTCCCTTGGTCCACCCAATACACACAGAGGCACACGTGTAACACTGTATGCCTAAGTTATTTCGGCATACAGTGTAGACTGTGCTCAGATGATCATCCTATCACCTGGACTATCCAGATTAGATTTATTCCGTTAGCGCCCTCAACGGAATAAATCGCAATAACACTGATAAAATAGTTTAAGAATATTGGATATCCGATATTAATAGTTTAAGATTGTTGGATATCCAATATTAATAGTTTAAGATTGAGCCATCCTTGTTTTTACCTCCCCGAGGGCGCTAACGGAATAAATCTAATCTTGATAGTCCAGGTGATAGGATGATCATCTGAGCACAGTCTACACTGTATGCCGAAATAACTTAGGCATACAGTGTAATATCACCAATTTTGAAAAAACAACATAATTGGATGTTTGTAAGCCCTATTAGTCCTTTATTAAAGACCCAGGCATATACTCATTCCACAAGTGGCTTAATCCAGTCAATCTACCAATCTGACACATTTGAGCAATAAAGGGCGCTGCAATACCAAATGCCTTTTACTCTTGATATCCATGTTCAGTAGACTCTGATTCCTTTTCTAAACATGGTTAAATTTTAAAATATTGTTCATATAAATCAGTTGATATCACAAAGATAAACGATAAGAAACGTAACAATGTAATTTTGACGATGCCCCTTTTTCTATTAATTTAACACCATAGATTCTGTATTTTGTAAATAATATCTAGTAAGATTCACAGTCAGTTAGTACACCATTTACTGAGTAGATGCCGGGGGTCTTTAGATACAAGTTTTCTTATTAAATGTCACCCCTATAAAATCCCAAGATATGGTCAATTTAGTAAACAAGAGTGCAAATTTTACTATGGCCACTATTTTGACAGGAATTGGATTTTCAACTGAAAAAAAACTGTCTTTGAGATTCCACTGATGATTTATCGGACATATCAATGAGTATTGTGTAAAATACATCTAATTCAAATATTGTGTGGTTGTCATGGATAATATGGATGAAATATGTTGTTCTACTCAAATTGAACTAATTATAAACTTGTACCAGTTAGATTATTATTGATTTTAATGATTATGTTCAATTACAAAATGAATGACGATTCTAATAAAAGAGTTCTCTGCACATGAAAAGTGGCGAAAGCTGAATTTGACATGCTTGAGTAGAATTGTCATAATTTGATAACGAAAGCTCCAAAATTAATAGAAATAATTCTTATGACACATCAAAGATTGCTAAACATGATCAACATGATTATTACTATTTTAAGTGCACATTTTATATTTGCCATGGCCTAAAAAAAATCATGTTTCACGTGGGTCACTTTTTTGTCACGCCCTGTAGTTTGTGTTATTCATTTTGAGCACAAAAAATTGAAAATTGCTGACACATCCCGATCTCTCCAAATTCTCAAGCAAGTGGGTAAATGCTGAAAAAATAAGAAATCCGAACTTTTTAAGAAGGGGGGAAATTATCTTTTTGCAACATTGCCGGAATGACTCATTTTAAAACATTTTTTTAAATGCACCATTAGCCAACTCGTATGTCTGAGATATGATCCGACTCGATTGATTCTGTCACTTCTAGTTTTGCTATTTTAGCACCGATTCGAACGGAACAAAGTGGGGTTGTTTTGAAGCCATTAAATTGTTTGATAAGAAAAGCGGATCATAATGTGGTGCAAATATGTATGATATATTTTTTTGTTAGATTGTGTACGTCTTTTTTTGTTACACTCCGTATCGCACAATATGTGTGGTGGTATGGGAAAACCCGTCGGTGTTAATATTGAGATATCTGGGTCATACCAAAATATTCCTAACAAATAAGTTCCAAGTCAATTTTCCAACTTTGGTCCCAAGATAGAGATTATACCTTGAACTTTAGTCTCCAGGAGTTTTTTATGCAAAATTCCAGATGTTAAGTTTATTTTAGTACTTTTCTGAACCTTGTTTATCAAATTTTGTGTGTAAAATGCTATGTTTACGTAAAATGACATTGTTACCATGATAACCACTTGTGAATTCCGACAATGCATTGTAAAGATTTTGAAAGTGAAGAACTTACAATTGTTAATGATATCGCAAAAAACTAGGTTCATATCAAAAGTCCTTTTCATATGACAAGCTATTCTGTGTGATATAACAAATGTAGTTTTATTATTATTAGAGCATTTACAAGATTTTGTGTACACCTTTGAATTGTCAGTTTCAATTTTTAGTGTTGCGTTTAACTTGCCGACTTTAAAATACTACAACTGTAGTTCTAGATGGAATTTCTGAAAAATTTAAACAGTCCTATACTCAGTAGAGAATGAAGCTCTCTGCCAAAGAAAAAAACTAAGTTGCTAGAAAATGACCATGTGAAGGGTTTTCCCATGCCACCACACATATGTAATATGTACAGTTTTACGTAATCAATTTGATATATCTCCCTATAACAGCTACACAGGAGTCGCCGTTAATTAAGGATTGGCATTTGAAATATTCAGAATCACTTTCTACAAATGATGTCGACATAAATGAAGTGGTCCTGCAGTTTGAAGAAAATGTATATCGCGGACGAGAGTTTCACCGGGTCAAAGGTGATGATCCCCCGGATTGGAATACATTCGTCTCGTTTAGCTCCAGACCTGATTTTAGTGATCTGACCGATGCTTTGCCTTTAAATCGTGAGGAAGTAGCGCAGCATGGCCATCAAGTGGATGATTTGATCCTTCAATGCACGTACGATGAGTTAGAGTGTAACAAAAGGTAAATGATGGTACATTGCAAATGAAATATCAATAACGATCGATTGTGTGACAAAACAGCAACAAAAACGTCAGGTTGAGAAGAATTTAGTGTCTTATTTAAAAGGTCTAAATGCTATCCGCTTTCCCGATATAAGTGTTGTAAATGAAATTGATAGAGTAAACGGTATACTAGACAAGATGTATGAAAATATAGAAAAAGGGCAAATAGTGAGATCTCGAACAAGATGGTACGAAGAAGGAGAAAAAAGTAGTGCGTATTTTCTTGGTCTCGAAAAGTTTCACGCAACAAAAAAGTCTATCACAAAACTCAAACTACCTGACGATTCCTTGCTTACTAAGCAATCAGACATTATGAAGGAAGAGGAAAGGTTTTACACCAATCTGTATACAAGTGCTGATGTTGATAGTGATAATATTAAAGAGTATCTGAATAATACAACATTTCCTAAGATTTTAACCGATGAAGAACAAGGTAAATGTGAAGGTTTATTGACGCATAATGAATGTAAAGAAGCAGTAGATCAACTAAGACCAGGTAAAATTCCAGGTTGCGATGGTATGTTTGATATATTATTATTATGTTATTTAACTATGGCTAGAATATAGATGAATGAAAAATAAAATGAATGGATACAAAAATAAAAAAATTAAATAAAAATAACGATCGACCAATAGGCGACGAAACATACTCTACGAGCTAGCTACGGGAAAACGGGCCTCTCGTTTGGGTTTTTTTTCTCAAAAATCTCGGGAAATTGTATTTGACTCTTTTTAAAGAGTCAAATACAATTTCCCGAGATTGTTAAAACAATCAAAAGCTAAAATTTCAAAAATGTTCACGAATTTGCAAACGAATTTCAAGAGGGCCTTTGTTTCATGCCGTCCTATAATGATGACTCATTTTCTAAGTCATGTCTATGATGTACTGATCACCGTAACAGCGACCTCAACTGGAAGCAGCACAGGTCATTAGAGGTCATTCTGATGAAGTGTGTAGACCATAACACACGAAACTGTCAAACACGAGTTTAGTTAAACACGGTTTTTTAAAACATCCTTGTTTCGTAGCTTAAAAGCTAAATCTGTGTTTCGTACGAGAATGCGGACAACATTATTTTGAGAAAATCGAGGGCGCTTTTTCCCCCAAACACACGTTAAACTATAGCGGCGGCCATGCAATTTCAGTAGTCAAAAGAACACAACGCCAACACTGAATTGAACGAGCTCTTCTCGCCTCGTTTCTTGAGGGGGAAAAGCCATATATTTTCTTCTATTGCAGTTTTATTTCAAATTTCAGTTTCAAAAGAAAGTACATTTGTATAATATAAATCAAAATTTAAATGTTTAACAAATAAAAGAATATAATTTATGACAAAAAGAGACAAAAAGACAAAAAAGCAAAGTTACCCGCGCGAGTTTAGAACCCACGCGGCGAAAATCCCAGTCAATTAACGACTCGGCCACGCTGCTGTATGTGAAAACAAGTGACGTAGAATTTTTAAAAATACCTGTATACTACTTATTTAAAATTAAAAATAAATCAGAAATAAATCAGTTCCAATGGAAGGGGTACCAAGGATAGATTCAACAACTCTTCACCAACAATTCAACATATTGAAATGGCTAATAAGGTGTGCAATGACAGGATGAGACATTTAAAAGGTATCAAAAAGAAACAAAACCATACTTGGGGCCTATTTTTGGTACCCAAATTCATGTCCATCGCCTGGGGGGGGGGGGGGGGGGTGGGGGGGGGCATCGTCATCTGGACACGTACTGCAATCTTTCTTATCACTCATCTGTGTTTCCATTCATAGCAATATCATACGATTCGTTGACGACCAGTATGGAAATTGTTTCACCTTTAATTACGTCAATGACTCCAACAAGCAGCCGATACAGTCTACTAGAGCAGGCTCAATTAATGGTATTTGAACTATTCAAAACAGTTTAGAATTTTTCTCGCCATCGACAGTGTTTCGAATATGATGTGATATGTCCATATTGTATAACATATCAATGGAAAGCCGATGTGTTTTTTTCAAACAATACCACATCTGTCTTTAGCAATCACTTATATCAGTGGTCAGCCACTTGATTGAGAATGTGGGGCGATCCAAAAGCGCCACATCTATCACTACAGGGTGTCCCAGAACGATCTATACTAGGTTTCAACAACAAAAATAAAGATAAAAATAGTGTTTGTAATTTAAACACTTGCGATATGATGGTGGAAATGTTTTCTACTTATTCCTTTAATTTTATTGAGATATCTCTTTTTGTACCGCTGTGGCAAAACATAATCAAAAATCTATGAAAAATGAATTAATCTTTATAGCTAATTCCCTCTAGCACTACCAGCATTTCAAACAATGAACCCCACATCTCATAAGTTATATTCAAAACTCCCGCCAAATACAGGATGGTTAAAACTTCTGAAGCTAAACAAATCCTGCCCTATTCATCAAAGCTTTGTTTTCTATGCACATCAAAACAGTTAGTGTCAATAAGAAGAGGGTGCAATAAAAAATGCGAATAATATTTCAGAAGTAATTTAATGTTCAAAAGGGTTAGTGACTTTATAGATTTTCATAATGGATCATTCGACAAAAACTTGAAATCTACTGAAATCTACTATCGTTTGGACAATATCAATGAATGTCATACCGAAAGAAATCGTATTACTTTGGTATAGATCATTCTGGGACACTTTTATTTAGGGTATTTCCATTGATATGCACACGACACTATGAACAATATTATAATGACATACGAAACATCGGCGATTGGAAAACTATTTTTGAGGTTTATATAGCCTATTATGGCCTGTTCGTTATTTGCAGTGGGTGGGAGCGGTTTAATATATATTAAATCATCAAAAGAAACAGCGTTTTGTGGACGCTGCCTTTTACCATGTTTACCAGGCCGTGGTGGATGGCAACGTCGTCATCAAGTGCATTCGCGAATTTTCTGCGTTCTGCATCCAGTTTAATGCGCTGCACTCAGGCCGCGCCGTGCGTGCCTGTTTGGCGCAGTACATACGGTCGCTCTAAACAGAACCAGGGTATCGAGAAGAAAAAAACTGATGTAATATTGATTATAGGTCACTCATACGTATGTGTTGTTTCGAGAGAAATTAGACAAATAAATCCACGCGCGCTGATGTTGATGTGTGAATACTGGCACGACGAATAAATCTAAAATGTTTGAGATTTTTGTCTGTTGTTGCTCTTGTCAATGTGTGTATGTTAGGTACGTAATAAAGGAGCTTGGCGCTGGATGCTAAAGATATAAAATATAGATGAAATACCCGTGGAAATACCATGCTGGACGTGTTCATACAAATATAGACAAGGACCGAATTACTATGAAATATAAAAATAACGTGTGAAAACAATTTAAAGCAAACAGTTGATATTTTTTTTGCAGGACTGAAAATGACCTTGTTTCTCGAGCAAAGTGAATACATCAGTATATTCGGACGTGAGGCCGGTGTTAGAGTCTCTATACACTCAGCTGATACCATTTCACTTCCGGCTGATGACGGGATCACAATAAGACCAGGAACCGTGTCGTCTATCGGACTCAGATATGTAAGAAAATAACATACAACACACCACTAAATAAATCCCCTATACCTACTCTGTGTATAATTAAAAGCCATTTTCTCGTTTATAAAGCAACTGGTTGCTTCAACTTAACATTTTTGATGAAGATTATGGTTTTGGCTTTCCTTTAAACAACAACATTAAATAAGGTCAAGGCATCTCATTTTCGAGATATGCGCCGTCGAAGATACGAATGTTGTTAGCACGCCCAGGCCTAGCCTAGGTCTAAGTGATTCTAATCAATAATTGAAGTCTCTAAAATGACTATAAAATCATACAAAATTGGTCAAATGAAGAACATTTGCACTAAAATTGTTTGATAATCTTCATTTAAAAACAATCTAATCAAAGTTTTAGCCAAAAACACCACTTTTGTAGCATTTTTATATATTTTATTTAGAGGAGTGTCATCCCAACCAATTCAACTATTTATTTAATGGTGTGAACACAACAAGTTTAAATGTTTATGTACTGTAACACCAAGAGAATGAAATGCAAACGAGACAGTAGTTTAATGTGTTTCGATTTTATAAGGAGTACATTTTAGACATGTTTTTGACGCCAACCCATGTTGCCACTCTTAGATTTTGATTTTGCATGACTTCGGATGCTTGTAGTTGTACTCGCTGTGTGAACAAAGATGTTCTAGTATGTGTGAACCTTATTTTGTTAGGGGGGGGGGGGGGGGGGCAGTATGAAGACATGCATTAATCAAATGTTTGTTAAAAGCAAAGCGGGACCTGATTCTGTATCTACAAACCTTGAAACCTTTGTCACATAAAAACCCGTTTACTGGGCAGATTAAAAGCTTAATATAATATAATTATTTGGTGATTTCTAATATAACACTAACAATAAACTACTGCTTTTCAGTTATTTTAACCTTTTGCAGCCGTGAATATTTAGAAAATACTAGATCTGCAGCCACTAAACTGTATCATAGAAATATAGTGAATGCTGTCCCATTAGATTTGGGGGTATTGGTATTATTGTATGGTCATGTAATACAAAACAATTGTTTTTTATGTCATTTAACATCACTTTAACAATCTGGCAGCCATTTTGGAAAGTTATACAGAATCAAAATTGTCAAAGAGGTGGGTCTTATATATAAATGCAATAGCTTAGCAGTTTAGAACATACTATTTTTTGATGGATATGAACCAATATAAACACTCTTATAAACTATCTTATACATTTACAAATTACAACGGCCCTTTTGGCGACCATTTTGAATCTAAAGTATGTTATTACAAAGCAAAAACACTGGAAAGTATTTACTAGTGGTCTAATACATACATCCTATTGTTAAAATTATATTTTCATCGTACATTTTGGTTGATATTATCCTATTTTATGGAATTTGACAATTTGTGCAGCAATTCTGGGACCCGTTTTGAGGCCCATTTTGGCAGCCATTTTTGATTTTAAGTGTGTAAACAAAGCAAAAATACTGGCTATGAGTTACTAGTGATATAATACATACATCCCATTGTTAAAGCTATATTTTCATCATACATTTCGGTTGATATTAGCGGCCATTTTATGGAATTTTGACAAATTTTGGACATCATTCTGGCTGCCATTTTGGATAAAAAGTATGTATACATCCAATTGTTAAAACTATACCCTGATCATACATGTTGGGTTGATATATGCCAATTTATGTAATTTTACCATTTTGGCGGCCATTGTGGTGGCCATCTTGGATTAAGGTATATTAACAAGTTAACAAAGCAAAAGTACTGAATATAAGTGTCTAGTGGTCTAATACATACATTCCACTATTAAAACTATACTTTCACCATACATTTTGATTGATATATGTCATTTTAAGAAATTTAACCTTTACATTTTTGGCGGCCCTCTTTAGCATACCAACATTATTTTTGGTAACATCGACATTTTGATTACATGTTTTAGGACCATGAAAGGAAGTCAAAAAAGTTAAATTGGGGGTATTTGGTCTTTGTTATAAACACAAAGCACAAAGAAAAGCAAATCATCTCGAGGGGAACTGTAGCAATTTCAAGTCGGTTAGGTAATATCTGAATTTGTCAACTTCCGCAAAATGTGATATTGAACATGGCAACAGATAAATCTATCTGACAACACTGACTTATTTAAATCGGTTGGTTGTTAGACCAATCATGAAGTCAGTTTAGGCAAAAAACAACAACTTTTTACTGAATAAATAAGTAAAATTAGAAGGATTTTCCCTTGAAATGAGCAAAAAAACAATATAGGCTTGTTACCATGGCGGATAGGAAAGTGGCGAAAGCAACACAAAGAGGTGTCTAGAGCAATCAGAGCCGATCAACGCGCCTTTGTGAAATGGGGCAGGCAGGAAATGACTCTAAGAAAGTATATCGTCTGGTGAAAGATCTGACTCAAAAATCTTCAACTAGATCCGACGTCATCAACGATAGGAACGAGGCTACACTTACTGAGAGTGCAGACATAAAAGCAAGATGGGTAGACTACTGCACTGAGCTCTACGAACAGAAGATTACAGACAATCCCATTCCCGAACTCCCAGATGTCTTGGAATCTGAACCACCTCACCTACTTGATGATATCCTCCAGGCCATGCGTACAATTAGAAACGGGAAATCGCCTGGTGTCGATGATATCCCTGCCGAGCTGTGGAAAGCATCTGGTGAGGACGGCGCAAACATTATGTGGAAGTTGTTTGATAAAATCTGGAAAAATTCCCAATGGCCCACAGACTAGGGAAGAGCTGTCTTCATCCCTATTCCCAAGAAAGGTAACATCAAGGAATGCTCAAACCACCGGACCATCAGCTTAATCAGCCACGCCAGCAAAGTTCTCCTGAAAATCATTAATAATAGGATGAAACAAAGGCATGAAAACGAAATAGCAGATGAACAAGCAGGTTTTCGAGCTGGACGAGGCACAAGAGACCACATAGTAAATATAAGGAACATCATTGAAAATTGCAAAGGTCACTCAATTCCACTGTATCTGTGCTTTATTGACTACAGCAAAGTGTTTGACTGCGTCTGCCATCAGAAGCTATGGAACGCAATGGATGAGAGGTATGGGTTTCCCCAACCATGTTGTGAAACTCATAAGCAAGCTCTATGAACACCAAGAGTCTGCAGTCAGGACCAGCAGAGGCAACACAGACTGGTTCCAAATAGGCAGAGGCGTCAGACAGGGCTGCATTTTTTCTCCACAACTTTTCAACATCTATGCTGAACAAATAATGCGTGATGCCATCACAGAGCTCCGGGGAGGCATCATTATAGGCGGTCGGCGGATAACCAACCTAAGGTACGCGGATGACACAACCCTCATCTGTAAAAGCAAAGCAGAGTTGTTGGAACTACTAAAATCAGTGAAGATCACGAGTGAGGACAGGGGACTGAGGCTGAACACCAAAAAGACAAAGATCATGGTAATTGATGGAAGTCAGAATGATGACTATGTTTTCTCTCTGGATGACGAGGTGATAGAACAAGTGAACAGCTTCGAATTTCTGGGCTCCACCATTACAGGAGATTAAACGAAGACTTGCAATTGCTCGTGGCACTGTTCAGTCAATGACCAAGCTCTGGAAAAGCAAACTCTCTTCATCATTAAAAGTATGCCTGCTTCGATCCACAGCCTTTGCAATTGCAACTTACGGCTCCGAATCATGGACAATGAGATTGGCAGACAAAAAGAAGCTAGATGCTTTTGAGATGTGGTGTTACCGCAGGATCCTTAGAATAGCATGGACAGAGAGGAAGACCAACGCATGGGTCCTGGAGAAACTTGATGTAAAACAATCACTACGGGCCGAAGTCATCTCCAGAAAGCTGTCATATTTCGGTCACATCACCAGACACCAATGCTTGCAAAAAGACATAATTCAGGGCATGGTAGAGGGGAGAAGAAAGAGAGGAAGACCTACAGCTAGTTGGCTAGATGACATCAAGCAAATTACAGGAAAATCCATAGCAGAGGCTACCAGAGCTGCTGCCGACCGTAGACTATGGCGTCTCATCATTCGGACCACACCAGCATTTATATATGCCACGTGACCAAAGAAGAAGACCATGGCAACATGGGGTTGCTCCATTTTTTAATACCGTACTAAATTTCATTCACCTCCCAAACTCTAGGCAAAATCTAAGGTTTGTCAACCTAGAAAAAAATCGCTCTTATAAGATCGATTTTTTTTAAATCGGACCCTAAAATTATCTCATTTCAGTTCCAAAAGACCACTAAACGCTTTATTCCGTCAAAGTATCAAATGTTGTTTACGGTAAATAATATCGCCGGGCGGCACATCCCAACCAATAATCGTTTTTTGGTGTATCTTCTTCTTTTAAAGGAAAATGTGTTGCGTCTCGGTGGCAAATACGGAAGGTGTTTCCCAGATGATGCAGTTTGGCAAGATTTGCGAGACGGTGATATGGTTACTATCAACAACAAACAGTTTGAAGAACGGTATAACCGAAAGGTAGGCCTACTTTACTTGCTACTTCTCGATACTTCCATTTTCCAATTTCTGTAGATGCTGAATGGGCAATATGCACATTGGCATGTAAAGATTTTCAAGGGGCTATATTTAAGAGAATTTGAAATAAATCATTTACACACTACTTGAATCATATATTTTGATGAAACCAAGTTATACAATTGTATTACTTATGTTTGCAACAATTTAAAATCGCAAATATCACTAGATTAGCATTTCTTATGTATTTTATTGTTTCCTCACATTGCAGGAGAACGCATGAATCCATGTTTTTATGATTCTTTTTTTTAAATCAATAATAATTCAGTTTACAGGGTGAGTCAAAAAGAAGTTGTACGGGAATGATTTTATTTTTAAATAGACCCAACAAGTTTGACATTCCAATGAGACACGTATTCAAAGAGTAACTTATTCCGCTCATATGACAAAAGAAATCATTGAAATCGATCAATTATATCAGGAGCTAAAATACCTATTTTAATAAAAGAACCCTTTTTGTAGCTGTCCACGAAACGCTTAATTCTCTTGATATCTACCCACTTTTTAAGTGGGCAGCAAAATGTACACACGGTCATTCATATTCAAATAAGCTAAGAAAGCCCGAGAGTTTCAAACACAGGTGGGAATGGTGTGCCTATAATAGATAATCAGTGACTACAATAAGACTTTAACCTTCTCTTTTTGACGGATTCCATGATTTGCATTATAACATGAGGAATAAAAAAACACTTCCTAATATGATAATGATGAGTTTTAAACATTTTCTTTACTTTGTTCTGTTTTACGTATCGGTGGACAGCTAAAAATGGGTTCTTTTAGTAAAATAGCTATAACTCTGGATAGGAATTATCGATTTCACTTTTTGAGATGATCGGAAGAATATTCTCGTCAAAATATCGCTTGAGTTTTAGGTCAATTTTCTTTTCCTTTCTCAGGAAAAAATATTCAAATACGGATAATAACTACAAGTTACAAATATCAAATAAAAACCAACGTTAAAATGCGGAAATTAGAAAAAACGCAAACAAGCATAACTCAAAAACGCAATGTCGTATCACCACATGGCGTGGCATATATGTAGGGGAATATGGGGCAACTGGTCCTATAGGGCAACTGGTCCGAAATGAAGGATTTTATAATTGTATGGGCATACTGCTTTCTTTTGAACAATACGACTTATATTGAAACTTGACATATTATATCCTTACCTTCTACATTCCAAAACATTTGGAACTTTAGGGTATTTACACATGTGATATTCTCCAGATCTTTGAAGCCACCTCCTTTAGTGACTTATTGAAAATTCACAGATAGTATGAGCGATTTATGAAGATGGGTTTAGATCATGTTTAATGTACTTTATATGATTGATAGATATGCAACAGTAAATATATACATGCAGTATAGTCATCTTAAGATGCTAAGCGCATATTGCATTTGATGGATGCTATATCGTAGTGTGCTCAGGGACTTTCGAAATATGATTAAACCCATTATAGGTTGTGGTTGTAACGACCGTAAAATGGCGCACGTTGCTAACTTGGGACATTGGTGATTTGGATTTGCGATCAAAATTATCATTTAATGAATGCTTCAACTTAACTCATTGTCACGGGTATTCATTTGGTAGAGCTATTAGTTTATGAATTTGCAAATAACAAAGAATACCATTTCTTATTTTATCTAAAGACACTCATCTACTTGTAAGACCCGAACGCCGTTATAATTGCGAATTCAAAGATACTCGCTGGCTACAGAAAACTGCGTAATGGCTAAAAACTAAAATGCATTTTTGTCTTTTTTTTCTGTAATGTTTTGGAGTTATTGATTATTATGACAAATGGTGGTATGTTTTGGCGTAAAATGTATTACGTCACAGGCGTGCTTGAATAATTAATGTTTCATCTCGACAAAAGAAAGGGGTATGTATAGACAAATGTATGGGGCATCTGAATATCACAACCATGTAACCATTTAACTAGGTTCATACCGTTTTATCTAATAAACGTGCAGTCGAAAATTGCGCTTGCTCTGTACACCATAAGTATTACTGCTATTTACACGTTAACCATGTTAACCACGAAAACTGTATAAAACATGGGTTTCATGAGACATGTATCCTTTTTACACGTTAAATAATATGGAAATATGTTTGTAAAGAAAATACTGCCTAGTTTCCGTGTTGTCATTCAATGATTTCTGTGTATTCTAACCGTTGGAACACACAGGACCAGTTGCCCCAATGATGGAGTAACTGGTCCGTGCCAAGTAAAGTTTTTAGTTAGTGGTAATTGGTAGTTTGTTTGGATATTTTTTAACATTGATTATATGTTATATGTAAACAGTTACATGGGTGATATTTTCATAGCAATTCCATAAATATTTACACGAGCTTTAAGCTTTTATATCATGAAATATGCTTAACCGGACCAGTTGCCCCATCCTCCCCTAAAGAACAAACTTATATCTAGCTAACTAGGAAGGCCGGTTTTAAAATCATGCTTTACATTTGAATTATAACGCAAAATATCATGACAGGTAGTGTCAAGTTTCTGTACGCATATATTGAAGCTTCTCGACAAAGGGCATCAATGTAGTATATAACATCAACCTGTTATCACTTGGAAGCGTTGAGTATGGTAAATCTATCTCGAATTTTAGGGCTAACCACCCCCCCCCCCCCCCCTCCCACGTCAACCCCCTTAACCTGTGCATTTTGTAGATTAACTAAAAATAGATTCTTACATTATACCTATACGCCCCCCCCCCCCCAAAAAAAAAAAAACACAACAAAAACAAAACAAAAACATTGATAAAGTGATGGTGGTTCGATTCAAAGCATTTAATCCTTGTCCTCTGACGGGTAGGTGGTAGTACGCTGTCGCCGCACCTATATTTTACCCAGCGCTAAGAAACTATAAATAGCTGTCAAAAGGCTCTAGGTAATCTTTTTAAACATATTGCGCGCATTACAGCAGACAAATACGACCCTACTAAATATGTAGGTATACAAGGGTTAGTCTTCAAAGTTTGAGAGGGGCGGGGGTTGGGCCATTTATCTAAAAACAAAAAATCTGATCCAAGGCGCAATGCAAAGTAGGACAAAATATGGGACCAAAAATAGCAGACAGCATTTAAAATCACAGAATCGTGAAAGAAAAAAATGACCCAATCCACGGGAATAATTACTTCCTGTATATTGATAAAGGTGCAATAAATATGGAACTCGTCTGTAACAACGTTTTAATGTTTTCTTGTAGCGTTGCTTACGAACGTGTCTTCACGTCAACATATACCAAAGATGCGGCTGTTCAGACACTATTCAATTAAACGGAAGACGTTGTCGGATTTTAAACACTACTGAAGGTGAGTTTTCGCCCAGCCCTACTTCAAAATCAAGACATTTCGGGATCCACCCGCTATTCATAAGGTTCATAAAAAGTCAGTGTGGTCGAAAGTCATTACGTGAATGTTCCTGCATGTTAAAAATGTTTGTTGAGCGTGCGATATGCGTTGTGATCAATCCGCTATGCATACCTGTGAACGTTTCGCACGTTTGGTGTAAGGTTCTTCTTACATGTCTTAAAGCGCCGCATATAAGCTTGTAGGATATCCAATATGGTTTTGTCCTTGTTTTTCTTTGATTTTAATCAAAACAAGTATTAAAATACTTGTTTTGCAAATATTAAATCCAAAGTGGCACAATTGTTAACGGAATAAAGCGAGCATGTTATCTTAGGCGTCTAAGATACATCTTAGACGTCTAACCTTACACGTTCTGAGTTGAATAAATGTGTTGCTGAATCTCTTCTCATTAATAAATTCATGTTTCCTGCAACATCTGCTCATTACATTCCATGAAATTGAAGAAAATGTGTGCCTTCGTTGAATCCCCATACAAATTTGTCCATTGAAAAATGCTCATGAATAATTAATCATTATAGCCAATGCAATTCAATAATAGGTGGAATCGGTGGAATTGGTTTCCGACATATCAACCATTCTTGACCATGCATTATGGTTTTGCAATCTTGGATTTTATTTCATAGAATTTCCAGAATGTGCAAGCCATGATTACAATATGTGGTGTAAAAGTGAAAGTAAAGCTCCTTGAAAATAAGTTGCAGGTTTTCTGAGACACGCTGTTAATTCCTGCGTCTTACAAACGAATGATTAGGTTTGTGAATGGTTACACATACAATTAACATAGATCAATGGATTTCATAATCATGATGATGCTTGTCTTCTTTGTCATGTTTTACGTTTGATGTCAGATCTGTGCCGTCAGTACATTCGCTATCTACATGATAATAATCTGCTGGATTGTAACTGTGAACAAGCATGCAAGTAAGTCAGCGGCAGACATTTAGAAAATAACCATAAACGACGATCAAATCAGTATTTGGTTAACTATAAAGTAGTCATGAAAAGTAAAAGCGATCCGACGTTACAATCAACATCTATAATTTATAGATTATTATGGGGAGTGACGCTACAAATGTTGAAGGAACAAAATCAAGATAATGAACGATGAAATTGTTTTTGTTTTTTTCTTCTTTTCATTTTGAACCCCCCCCCCCCCCCCCCCCTCAGATAATTAGAGGTTATCCATCTAGCCAGGTAGAGAGGTCTACAATTGCAATTCGCGCCTGCTCTACACTGACGATCTTAAGCACAATTTAGTATTCCTTACAATAGTTGCTAAATAAAAACACAGATTATCTCTATGATATTTCATATTTCAATGCCTTTACAGTGACAGATACTTTACCAAGACTGTATCTCAGTCGGTGTGGCCATCTAATATCTATAGGGTAAGTATAAGCAAACCATCTACAAATCAGCGCATTCGGGACTTTTCTCATACGTACAGAATCGACCATGCAGAAGCTAGTTACTTTCTTTACCTAGCTCTGCTAATAGACACAGAGCTGTTACTTTCTTTACCTAGCTCTGCTAATAGACACGAAGCTGATACTTTCTGCACCTAGCTATGCTATTAGACCGTACTCTCTAAAATGTAAAACAGTGACAATTTCACTCGGAACTGAGGGTGATTTCATTCTAACTCTATTCGCGCTGTAATTATGCTTAATGACACTGTTGAAATGATCATATCGCAAAATCTAATTGGAAGACGTAGCACTTTATATAACACAAAGAATTAAGTTAAGCACCCCCCCGTTTTTTTACAACCTCGCACATTACAAGTTTGTTGTCGTCAAAACAGTGTAGTATACCCATGATATTGCTATATTTTCTGGAGAAGTGATATTATGGTCACATAAAAACATAACAATCATGCCGTTTTCAATATTTTATTCTGAATAATTTAAGGTGACATTTTTTGGGAATTTTAGGCATATTTTCACCTCAATTTAAGTATGGAGCTATAGGTCCATCACGGACAGTGTGGATGACGTTTATGTTTTCTAACGTACAGTCATTGTTCTGAGAAGACCTCTAGCGATCTTTGCGTCAATAACGTGTGTAGGACCCACGTGATCGGATCACTGACTCAACCCTACGTCTCATAGACCCTGTAAGCCGTCGTATGCGTTGCTGTGGCAGGTTGTTCCATTCCCGATGTAATGCACGTTCCAATTCATCCAGATTGGCCAATAGCCAATCTGGATGAATTGGAACGTGCATTACATCGGGAATGGAACAACCTGCCACAGCAACGCATACGACGGCTTACAGGGTCTATGAGACGTAGGGTTGAGTCAGTGATCCGATCACGTGGGTCCTACACACGTTATTGACGCAAAGATCGCTAGAGGTCTTCTCAGAACAATGACTGTACGTTAGAAAACATAAACGTCATCCACACTGTCCGTGATGGACCTATAGCTCCATACTTAAATTGAGGTGAAAATATGCCTAAAATTCCCAAAAAATGTCACCTTAAATTATTCAGAATAAAATATTGAAAACGGCATGATTGTTATGTTTTTATGTGACCATAATATCACTTCTCCAGAAAATATAGCAATATCATGGGTATACTACACTGTTTTGACGACAACAAACTTGTAATGTGCGAGGTTGTAAAAAAACGGGGGGGTGCTTAACTTAATTCTTTGTGTATATTACAATTCAAAGCATGATATATGACTGCAAGCATTCCCAACATGTCAAAAATGGGTACTAAGGGCACATAAACGAAGCTGAATTGTGCTTACTTAACGTGTAAAACCAATGGGACACTCAGTGCTGTACCCCCTTATATCAACGACTTTTAGAGTGAAAAAATCTTATATTCGAGTACTCTAGATTCACAGTGTGATCCCAAATTACCGATCGATATCAGAACAAAATCAAGATCGTTCATAGAGAAGTGGGCTGCTAGCGCCTCGAAATTGCTCTTGAAACCTCACGAAAGGGACGTAATACACTACTCACCCACCTGAGACCAATTTAAGTATTTCTATATTTGTCTATATGTGCATTGGTCTCAGTTCAATTTTCACTTGTGCTTGTATGCAAAATATTGCTTGGTGTCTATCGTATAAGTCTAACGTATAAGTCGCTTATACGTATAAGTCATATTAGTTTGGCAGAGTGGCCTTAGGGAAGAGGATGCGACTATAGGATATTATCCTCGTGCCTTCTGCATGTTCTGCATTCTGTAATTGGTTGAATATAGATTTAATGGATGAAAGTATGGAAGAAATTTTTCAATACACTATTTTACGATAAATTAAAGTACTTTTCATTTCAATATTTTTAGAGACATCTTCTTCGCACAATTCATTCGATTTCGAATAAAACAATTGACATCAACGACGAAGGCTCGGTATCTAATAACCTTGCAAGATTGGAAGTCTTTTTTGAGGAACTGACTTATGCTGTTACCAAGGACGTACCGGCTTATCTGGTAAGACATTTTTCTAGTTGTTCAATACACAATTAATAATGTCTTTATAATGCCTGTCAAACGTGTCCCATTAGGGACAGAAATAATCAAAAATACTTCCCATGGGGTTTTTAAATTAAACTTTTGGACAGGAATTGGATTTTTCAACTGAAAATAGAAATGTATTTGCGATTCAAATGATACATCCATATTATTGTATAAAATACATCTAATATTCAGATATTCTGTGGTTTGTCATGAATAATATGATTGAAAATATATGCGCCCTAATCAAAGTTTTAGATTCGTAAATATACGAGTACGCGGGTGCATGTATTTGAAACACAACAATATGACCGCGGCGCAAAACTTATTTGGGCGCAAGATTTAATAAAAAACACGCGTAGCAAAAGCAGACATCGCGCACACCATGTTGCTGAAAACTGCCCCCTAAACCTGTTTATTCTCCGACTGCTTGTTCAGGGCATCAGAGGCAGATTGTAAAATGGCGATAAAATCCGGTTAGGGATAAATCATCCACGGCCTATAGCATGGTTGTTGTACCGTGTATTAATGTGAATCATTTTATGGTGTTACGCTGATTTGTTACACTTGCAATTATATTAACTTACAGAAAAAAATAAACATAGGACTATTCATATATTCTGAGTACAATGTACTTAAAATTACATTGGATCTCTTCCCAACAGCCAGAAAGTTTGTTCAGTGATATAGGAGGAACCGCGGGATTATATATCGGATATTCGTTGATCACCGTGTGTGAGTTTGCCGCAGTTGCATTGGTACTTCTTCGTTACATCTTTACAAAAAACAGAGGACAAGAAACACCGGGACAACGTCAACAACAGGACCGAGGGTCGGTCAATATCAGTTTGACACCGAGAGGAAATAGTCGGGGAGACCATAATGACGCACGCCCTGTCGAATTCAATTACGAAATCAAATATTAAGCAGCACTCTAGACATGTAAATTGTCTATACATTGCATAATTATAATACTTCTTATACTTTATGAGACTTCTCAAATGTAATATTAAAAGACCATGCAACGATACCATCCATGATGTTAGGGAGCACATCAAAACTCGACCGCGCGGCAACCGCCGGTTCCGCCCGGTTGGACCGCATATCATTGTTTAGAACAATAGAAACCGGCTGCAACCGCACGGAACCCCACGGAACCGGCGGTTGCCGAGCGGTCGAGTTTTGACGTACTCCCTTAGCCACTTATGAATGGGGCGCCCTCTTACACTATACTACAGGCGAAATATTATAGGACCTAGTTATGTTAAATTATGAAAACACTAAAAAATGTCTTTCAAAGTTCATTAATTAAACATATATTTCGCTTTATAATGCAAATTCAGTATATAGCATTGCCAAGCAAGTACATTGACAGTTGTGTTAACAATTTATTTTGAATCAAGATTTCAATAGTAAAACTGAACTGACGACGTTGTATTAAACAAACCAACAAAGGGATATCGTACTTATAGATGGGACATATTCCTCATTGTATTATAGAAAATGCTATCGTTGCTACCACATTTTGTTAACTGCACGTATATACATTATATCAGATTAATTATTAAGGAGAGTAAATTTGATCACATATATAAAGTTATTTACTGAAGTGTATTTCATTCAGCCAACGATGATCTGACAAGTTCATATTTGAATCATTTTTAACTTATAGTCTGCACACCTTAATACAGCGACCACAGTTTTCTGCTTTGTAAAGGATAAGCATTTACTTTTGTATATTCTGAATGTTTAGACCAAGGCAAACATTAATTTACATGAAATATTTAGCAGGACTATTTGTTCGTGTATATTCTGATTGAAAATATTGGATACACAAACATGAAGAGAAAGCAGAAAACTTTGAGCTCTACGATATGACACGTATATATATATATATATATATATATATATATATATATATATATATATATATATATACATACACACTTATATATATATATATATATATATATATACATATATATATATATATATATATATATATATATATATATGTATATATATATATATATATATATATATATATAACAAAGAAGCTGCGTCGGCATTAAATAATATCAAATAAATGAAGTCAAAAGTGGAGAAATGCCGTGATAATATATAATTTATTGTACAAATTTTCGGCCATCGGCCTTCATCGGGTACGGTAGATTGAATAGATGTGTTTACATTCTGCACCCAAATTCGTAAGGAGCCGAACGCCAAACATACGCGTGCGCGTGGACCAAAAACGCGGGCTAAATACACGTGCGGGAAATAACGCGTACGCGCTGCAATTAAGAGCAGGGGATGGCGGACGGCTAGACACGAAATGCATTAAAGCTGACATTAATGCCATTTGGGTGCAGAGTGCCGAGAGAGTGAATTAGTCGTTGTTCACTCTCCTTTCTGTTTTTATCGCCGCCATGGCATTTGAACAGTCCAGCTATTTTGATGTCCTGGTTTAAATCATGATTGTGGAAATGTTGCGCTACTGGTATGCCAGGTAGTTGAATGCGAATGGACCTGAGGTGTTCCGTAAAGCGGTCTGCCATGCGACGTTTGGTTTCCCCAATATACAACATGTTGCATCTCGTACATATAATGGCATAAACCAAGTTCTTGGTGGTGCACGTGAACTCATAGGAAACCTTTTGTTCACCGCTGGGTCCTTTGATGCTATCTCGCGAGGTTACATGCTTACATGTGTTGCATCTGGGTCTTCCGCATGCAGTAGTTGAACCGGGTCTGGGCGGCTCGGCTTGGTGGTTAATGTTGGAAACTACCAACGTGTCCCTCAAGTTCTTGTCCCTGCGATATGCGCAAAGAGGGGGTGACGGAAATATTCTGGATGTAGTGTCGTCCGCGTTAAGGATATGCACATTTCTCATAATCATTTTGGAGACTCGTGTGTTGATGGGATGGTAAGTGAGTACCAGAGGGACGCGTTCGACTGAAGTGCGAGGTTTAGGTGTCATGGCCTCGTTCTTGGTCATATATATACAAACGTTTAAAAGTTTAAAGATTGTGAATTGTATATATTCGTACAGTCAGCTCCAAAGAAGTTCAGCACGTTTTTATCGACGTACTAAGCGTAAACACGAAAGTGGGATCCCATTGGTCGAATATATCATCACGATTTTTAACTGACCAACGTGCGCATCCAATTGGCCCGATTGTATCTATGCCGCCAAAATGTTACCGCCCACATGCGCATTAATCAACGCACGTGCGTGCGTTGGGCCAGTGCTTAACTGTACTTCTCTGCTGATGACTGTATAGTAAAACAGTAACATTCCATAGAATAGTTAAAGAGGAAGTCACGAGGGCAACGTCATGCCAAAACCGAAACAAAGTTTAGAATAACAATAGATATGTAGAGTAAAAATCAACATATCAACATATAAGCAGGTGCAGTAGGAGACACAGTCCTCTGGAGCCATAGTCCGCCCCGTACTTTAAAGTATACATAACACAAAAAGTCCCTGGCCGAAGCTTTGATGTTGGCTAATCCAAAATCAATAACCGATACCAAGAATCTGAGCAAAAAGAAATTCCGCAGTTTGATACCTCATTCATAAAAATCGAGTGATTAGTTTTGAAGTTATGATTGTTTCGATGACCACAACTACCTAAGACTTTTTGTGTGATGTGTAGGTTGGTATTGGCACTCATATCAACACACCGCAAAACTTGTTTCACGCTTCCTTCTGTGTATGTCTAAAGAGGCCGGACTATGGCTCCGGGGTGTATGGCTCCTTTCACACTATGGTCATGTCCTATCATTGTCGAACCATCAACAAACAAAAACAGGCCTACCGATTTTGGTGATGGACACGATCATCCCAAATCTACATTGGTTAATATCTTGTTCACGAATTCATGCAAATAGCAATAACAATTTCAAATATGCCTGATTGGAATTAACATTTACGTTACGGTATTTCACCTATATAATAACCACGAGACACTTTTTTTTCATGAGAAAAAGAATTGGCGCGAAAACACATCCAACACTTTCTCCTTAATGCTTAAGTTATAGTAAGTGTTTATAGTATTCAGTATAGTATAGCTACGAGGGTCATTCAATAAGTTCTACCTCCTCACTCATAATATTGCTAATATGAACGTCAGCCTCATGACATTTGTCATGATATTGATTATAGCTCCGAATCATAGCTACACATTTATAGTAAATGCTTATTGATACCCATTTCGCTTTTGTCACGATGCAATCAAAGCCAAAGAGAGATTTTGGACAACGGACACGGAAAATTACCCCAAAGATAAATACATGTTTTTTCGATTTCTCTCCGTATTGTATGATTAGGTATAACCGCCCGATTTAAATACTGAATATAGAAAACAATGGATGATTTCTGAATATAATGCTATACTATCATGTATATATCAGATTGTAGGCAATACTAACCTTTTTAGCTTGCAAATAGTATAATATCATCTCGAATGTATTGATACGCCTTTAGCATACTGAAATACTGATATTCAGTAAAATGTTCCTTGTTACAAGTCAAGCCACAGTGATGCCTCGAATGTTAAATCTTAACATGAGAGTAACTTTAACAGGTTTCCTTATATGCAACATTTAGTATAGTTAATCAGGTAGTCAGTTATAGAAAAATATACCTTCGAGGGACTTGTAATATATCCATTTAGTCCTGTATAATAAAGATCTCTTAGTTCCTATGGAAAGCAAATATGACTTTTGCCGCGGTTCTCTAGGGTATAGGGTTAAACTTAATGGCTGTCCTGGGTCTGGTTCTAGCTAATTAGAGTGCATTTTCCGCAAAGAAATCCGTCATTTGTATTGTTTAAAGTCTGTTCAAGAGATATTTGTAACTTAGAATGATTGTAATTGACACGATAGGTACATTTTGTCTCTTAGAATTGGCCAAATGAATAGCACTTAGGAGACATTTGGCTGGTTTTTTTTACCCGTTTCCGTCGCACTAAAGGGAAGTTTGGTTTTTACTGCATACCCAGAAAAGTTCAATGAGTATTCAAACCAATCTACTATGATTTTGTAGCTGAGATTTAAAGCTTCAATTGTGGAATATTTCATACCACTGGCTTGTATATTAGCAAAGTTATGAGGTAGGAGGTAGAACTTATTGAATGACCCTCGTAAATGCCCTCGTGCAAAATGCAGACGAATGTTTAAACAATTATGACCCAACGTCGATTAAAGGGGCACTGAGAGATTCCAATACATGTATCATGTAGCGAGTGATGCTGATAATTTCGATGTGATGTAAATTGAAACGACCAAATCGTGATATATTACACGATAGACGGCGAATTAAGGTAAACGGTTGGAGATGGTAGTATGTATAGATAGGTGCAAAAAACAAACCCAGATTTCCAGGAAAATGGAGGGCGCACTCCAATACGTATCTCTCAGTGCCCCTTTAACGCATACAAATACCCAACTGATATTTTGGTTATGTAATATAAAAAATGTTATACCGTTAGACTTACTAGCGGCAAACAAAGATAAGGCGTTTGAAAAGACGCACCTGTTCTATGAGTTGACAGATTTCTCAATGTAGTGTCGGTCGAAGTTATTTTTCTTGAAATGTTGCTATATTTTCAAAAATATATTCCAAAATAATATTTTAAAAATTCCAGATTTAAAAGACACACGTCACCTTAACATGCTTAAAACAAACAACTAATAACATTTTAAAAAACATCAAATTCGAAGACGATGGGCGTACAGGATTTTCCTTGCACTTTAAAACTAAATATAACTGAGTTATGCATTATATAATCCTCAGATTGCCTCAGATTGCGTTATTCACCAAAACAGCAATAAATAGTTTAAAGTTTTGACAGAAAGGGGTCAAAGGTCATTACAAACCAGCTTGGTGACAATAATCTTATGGGTAACATGGGGTGTACAAAAGTTGACCTCTAATGACCCTACATGACCTTTGACCCCTTTCTGTCAACACTTTAAACCATTCGATGGCGGTCAATCTGAGAATCTCTACAATGGCGGTCTATGGACAGGTAATAAAAAGTGGGAGAAATGTGTAACTTTGCACAGTGACTTTTTAAAGATGTCCGAAGGGTCACATATCAAAAAAAAGTTTCTGGCTCCTTCACTTCTTGGTGATGTCAAGAACTTTTTGATACCCCCTCGTAAATGACATGTAATATGCCCAATTGTGTATCTTTAATAAATAGTAATTAATTTCTTTCGAATAATGTATCACTATCTCAATAAAGTTAAAATAGATGATGAAATATTCGGTTGTGTTGTTTTTCTGTCCGTCAAATTATCAATTGTTCACTGTCTATAATTACCTTTTGTTTGTCAAGTGCTTTCTGTCATCGTTCATGGTTTGGATATAATCCAGAGAACGTCGGACATAGGCACATGCTCACAAGAATATTCTAAACTGCTCACAAAAAGTTAGGAAACTTTTTTTAATCAAGTATATTTTTATTATTTATTACCCTGTTTGTATGTTATATACCAATGGAAAGCTGAAGTGTTCCTTTTTTAAGATTATACCACATTGGCAATTATTACATGTTGCTGAACTTGGCCATATGAATGAGAATGAGGCAAAGTCACAAATCAAATGTGCCAAAAGTCAATAGGTAATGATCAATATTCAAACCGGTCATGCTTGAGAACCATGAATGGTTTACACACAGATTTGCACCAGTGAGCACAACACACACAAGTTAACCCTCATCTCTTTAGAAAACCATTGTTTGGGTATTTGCAAGACTGGGTTAACAGGTGGAAGATCATGAAGGTAAGTGATGAAAGGTTTAGGCTTACAACTTGTACATTTTTCTAAGACACGGTAAACCTTTTGCAGTTTCAATATGCCGCGTTTAACAGATTGACAACGCTCGTTTAGCACAGATAACGGTAATTTTGGCACATTTGATTTGTGACTTTGTTTCATTCTCATTAATGTGGCCATGTCCAGCGACATGTCATCATTGCACATTTGGTATTATTTTAAAGGAGAACACTTCAGCTTTCAATTGATTTGCAACATAATGATGGTATAAAATTGAATCCTACATATTAATAGTATTTTTAATTCGAACATCACACAATTGTACGGTATTCCATACTTTCACTATGCATTATATCATGGGTTTGTTCACATAATGTTATCAATGGTGTGTGCAGTGGTACAGGGGCTGATGTCATCAGCTTGTGCTGTAATATGATCCGGTGAATTTGTTAGATATGAAGGAGGCCCTCTGGAGGTTAAAAGATTTGTGATTTTGATTCTTTTTTACTGATTTTTTGGCACACGGGGTTTCGGGGGGGGGGGGGGGGGGGAATCAGAAATCTAGAGATCACCAGCTTTCCATTGATATATAATGATCCATATAATAACAGACACCTTTAATAAAATATCATGTTGATAAGGTGCAATCCAAAAAAATTATTATTGTGATATTTTTATCAGGATTTACAAATTGTTTGCATCGTTCGACCTAGTAATTGTTACTCTTTCCAAACATCAAGATTAATAAATATGGTGTTCATTATAACAATTATATAATATGTGCTTTAGTTATGAAAATGCCTATTGCCTAAAGGTTGACTCACCATTCATGTTATCTGTGCTTTATATATGTTAAGGGATCGAATTGGGCTACAAAGAGGTTGATATGTTATGAGTGGCGACATTGTAAGTATAATACATGGGTGTCCCATAATGATTTAAGTATACCGAGAAAGAAGCATTTATTTAACACCATTTCTATTGGTCAACGTGCTTATGATTCCAACATGTAAATATATGTAGCTTTCTTAGGAATTTTGAATTTTAAAAATCTGACGTTGCTGCTGACAGAAAATATGGACTCTTTAGTAAAAAGGGTAAATTCCAGGCTTGATCAAAATTCATAAAACCATGTTCGGCACAAACACGATCTCAGTGATATACTCAGATATTTGTTTGGTAGGGATGTACCGCCAGAAAAATGAATAATTGACCCATACATTACCAATTTCTGGGGGAAATGGACCCATACGTTTACCGGAGATCCATAATTTTCCTACATATTTGACAGATTTTGCTAACATTTCTGTGAAAAACAGCGATATTCAACTCGTTCAAATGCCGCCAATGCTCTTCGAAAATCAATCTATTGACGTTTTAATAACACGCTTTTACATTGACAGGTTGCCATAGACCATTTCAAATTGAGATCGGAAATCTTCGGAAAAACAGGTCACCTGGAGTAGGTGCGTTGCGCGTTCTTCGCAACAGTTGATCGCATTCACAGCATTGCCCTAGTTGATTGTCCGCCTATGTTTACATACACGCGTGCACACATGAGAAGTAAAACGTGGAACGAGACTATTTTGGTTTTTATCAACAAAGGCGCTGACGGACAAATTCCAAATGTATCGAGCAGACGGTAAAAAGTGAAAATATTACCCCAAATCTCTTTCATCTCACTCGTGTTTGTAACTGAAATGCCGCAACATCAACTTTGTGAGGGATACAATCTATCACCAACACCAGCGCAATCTACCACACGGGCAGACGGGTGAAAAACACGTTGTTTTTCTCCGGCACATGGCCATGACCTGTCAGGACCTGACAGGTCATGGAGCCGAGTGTCACACACTCGGCTATCGGAAACATTCGGAACCGATCGTATATTTTCGGATTTGAAATGGTCTATATGTGGTGACACTTACGTGTTTAAAACATTAAGACATCTTCAATCTCCTTCACTTTAACACTTTCCATGTGGCAGTCGTCTGCAGACGACACTTCCAAAATTTCATAAATTGAATCAAAAATATCGAAATTATTGAAAGTTAACCTTGAACGTTGAACCGCTCATTCATTAAGGTCACCATTTGACCTTGAACCTTGACCTTGAACCTTAACCACCTTCAAACCGCACCCGTAACCCGACATTATATACTACTTATGATACATGAAAGTATCGTTTTAAATAATATACTATTCAAATATTCTTGTGGTTTGTGATGGATAATATTGATGAAAATGTTTTTTCTGTTCAAAATGTAGTAGATTATTATAATTGTTTTTATTGCTTATGTTCAATTACACACTGAATGACGATTCTAAAAATAGTTCTCTGCACATGAAAAGTGGCCAAAGCTGAATTTGACATACCTGAGTTGATGTGCCATAATGTGATAACAAAAGCTCCAAAATGGATAGAAACAATTATTATGACACATTAGAGGTTCCTTAACATGATCATTTAGAGAATAATATATGGTTCGTCGATGTTTTGCTATAGAAGGCTCCCATATAATGCATAGGCTGTACCATATTTTGAGTCGTGAATGGTCGCCGCAGGTTTGGCTGTTCTTAGCCCGTCTCGGTATCTGAAGAATTTATCCACACAGTTGAAAACAAAACATCGTTAAGGGAAACGGTATCGTCAAAATGTCGTCTGCTTTACATGCAACATACGACTATGCTGTCTGCGGTGATGGGAGTGCGAGTTGTGTGGTAGCCTCTAGACTCTCAGAAGATCCAACTTGTAGCGTTTTGTTACTAGAGGTGGGACCATCTGATCTGGATTGATTGGATACTCATACGGCGGCTTTTGTTGCATCATTGCAAAAAAAAACCTGACATCGACTGGGATGCTTAATGTGTAGCGGGGAAATAATACATGTACAGGGTGTCCCAAAAAAAATGTTAACACTCCGGGCACATAAGATATCTTAAATAGGACCGGAACACACGGGTATAATCTTGATGTATTATGAAAGCTGAGTAAATAAGCTTTCATTTGCATTTTATTGCGTTCCAATTGGTTATTTAGAACGGGAGATATGCTTCAGCAAACATGAGGAAGCAAAATCGTCTTGGTCCAATCGGGGGTCCAATCCTCTCAGTATGAAAGTAAAGCTTTTAAAATGCACGAAGCAAGAAGCAACATGATTAAGTCACACACACATCAGTTAATCTCTTCTTTGTTCTTTTCAATGCATTATTTCGATTCTTTTCAAGCTTAAAATACATAAATAAATATATTCCACATATAAATTATATAGGTATTTTGTCATGAGTTCAAGTTCTATACTCTTTTCCATGTGCAATGGGTAGCTGATGTCAGTAAAGCAGTCTTTAAAATTGAAATTGAAACATTTCACGTTCTTTGTTGAAATGGTCCACCCATTTAAGCTTGAAAAGAATCGAAAGAATGCGTTGAAAAGAACAAAGAAGAGATTAACTGATGTGTGTGTGTGACTTAATCATGTTGCTTCTTGCTTCGTGCATTTTAAAAGCTTTACTTTTATACTGAGAGGATTGGACCAAGCCTATTTTGCTTCCTCATATTTGCTGAAGCATATCTCCCGTTCTAAATAACCAATTGGAACGCAATAAAATGCAAATGAAAGCTTATTTACTCAGCTTTCATAATACATCAAGATTAGACCCGTGTGTTCCGGTCCTTTTAAGATATCTTATGTGCCCGGAGTGTTAACATTTTTTTGGGACACCCTGTACATGTGCATAAGCAATTGCTTTTCAATCATTATTATTATTCATTATTTGTTTTAAAATTAAAATCTTTTAAGGGAAAGTTCAAAGGCAATCAATTATATTACCATCTGATCTGGATTGGTCGGATACTCATACGGCGGTTTTGGTTGCATCATTGCAAAAAAACTGACATCGACTGGGATGCTTAATGTGTAGCGGGAAAATAATACATGTACATGTGCATAAGCAATTGCTTTTCAATCATTATTATTATTCATTATTTGTTTTAAGATTAAAATATTTTAAGGGAAAGTTCAAAGGCAATCAATCATATTATATTTAAAATGCTCGGTCCCGGGACTTAATGTGATCTAGATAGATAACATAGATAAACATTAGATTAATTTATCACAGTAAATAAGGCACTATCCATCGGTTCAAAGATCGTTCAATTGAACTATCGAAATAGCTACCATTCATCATAAAATTACTTCATTGCATTCATTATCGTGGAAGCAACCGAATGTACATTAACATTACCTGTCGGTGGTATTTACAAAAATTGTGCTTAGAGTAATACTTTTGCCAACTTATCGTCAAAATGTCGTCTGCTTTACATGAAACATACGACTATGTTGTCTGTGGCGGTGGGAGTGCGGGGGTTGTGTGGTAGCCTCTAGACTCTCTGAAGATCCAAGTTGTAGCGTTTTGCTATTAGAGGCGGGACCATCTGATCTGGATTGGTTGGATACTCACACGCCGGCTTTAGTTGCATCTTTGCAAAAAACTGACATCGACTGGGATTACAAGGTTATTGAAAACATTTTAAAATTTCTTTATTGTATTTATTGTATTTTGCATTATAGTGCGTACTGGACGCTTTCAATAATTACCGCGCGTCATGATTGGTCAATCGTGAAATTGTCACGCGAAAGCAGGCATAGTTGTTGCGCATTTCATGCATCTGGATGCAACTCTGCGAACAACAACATAATATGAATATACTCTCGTGAAATAACTTCGTCGTTGCGCATCGGCCGACGTCGTCGGATAAAAGTTAACAGTGCTTCAACTCGGGTGTCGATATCCGTCGACGTCGGGCGTTGCGCAACGACAGGAGTATGAACGGACCGTGCTAATCGCCGTTTGCTATGTACCTCAGTGCATATTATATCTTTTTGTTTGTGTCATCACGAGTGGACCTGCTACTACGTATACAAGTGCAATGCTAAATCACATTAAAAGATTCTTTTCTATTTGATTGTTTCGTTTTATTCCAAGATATTGCTTCCTTATACCATGACTATACAGTGCATTTCTTTTCATCTGATCCACAAGCTCTGCTATTAATTCGCTTTGTCAAGAAACATCTTTCAAAAAGGATTTGAGGTCACATGTTATTTTTACCACTACTATCATCACTCTACTTCTAGTTCGACTTCGGGAGCGATTGGAGATGTTACTATTGCCATGGCAGGCAGGATTCCGACCCGGACGCAACACAGTCGAGCAAATCATATGTCTCCGAATGGCAATCGACGCATGCCGTTCTAGAAAACGAAGCATTGTTATAACCTTTGTAGATTTCTCCAAAGCATTTGACTGTGTTGATCGTAAGGCCCTAAAAGACATTTTGGCTTTATACGACACTCCTGTGACTTTCATCAACGCCATTATGTCCCTATACACTGATACCGCTGCGTGCGTTCGTACATCATCTGGTTGCACCGATGAGTTTGACACAACTTCGGGAGTACTACAGGGCGATACGCTGGCACCATACTTATTTGTGATAGTCATGGACTACATCATGCGTACATCGCTCACCACTGAGGACGGTTACACTGTGAGAAGGCGCATGTCCGCACGTCATATTGCCGTCAGAATCCCTGCTCTTGCATATGCAGACGACGCTGCACTGATGTCCGACAACGGAGAGGCTACCCAGCGCCAATTGCACCGTTTTGAGACAGCATCAGCAAAGGTCGGCCTACGTCTAAACGCCTCTAAAACCAAGGTCATGTTTGTTGGCGACACTCCACACACGGACATCCATACCACATCAGGTGTCACCCTTGCGGTATGCGACGACTTCTGCTATTTGGGATGCAATGTGGCAGAGAACATTGGTGCTTTCCAACGACGGCGACAGATTGCATGGGTTGCAGCACGAAAACTCACAGCTGTGTGGAACAGTTCAGCCAGCGACGGCGCCAAAATGCAGCTGTTCAAGTCTACTGTGGAATCTGTCCTCTTGTACAGTTGCGAAGCTTTGGCAATTACAGAAACATTGGGCAGTCGGATTGATGCATCTCATCGTGCCCTGATGCGCTACTGTCTTGGCGTGCACTACCCGGAGCGGCTCTCAAATGACAACCTGTATGCCCGCGCACTGATTGAACCCGCGACTCTAACACTGACCCGTAATAGACTTCGTCTGGTGGGCCATGCCCTCCGGAGACCAGAACTGCCACTCGCCATGTTCCTGCACCCCAAAAACCAGGCAACTGAACCGTACCGCCTCGGTGGCGCACTACGCCGTACATATCAAGCGCAGCTCCAAGTGGACTTGAGAGCCATAGGCTTACAACCTAATGCCGCCGTTGATGCCGCCCAAAACCGAACTGAGTGGCAGCGGCGTGTGAAGGCACTAAAATAACAATAGACACAACGCCTCGTGTCCCTAAAGAATGAAAGACACGAGTAGCGTCAAATTGATGATGATGACTCTACTTCATTTCTTAAGACTCTCTGAGAACCAAAAACAGAAGCAAACACACCAACAGAACAACACTAAACTTTTTTTGAAGAAGAACAAATTATAAACCTTCAATATTGACTTGTCCATCTTTTTTTTTGCAAATTCTTTTGGTGATTTTTTCATTGGCAAGGTGAACAAGATCCGGGATGAGGTTGACAACTGTACTGCTAATAATGATGTTAATGTGCTTAATGTATCTAGTAATGTAATCAGTGCTCACATTTCTTTTAGTCAGTTCGCTAATGTGTCTGAAGAAGAGATGTTGCATGTTATCACTAAATGCCCAAACAAATCATGCATGCTTGATGTACTGCCTACATGGCTTCTTAAGCAACATGTTAATGTCCTGCTTCCTACCCTCACACGTATAGTAAATGAGTCTCTCTCCACAGGGACCTTCCCGAAAGATCTTCGCAGAGCTGTTGTTACACCAGTGTTAAAAAAGCCATCACTCAACAGAAATGAATTGAAAAATTACCGCCCCGTAGCTAACCTTCAATTTACATCTAAGGTTATTGAAAAATGTGCTGTTTCTCAACTTAAGAGCCATATTGATAAACATGATCTTGCTGAGCCCATGCAATCGGCATACAGGGCCCATCATAGTACTGAGACAGCACTTGCTCGTGTGCACAATGACTTTTCTCGTTTCCTTGATAATCAACAAGCTGTTGTCCTAGTCATGCTCGACCTCTCTGCAGCGTTCGATACTGTTGATCGCGAAATTTTGCTGCAGAGAGTCGCTGATGAGTTTGGAATCACCAGTATTGCACAAAAATGGCTCTCTTCTTATCTCGAAAATAGATCCTGCCGGGTCACAGTACGTGGTGCTTTCTCCAAAAATATTTCACTCAAACATGGACTGCCTCAGGGATCGGTTATTGGCCCGATTGGGTTTGTTATGTACACTCACGGGGTTGGCCGTATCATCCGCCATCACAATTTAAGGTATCACTCTTACGCGGATGATTTTCAGATCTATGTACCTGTAAATCCTAAAATCCCCGGTGATGTGTCGGTTGCAATCTTTAAAATATCTCAGTGTGTCAAAGCCATCAACTCATGGATGATTATGAACAAACTTAAGTTAAACCCTGACAAAACTGAGTTTTTTATTATGTCATCTTCTGATCACAAGACTAGGTTGCAAGATATAAATTTCTACATTGACGATGAGATAATTCCCCAATCGTCCACCGTACGTAACTTAGGTTTTGTCTTTGACTACAAATTGAATATGGACCAGCATATCACCAAACTTTGCAAAAACATCAACTGGCAAATCCGGAATTTATACAGGATTCGCAAGTATATTGATCAAGAGACGTGCGCTAACATAGTTAGAGCAATGATTTTATCTCGCCTTGATTATTGTAACATTTTGTTTAACAATATTGCGCAAAAGGACGTCGATCGATTACAAAGGCTCCAAAATAAGTGTGCTCGCCTTGTTTTCCTGACACCGAGACGTACCTCTATCAGCCCTCTGTTGCGGAAACTTCATTGGCTTCGTGTTAAGGACCGTATCAAATTCAAAACTTTGCTCTATGTCTATAAGTCACTGAATGGGCTCTGTCCCCGGTATATCGATGAGTGCCTCATTGTAAAGAGACCCCGTGATGGCTCTGTTACAACAAGATCGGACCACGGCCTGAACCTTAGGGTTCCTAAGACTTACAAGTGTGCCGGGGATAGGGCTTTTTCAGTGGCTGCTCCTATTCAATGGAACAAGATTCCAATTCATATTCGTAGTGCTCCTACAGTCACAGGGTTCAAATCCCTTCTTAAAACACACCTTTTCTCCTAAGTTCTGCTCTTTCCCTTGTTTGTATTGTTTTTTGTTTTTGTCGTTGCGCTTTGTATCCTTTGGCAAAGGCGCATTATAAATGCCGTTATTATTATTATTATTTATTATTTTGTCTTGAATGTAAATGTAATGTATTGTTCAATCTCTATTCTTTATTCGCCATTATTGTCTTTTAGGACGAACACTAATCCAGCTCTTTTTATGATTATGATTATTATTATTATTATTATTATTATTATTACGTCGTTCATATTACACATTTGAAGGTATTTCTTGTTATTTTTGACGTCTTTGCCCAGAGGTGGGGCGATAGTGGAGTGGCGCGAAACAGTGATTAAAGAAGGTGAATATTAATTTGTATGATAATTAATCAATTGAATACATCCTTTATCTTGCAGTGTGAACCTCAGGAACATTCTTATCGTGCTTATGAAGACGTTACTTGGACCAGAGCTAAGGTTGGTCTTCACCTACAATAGAATTACATTTTAGAATATTGAAGATTGCTTATCATACCATTAGATATAAGATATCATTTTCTCGTAACACGCTTTCATTTTGAAAGTAGTTAAAATATAATAAAATGCAATGATTGTTATCGATCGAATAACTAACGATTCAGTTTCCCAGTTGTTTGCAGTAGGCAGATGAATGTACAAAATGTTTAAAAAAATGTAAATAAAAAGTTATATTTTAAAAATCAGCAGTCACAAAATAGAACACATTCAAATTATTAAAGTATAGACTTCATTACTGAAAAGTATAAAATGGCGTATTAAAGACAATACCAGTAACAAACAAAGGTGGTGTGGTATCACGAAATGTTGGGATGTTAGACTTGGCTCAAGTTGTAAATTGCACCTTTTCATCAAAGAACAAAGAAGAAATCCAAATATTTCGTGTAAATTATATAGTTATTTTTTTTAAATATATTTTTTTTATCTCTTAGGTGCTTGGTGGATGTAGTTCTCATAACTACATGGTGTTCACTCGCTGTTCGTCGGCTGATTATGATTCATGGGCCAAAATAGGCTGCGACGGATGGAGCTGGGAAGAAGTACTGCCCTACTTTCTGGAAACCGAGAATAGAATATGGTATGGAATGGAATATTTTCTTAACACTTTCTACGCAGCTATTACTGTTAGTTTTACCATATACAAAACTGATTTTTCAGAAATATTTCCCAACTGTTCAAGTCTTATCTCAAAAATTACTGAACCAATACTACGCATGTTTGTACTTATTTAATGTATTTCTCGTGGTAATTCTAAATATGGTAATTAAATCCAATAGTTTAGCCTTTTTGAAACATTTGGTGACATTTTAGAATGTCGTCTGCAGACGCATGCGGCGTAGAAAGTGTTAACATACGATTGCATTTAAATTAAATCGAAATCTGTTCATGGTTACATACACGATTAAAATCCTTATGATATAAATATTGATATGTCTTTTTCATCTTATAACTTTCATTAACGACGTCTTATACAAATAATGTAGGCCTACTACAAGTTTAAAAATAACTAGATGGCGCGGTTCTCGGCTTACGCAATCTGTGGTTTGCGTTTGTTAAATGACGCAATAGGATCCTATCGGAACCGTATACGACGTGCGAGATA
This sequence comes from Ophiura sarsii, assembly GCA_035610835.1. NCBI lineage: Eukaryota > Metazoa > Echinodermata > Ophiuroidea > Amphilepidida > Ophiuridae > Ophiura > Ophiura sarsii. The sequence goes on along the minus strand of CM069443.1, from coordinate 67,079,793 downwards.
AGTTCGATAGTCTCGTTCGGCCTGTTTATAGTGCTCTCATATGAAAAGTCAGATTTCAATCGCAACCATACTTGGTGACAATAATCTTTGGGTAAAGGGAACTACGCTCGTGTGGTGTATACAGATTGATCTCTAAAGACAACTACATGACTTTTGACCCCATTTTGCCAACAATTTAAACTGCACTTATTGCTGTTGTTTTGGGCTCTCGTCTAAACTCAGACTTCAAACTCAGCCAATATTGGTGACAATGTTCTTTAGCTAAGGCTTGAGGTGCTCATAGGGTATGACCCCATATGACCTTTGACCCCTTTTTTATCTAAATTACACACCTTTCTCTAATCTAGACACCTTTCTTTAAAAATGCACACATTTACCTCAAATGCACCCTATATAACCGTTGACCCCTTTCTCTAAATTATACACCTTTCTCCATTCTAGACCCCTTTCTCTATATTAAACACCTCTCTTTACTTTAGATCCCATTCTGTAAAATACACACCTTTCTTTATTCTATTGACCCCTTTCTCTTGTTTTTATATATACCTTTTAATAGGTTTTAGACTGTTGAATCTATTTATCCTATAACTTTCTCTAGTTTCTATTCGCCTTTCTCTCATCGACACCTTTCTCATACTTGTATACCGTTTTGGCCCCGATTTTGGCCCCTTTGGCCGCCCATACACTTGGTACTATCGATTTGATAAATCTAGACTTTGCTCAACACAGTATACACCATGTATACTCATGAGATATCAAGAAGTTTGAGTGACCCTAGTTCAACAGATTTAACTCGTCTGAACACGTGTCTGATGTATATAATACCATTTTTTAATTACATGATGACAGATCAATTAGGGCACAAATATTTGAGTTTCAGTTGGTTAGTATCGGCTTTACGGTGAAGAGTATTTAAACACAGTTGAGTTACCTAGCTTGTACTTGATGACTGATCACTGATGCAGTACTTATTTTCGTAAATATAATACTGTTTTATTATTTCGTTACTTTTCGTCCAAAATTAAAAAAGTTAACATCATGGGTGTCAATCTAATACAGCACATATCCATTTTGTGGGTCTCCAATTGCCTTACTTTTCCCGGAAAAGGGTCCGGACTGAAAAAAAATAGAAGGTTGTAACAGACAAATCACTACATAACATATGCTGATTTCTATGCGGAGCACATTTTACCAGATTTAGGCTACCGAATACAATATACTCGTGACACTGCGTTCACACGTCGTATAATGACAAATATTTGCTTGTGGCCTGACCACGAACAAGCCTGATGAACTTTATACCTCGCTCTCCTCTTATGTCGATAATTACCTGCATGTGGTATAACTTCAAATAGTGATGAAATAAGAATCACATTTGACATACATTTTTTCGCAATGGTTCATATCGTTTTCATTGTGTGAACATATTTCTAGTCCGTCGAGAAGTCCCACTCGCCCCCAGGGGAGGGAGCGCCACCAGCGAGAACCGCCGCGCCCGAGCCGAAGGCGAGGGTCTTTCGACTTTGGGTAAACCTGCTTTGGAAAGTCGAAGCAAGTCTTACATTACGATTAGCCAATCAGCGTTGACTTTGCGTTCACCCTCAATGATTGCATTAAAAGCTATTGAAGCTCTCGGGACCTGCTGTGACCCGTTACCACGCGCCGCAACGCGGGAGTATATGTGCGCGGCACGCTTGTATTTTTAATTGTTTGAAACGCTGAGCACGCGCGTTAGTGCAAGTAACACGCACACACATGGCGCTCTTTTGGGGAAACACAATCCGACTGGACGTGGACATACCATATTTGGTTAACTACGTCATTCGTTAAATTTGAATTTGGCAGGTCACCGTTTATTATAATGAGCGCGCTGCGGGGGGGGGGGGGGGGGGGCGGTGGACGTAAGTCGAAGGACCCTGGCCTTCGGCTCGGGCGCGGCGGTTCTCGCTTGTGGCACTCCCTCCCCCTGGGGCGAGTGGGACTTCTCGACGGACTACATATTTCCGGCGCGCTGCTTCGTGATCATACAAAACGAAAAATATTAATGTTAATCAAAAATATTAATGTTAATCAAATACCAATATAAAATGTCATAACATTTCATTGCTTTCATGACCGTTTTTTTGTAAACAGCCCAAGTTTTGCCAATTCTCCACATCACAATATCGGTGGACCTGTGACAGTCTCCAAACCTCATCGTCCAACAACGGTGTCGTCTGCTTTTATTGAAGCAGGTAAATGGCGGGAACATAATTTCAAGTTAAGATTTGGAAAAAGTATACTTTAGTTCCCAGATACGCACGATACTGGCACATTATTGATAGATGCTGGTACATAATTGAGTTCCAGTTCCAGTATCGGGCGATACTGGAACAAGTACACTTTTCTTAAGATTTTCTTATTTTGATTTTGAACAATCGATATCAAAGTAAAAGGTACTCTGATGAATCGCAAGTATTAGCTAATTTTGTATTATGCCTTGTAGTAAATTTGCTTTCGGCGTATCAACACCTTATTTTCAAACCTTGCCACCGATGGAATCAGTGCTGGAACAGTTTTGCCTTCTGTTTACCTACCGGTTGCCGGTTGCCATGAAATAGCTCCCGGTTAGCCTCTTGTAAAGCATGACCAGGAGCTGCTTTGCATCTGAAACTTGCTCCCGGTTGAAAGTGTCAATGTCTCATATAGCCTGTGCATTGCAATGGTACGTGTACATACCAGGTTATCTGTATCAATATCTTGCACGTGGTCAACTTACAGTAGCTCTCGGTTCACCCCAAATGTCCATGAACCGGGAGCTACATTTTCAAAGGTAACTCACGGTGAAAAGACCGTTATTTTCCTCCTGATCTGTAGGGAACACGAAATGAAGCATGTTCGATAATTTATTTCTCTATCTACAATCTATAACCATGATAACTACTAGTAGAATGACAATACAACACGGAAATATAAAATCATGTTGATCAGTTGCAATCCAATATAATCATTATTGTGACCTTTCTATCAGGATTTACAAATTGTTTGCATCGTTTGACCTAGTATTTGTTACTCTTTCCAAAACATCAAGATTTATAAATATGGTATTCATTATAACAATTATCATGATTATAATGTGCTTCATATATTTTAGGGATCGAATTGGGCTACAAAGAGGTTGATGTAATGAGTGGCGACATTGTAAGTATAATACATGGTGTCCAGTAATGATTTATAGTATACCAAGAAAGGTGCATTAATTTAACAATAAATACCATTGTTATTGGTCAACGTGCTTATGATGCAAACATGTACATATATTTAGCTTTCTTAGGAATTTTTAATTTTAAAAATCCGACGTTGCTGACAGAAAATATGGAAACTTTTGTAAAAATGGTAAATTCCAGGTTTGATCAAAATTCATAAAACCATGTTCGGCACAAAGCACGATCTCAGTGGTGTGTCCTCTTTTAATTTCCACTTCGAAATTAATTGACATCAACAGCTGTTGGTGATGTTTTATGAAGCGATATTTGAATGGTGGGAGGAAATTGTTTTGCTTGTGTGATTTATATCATACGCTCTACAGCGGTAATTTTGAGATTTGGTGTGATTTTTATCAATTGTAAACATTGAAAGTGAAAAACAGATTTTCACCGATTTTTAATTACGTCATGTAATATCGAAACGGATAGAGATATTTTGATGATATTAACAGAGTAAGTAGAAAACATGTCCCCCGTTGTAGGTATTATACTTTAATAGGCTGTAATGTTGTTTTTGTAGTTTTATTATCAACCACGGTATAATTAAGTCATTCTGGGACACCCTGTATCAGCTCGGGTCGGGACAATTCAGCATAATTTCTGAGAGAATTTGTTCGCATCGCTTTTCGTTGTTTTGGAATGTAGTAATCCTTAATCAAATAAATGCTTACATTTTACCGTTTTTCCTGATGCATGAAGTGGAACTCACGTCTTGTTGTCAAATGTTTCATTTCTCATCCTAGATTGGATTTGGTGACTTTCCTGCTAGCATCGACAAAGACGGTAAACGATCCAGCACTGCCCGTGCGTATGTGCACACAGCAACGGACAGGAATAACTTCTCTGTGCAATGTAATGCTCACGTTACGAAGGTTTGTTGGAAGATGTCGAAATATGGTTTGACATTTTGTTTTAAAGATCTCGCGGTGTTCTGCAGCCCACTATTTGCCCAAGTCCATTCAATTTCCATGTCCCTTTGTGCAGTCAATAATTATTAACCATTAACCGCTTATGACGTTAAAAGCGGTCAATAGGATCAAGTTTGGGAAAATATTGCCAGAGCGTTCTGTTCAGTTATGCCTCAGTTATCATCCAATATGTCATATTATTGCATGCTTATTTCATTTGATCAGAATTGATCTAAAATCGTGGGTTTAGTTCCACACAGTCTTATATACTTATATACAATAGCTTCCCTTTGGACACACAGTTAAGTATGTATCACATGGCAGCTATTACAGATAGTGCCTTCTCACATCACAAGAAGATAGTGGTCAGCATATATATATAAATCTATAGTCTTAAATGTGACTAAGACCTTGCCGTGGCTTTAAATACTCGATATGGACTGCGCTGCTCCAAAGAACAGAAATTTCCCCTCAAACAAACAGTGCAAAACATGTGTTAACCTTCATAATACATGGTACAGCCTAGGCATCTTGACCACAGATATGAAAAGAAGTTGAATCCCAACTCAAATGTGTTGTTCAAAAAATAAGGATTTAATTGAAGTCACATCAATTGCAATACTTGCAGCAGGATTTTCATAAAGATCCTTGTTTAACAACATTATATGCCTTTCATTGCAATATATGTGATTGTCAATGGGAACCAGTAGACACTGGTGACAGGAATCAGTGGTCATGTGACGAAAGTGAAGCATGCTGGTGTTGCTCAAGAGATGTTCTTTGGCGCTGTTATTTTGCGACATTGCACTCGTGAGCAGTCAATATTGTACCCCCAACGCTTCGTAGTCAATTGTAAATTAATTGTATATGTATACAAATTGTTCCATCTTTAAACAGGTTGACATAAAGAACAAGAAAGCAGTTGGTGTACATTTCCGTACCAAGGAAGGAGATCAATACGTGGCTGTAAATAAAGAGGTTATCGTCTCGGGAGGAGCAGTCAATTCACCTCAGGTAGGAAATGGAAATGTATTCATTACTAGAAACAGAACGGATCGTGTTTTATCATATGACATACCCTTATCTGAATTATTTGGTCCGTTGAAAAATACATGGACCTCATATGTAAAAGTTGTAATCTTCCGTTTGAATTCCACTCTCAAAAACTACCCATTAACGCGGATTTTCAAAGAAGGAAAAAGTGACCTTAACAAGGACCATAGCTCGACGAATCATACTCAAAGCAAAGGAGTTTAGACTGAGAGGAACATAATTACGAAGTATTGTGTGATTCAGATCTGTAGGTAAATTTGTTTTATTAGACTAAACCATTTTACGCTATTTTTACAATGATGACACGTGAATATCGGTCCAAGCAACCCTTAGCACAGATTCAGGTTGAAAAAGACACCCTCTGAAATTGGTGATTTCAAAAAACTTAGCACGGGCCCGCGTATTCCGCGTTTTCGTTCACGCACATGATTACAACATTATACCTGACTGCCCCCCTCCCGGAACATGGACTTGACTTCAATTTCTTTTCTTTGTAACTCGAGGTTTGGTAAGTCACGAATTCCTGTAATTTCCTGTGACCATTTATTATGTTTTCGTCGTAATATTAAGAAAGGGAAGATTCATTGAGCATATCTATTGAAAATGGTTTATAATGGATATATTCATTAGATGAAAGCTTACCATACAACAAAAAAAACATATCTTTTCTTCGTTGTGTAGTTCTAATAACTTCCAAAATCTTAAATGCACTTGGATTGTAAAATAACAATAAAATAGCAAAACAACCTTATACACGTACAATGAAAATTAAAACTAATGTGTCTTTGGTTTTTTTAGCTACTTCTGTTATCAGGAATAGGGCCTCAGAGTCATCTCCAGGAATTCGGCATTGAATGTGTAGCAGACTTACCCGTCGGAAAGAATTTACAGGTAAAGGAATACAAAATATTATCATTAAGGGTTTTTCTACCTTTATCTGCTTCCTCTGATTTTGTAGAGGTGAAGCCAAAGAAGATTTTAAAGACACCACCACAATGCATTGCGTTTTTGCAAAATGCCCTGATTCTGGTTTCCAATTTAACTCGGTTCCCATAGACATATGCACACACTCATGGCTTCATAGCGTGTTCATATTTGGAGCTCTTAGGTTCTAGTTTACATCAATTAATAAATTAGTTCAATCGCTTGTTGCTACTCCAACTCATCATCTCAAACATCACTAGTGATTTAGTACATATTAAAGGATCTGCCATAACATGAGTACTATCTATCTATCAATTTCGTTTCAGGATCACATAGCTGTCCAAATAAAGGTTTCCGTCAAGCAGGGGTCCCAAGTAATTACTGGAATAAACGTAAGTTATTTTACGGCATATGTAAAATCTAAATCAATTTTTTCCCTCAATATGTAAATCTATCAACAACAAAAAATCGGATTTTTTTTCTTCTCCATCTCCTATCTTTCGTAAATATTTGTTGATGTTCATAGTTTGTTGCACATAGATTAGAAACCTGATGTGTTCATCTCTGCAATTAAGTTTTAAGCTACTTACTTGGGGAGATCAGATCATATGTTAGTGATATGTTTGAATTCGAAGGATATTTATAAAGGGTTTGTCAAATTAATAGGCCTATAGGTTTTTGTAAGGTGTGTAAGTGTATTCTACATTGTATGGTTAAGAAGGGAAAACTCGAAAAAGGCTTCCTTCGAGATCCTCGAATGCACTTTTAAGGGAAGCGTTCCATATTTGTATACGCAATACAATCATCAAGACTGTATCGGGCCCGGTGAGTTGTTTATCGAGTCTGATTTAAAGAAGAAAAAGTCTGGCCCCGTATCAAGCTGCAAGGATTATATATCGAGCAGCATAACCCCCTTGTATAAATATAACAAAGGACAAGTGGTGCGGTATGTAATTAAACATTATTATCTAGGCGTATTTAACTAAAATACTCCGGGGTATTAGTGACTACTGGTATGACCCTCAAATCGATCTCGATATCGAGCCCCACAATCGGGTCTCAACTTAAAATATCGGGTCTCAACTTAAAATATCTAGCTCAAAACGTATCAAGCCCCGATACGTATAAATGGAACAGCTCCCTAGCTTAGTTTGACATACTTGTTGGTTCACTTCCACCCACAGTGCCCTATGGATACGAATGGTGTGGAAGCAACAGCATTCTTCAAATCAGGACTTGAAGTTGTAAGTCACAAATATGCTATTTATATACTGTTAACACTTTCCACATGGCTATTAGTCTTACCGTGTACAAAACAGATTTTTTCAAAAACATTTCCCAACTTTCAAGAATTAAACACGTTTGTACTTATTTTAATGCATTTCTCATGGTGAATCCAAATAATATGGAGATGAAATTCTATACGTTTGACATTTTATTTTATTTTTGAACTGTCTGCCGCGGGGAAAGTGTTAAGCTATTACATGTTGGCAATATTCAAGAGTATTAGAGGCTATGTGCATAGTGGTAAGTAGATACACGTTGAGGTTTACGGACTTCTTCTTTTAACACACATTGGTATAATTGTTGACAGAATGGACTTTGTCCTCAAAGCTATAACCTTACCCTAGATTGACAATGTATGAAAAATGATCGAATAAATAGATAATTATTACTTAAAGGGGTACTAAGAGACAGACGATGCCGATCACGAAAGATCATTGTGGCAAGACTCCTGGTCACGTGCTGGTATCGTAAGAACACACCGGCAACACGAAAAAACAACCCGTCGGGATCCGCCGTAGTCGCGCCGTGCTTCTTACAGCCGTACATTTCTGTATTATTAAATTGCAATTAATTCAAATGTCATATTTCAGAGGGAAAAGCATTTGTATAGTATAAATTAAATGTCCAATGTTTAACTAATTAAACAACGTCATTTGTTACAAAAATAAAGACAAAAGTAAAAGTGAATCTGGTGAGATTCGAACTCACAATAATGATAGTCCTCACGATTAACGCCAACGCCTTAGCCCACTCGGCCATCAGGACAGATACATATTTGGGTGGTGAATTTATCATAAAACTATAATATTAGGCCAGAATATCGTCAAGTATTATATTGCCTATGACTATTCCTTTGCTACCATTTCGAATCAAAATCGAGGTGTATAACATGAAATTTCGAGGTAAACACGTGACTAATTTAAAATTACCATGTTCACACCTCGAGATTGGGCTTCGAAAAACTAAGTTTGTCGGTTATTGTCGCAATACCGTAGGCTATATAGCATTCCATGATAATGCAATGAGAATGGGGCGGAGGGGATGGGGGGCTCCATCGTAGACATGGTAAAGTATTGTGTAGTAATCAGTTGCATGGCAGTAGTTTCTTAATATAAAACAAATCATTGCAACGATGATTTACCTCTTTCAGCCGGACGTTCCATCTCCAGATATGCAATTGGTCTATCTCGGGAGTTTCTATCCATTCGGACCAGATGAACCAAAGATACATGTACTTAAAGATCCAAAGTAAGTTGTGTTCTATAGTTAAAAAAAACAAGAAAGTAATCCTGTTTGATTATTGCAATGAAGAAAACACCTGACTGACCCATTTAAAAAAATGAGTGTGGGGATTGGGGATTCGCCGAGAAAAGATATTTTTCAAAAAACGGCAACTTTTTTACAGATTCTTGTGATATTTTGTGTCATTTTGAAGGTAATAAAGGACAAATAAGTCCGACAGACCAACCGAACCTAAGAGTTCCGTTTCCTCGTAGAATAGGGTGTGTTTTTACGTCGCCTTACGTTTGTGTATGTCTTACGTTGTGTGTCACAGCTAATAATTCGTGCATGCCTTTTGGCAACTATCGTTCAATCCTACCGGCGTAGTATAACTTTTATTCATATAGTCCTTCCTCCGCGGTACTTATGTTACATTTACATCTTGCCTGCAATCAACTTCTCGCGATTTAATTTCTTTAATCTAATAGCTCTGTCATATCCTCTCACGATCTAATATTCAATAAACACCATAGGTTCATCCAAGCTCTGCCTTTGGTTTTTTACGGTATTAACTCTAGAATTATATTTCCCATTCAACATATCGTCCAAATAAGGCCTTGGTTGTGCAGCATTATTCCATAAAGTTGAGTCACGTTCATTTGCCGTCAAATTGCCTCTAAGTTATCTAGCTCAGTGAGATTTCAGAAATACTCCGTAGGTTCCGTGATTTCCTACATCCATTTCCATTATGGCGACTTACGACGCATAAGACAGCTCTCCACGTCCCTCCGTATCTCATACAGTTCTAAATCTTCCTTTAATACTGATCTTTGTGTCATCATTGAGCGGATCTACAAAAGTATTAATTTGGTAAATTTGCCTTTTATTATTGTTAATGCCACCCATTATAATACCACGAAACCATCAACTATCAACTATTTCATCTTCCAATAGGTTTTACCCAGTCCTCTCTTATGACACGACAAAAGAAGAGCGGACAAAGAAAGAGGGATTTTGCATCTTCCCGACCTTCCTACACCCAAAGAGCATCGGTGAGCTGAAACTAAAGAGTGCTGATCCACTAGTCCCGCCTTCAATTGATCCTCATTATTTTGAGGATCCGTATGATGTCCAAGCTATGATTCAGGTGAGACCAATGACAAACTCTTGAGCAGCCCAGAGGCGGCGGAGGCATCATAACCTGATAACTTAAGGGGGCGGAGGGAGATCGAGACGATTTAAGGGGGGGGGGGGGGGGGGGGGGGGGGGTGGGGGGGGGGGCGGACATATTTAATACATATGTTCTATGGGAGATTTGGTATATTTTAGGGGGCGCTGAGGGGTCGTGACATTTAGGGGGGTCAGAACCTAGCAGCACCAGCATGCCTAATTTTCATTCCATGACCAGCGGTTTTCTGTCTCCTGTGTCTACTTGTTCCCATTGACATTACATTACTTTGAGGACCCGTGTGACGTCAAATTTACTGGATTCGAGCCTTCCTCATCCACCCAATAATGGTATATGAGCCTTTTAAAGAACTTGTATTGGTTCCATTGTCCAAGTTTGAGCTTTATTCCAAGCTGCACTATAAGGCAGACACTGGTGCTCTAAATATGTATCATGATTGAAATTACAAAGGGGTCAAACTTGGTTGGCATTTTCCCTTGATCTGATGTAATAATTATGAGCTGTCAGTGAAGTGCCATCTGTTCATAAAACTGACCAATCTCCATCCAGATCAGCATTGGGTGCCTGTTAGGTGGTCATCCAGAATTGAAATTGATATAGGGTTGATTACCAGCCCTGTGTGTGGGAAACTGAATGTTAATTTGAGGGCACATTGGGGTATAATCATATCTTCAGTTAGAATACTGTAGCAAAGAAGAATTCATGAGCAACACCAGCCTGCTTCACTTTTGGCACATGATCAATGGTTTGCTGTCTCCGATGTCTTCTTGTTTCAATAGATATTAAATTGGAATGAAAGGCTTTCAACTTTGCTGATCGAGGGTATTAAGGATGCACTACACTAAATGGGGTATCCCCTACCCTTAAGGACGGTGTTTAAAACTAGAATCGGAAAGTATGCATCACAAAATCCTCAATTTAAAAGACTTGACAGTAATACAATTGCGTAAATACTAATGATTTTTGATTAATTATAATTAATGGGACATCACCTACATGCACACTGACTATAAACTGTGAATATCATCTAGATACATTTTGAGAGATCTTTCAAATTTGTGCTTTTTACTGAAAACATTATTTCCATGCTCGTCAGAGAGGTAGTCAACTCCATGGGCATATTTTGGAAAATCAAGCTGACTCACCTACCTATTTTTCACCTTTTGGTGAGAAAATGTGATCATCTTTAAGAAAACATTAAGGGAATTCGGCCATATTTTATTGCCGACAAATATATATTTTAAACAAGGATTATTCATAGATTCATAGATTGGGTGTGTTTCGATCCAAATGTTGCCTTCATTTGACCCATCTTGATGTGTTTTGTAAGTAAGCCTTTTGGAAACACTGTAATTCTATGCTATAGAGAAAAAACGTGATTTTTACACAAACCGCAAATCTCAGACAATCTGATTGTGAGTAACTGGATCAAATTCAGCAGTCCTGCTTAGTTGTGCACAACTTGGGAGTCTTGGGTAAAATAATGTCATGTATGCACCTGATTAGGAATCTAATTTGATAACGTTTGTACAACAACACAGTGCATGTACCCCATTCAGTAAAAAAAACTACCTAGACATTCAATTCAACAAGAATTCTTTTCAAAAGGATGACTGCTATCCTGACAAGTATTCATTTTAAAAAGGATGGTAGCTGTCCTCACAGAATGTAATATTGCTATGCTAATTTCGCTAACTACAGTAGATAGCAGGTATCCATGCATGACAATTTTCACTCATAAATTATTATAACAACATGGAAATATCATTCAAATGGTCACAAAATGTTCCGAATGATTCAAGGTAACTATTCCAGTACATTTCAAGTACATTCAGCACAATATCAATTTCCGTAAGTGTGCACTACATTAAATGGGGTATCCCCTACCCTTAAGGACGGTGTTTAAAACTAGAATCGGAAAGTATGCATCACAAAATCCTCAATTAAAAATACTTGACAGTAATAAATTGCGTAAATGCCTATGATTTTTGATTAATTATGATTAATGGGACATCACCTACATCATGTACATGCACCCTGACTGTAAACTGTGAATATCATCTAGATACATTTTGAGAGATCTTTCAAATTAGTGCTTTTTACTGGAAACATGGCGATTACGGCGACATTTCAATGCTCGTCAGAGAAGTAGTCAACTCCATGGGCATATTTTGGAAAATCGAGCAAGCTCAACTACCTGTTTTTATTCTTCACTTTTTGGTGAGAAAAGGTGATCATCTTTAAGAAGAAAAAATCACTCTACAAGGTCCAATTTCGCAATTTACTGGTCTAAACAGAATTTTATATCAGTGATTTTGTACATATCCCTATGGACTTCAATATTTAGTAGTGTGACCCCTTAAGAAAATCACGCTTCAAGTAATGTAATACAATTGATATGATTTCAATCCATCCAATCCTCTGTACGTTGTTGTTGTTGTTGTTGTTGTTGATGTTGTTGTTGTTGTTGTTGTTGTTGTTGTTGTTGTTGTTGTTGTTGTTGTTGTTGTTGTTGTTGTTGTTGTTGTTGTTGTTGTTGTTGTTGTTGTTGTTGTTGTTGTTGTTGTTGTTGTTGTTGTTGTTGTTGTTGTTGTTGTTGTTGTTGTTGTTGTTGTTGTTGTTGTTGTTGTTGTTGTTGTTGTTGTTGTTGTTGTTGTTGTTGTTGTTGTTGTTGTTGTTGTTGTTGTTGTTGTTGTTGTTGTTGTTGTTGTTGTTGTTGTTGTTGTTGTTGTTGTTGTTGTTGTTGTTGTTGTTGTTGTTGTTGTTGTTGTTGTTGTTGTTGTTGTTGTTGTTGTTGTTGTTGTTGTTGTTGTTGTTGTTGTTGTTGCTTTTACTTGTTATTTTTTTGATTGGTCAAAATCATGTCATATCCACGCTAACAATCGCTTATGTTTAAACTCGTACTTTACCGTTATGTTCTCCAGGGTATTCGGGTAGCCAGAAAAGTCATAGAATCCAAAGCTATGGCACCATTTGAGTAAGTATATACCAATGGGTTAGAGGCGTTGCGTCCGCACACCGGCGTGACCAACTAACTTGCCTGTCTTCCTTTTTCCTTTCAGTCCCTTTCCTTTCCTTTCCCTTTTCCCCTTTCTTCCCTCTTTGTCTCCTCTTCTCCCTTTCCCCCCTTCCTTTGCCTTCCCAATTTTCCGCTGCCTTCCCGATTTTCCCGGTCAATTTGTTTCCCCCCCCCCCCCCCCCCCCTCCCCTTTCACCCCCTTGTTACGCTACTGATTAAATAATGTCATATGGATGTTATGGTACAATATCATTTTTACCTTTTACCAAGTAACTAATGTAAATGTTACGATGAATAAAAACAATTGTATGTTCCCTTAATTCTATATTAAGATTTTTTTCTTCTTCTGTGCATCGGTGCATCCTAAACATTAACAGTTTTTGAACACACAAAAAAAAAAATGTATGGAATTATTTTATACAATACACGTTTATTTCCCCAGGTGTCAAATCAACAGTCTTAAGGTACCCGGTATCGAACATGACGAATGGTCTGATGAAAACCTTGAGGCGTTTGCAAGACATTATGCCTGGACACTTTACCATCCTACGTCAACTTGCAAGATGGGAGCCAAGGATGATCCAACGGCGGTAGTAGATCCCCAGTTGAGGTATACAGTTAACACAGTCCACGCGGCTATTAGTTTTACCATTTACAAAACAGATTTTTCAGAAACCTTTCCTAATTTTCAAGGCCTATCTCAAGGAATACTGCACCGATACAAGGCATTTTTTTACTTAATTCAATGCATTTTTCACGGTGATTCCAAATATGGTAATGCAATTCAATAATGGTGACATTTTTGAAATATTTTGTGACATTTTGGAATGTCGTCTGCAGACACCTGCCGCATGGAAAGTGGTAATAAATTCATTCGTATTATACATTCAATTTTCACATTTGAATATCCCACCAATTCAAGTTTGGAACACAATACATAACACAATACATAACACAACAAGACATAACATTCTAAGTGAAAATTTAGAATATTTTTCACATCCACATATAGTTCAAATTCAATCACCTCATAAATTAATCACTGGTTTTCGAAATTAAAGGACAATGTTTTGTGCTGTTATGCATATTTTAGATGCCTCGTGGACAAACATGTTTATCATGTGTCTTTGTCAAATATTTACCCAGGACAAACGGTAAATACGGTTGTCTACATTTTTCACTCACAAAAAAACTTATTCGTATTTTTTCTTACCACGTTTGAAAAGTTTCAGATTTCAATTTGATTTTGAAAACAAGATGGTGTCTCAAATAGAGTACAAATTTCTGATACGTCAAGTATTTGGATTGCATTGTACGTAACCGGAAAGAGGCACACAGTTCAAGCACGATCGATAGTTATATATAGTACAAAATATGCAGACTACGCCACAGAGTGTTGAGATCTCATTTAACGCGCCTACTTGTCTCCTCTTTACAGGGTTATTGGCGTCGAGGGCCTCAGAGTGATTGATGCATCCATCATGCCCAATGTAACATCTGGCAATACCAATGCGCCCTCTATCATGATTGGAGAGAAAGGAGCAGATATGATTATAAATGGGAAATAATAAAAGTTTGTTGTCGTTTTATGGATAATTTGATCATACCAAGAGATTTGCATTGTACATATCAGTTAATTGATTACATTATTTATCTTATCAAGTTAATTGTTTACTGTTCCATTGAGGGCATTTATGGAAGATGGAACGATGAATAATTCCCTCATTGAAATACATTTCGCGAGTGTGTTTTTTACCATGTAATGTATAAAATATTGTCAGTTTTTGTTTCACGTGAATGTCTTAGATAATGGTTATACTTTATTTCAAACTTGATTTTTGTGACCAAATCTAGATAAACTTTTGCGCTATGAGCGCATAGAAATCTCGTAGCTTATACGGGTAATTGCTCCGCTTATCCATGCATGAGCGCCTAAACAGCGCCACCATGATTTGTAACTACTTCCGGTTTGGTATCATTCCGCCCGATTTTCGTTCGATTTGAACTACGTTATTAGCACGTTTGCAATGTTCAGATACTCGATAGTTACGAACGACTACAATTTACTTCACTTTAGACGACCAAAGAAGATGTCTTGTGTAGTACCAGCATGCTTCACTTTCATCACATGACCACTGATTTCTGTCACCAGTGTCTACTGCTTCCCATTGACATTACAATACAAGGAAGGGCTTATAATGTTGTCAAACAAGGGTCTTTAAAACAATCCTGCTGCAAGTAGTACAATTGATATGCCTTTAATTCACTCCCCTGGTATTTTTCTTAAAGACCCTTGATTTTTTGAACAATATATTTAGTTGGGATTCAACTTCTTTTAATATCTGTGACAAAGTTCTGCCTATCAGTACCATGTATTAGAAGGTGGAAGTCAGACGGCATCCAGCTGTCAAATTATTTAACACATGTTTGGCACTGTTTGTTTTGGGAGAAAAGCTCTGTTGCCAGTGTAGTGTTGCTAAGCATGCTAGGCTGCACAAGAATTTTTTTTTGTGAGACGACCATACCTTTCGCTAGCTATTATTTTTTTAAACAAGGCCTTTTATGGACTTCATCTTGAAGAAAAAAGATTAGTAGAGATACATTTTTGAAAAACAACAGAGGAGTGAGGTCGTTTAACATGTTTGTATTCAGTGTAGGACTTAGATGTACATGGAACCGACAAATATAAATCACAAGGTGTAAAATGGTAAACGATGTTAATACAATACCATGTATTTAAACTATGATGTAGCAACAAATTATATCACACTCTCACATATGTGTGTTTCGATAGATTAACGCGTTATTTAGAATAACGGCTTATTTAGATTAACGGCTTATTTAGAATAACAGGTTATTATGTTATTGTAAAAATAATTGTATTAACCTTGAATATGAATAGGCCTACTCGGGAATTTGAAATCAAAATATTAGTAAACTGTATCAAAATGAGTTTTGATATAGTTTGATGCTATGCACTCTAATAGTAGAGATACATTTTTGTAAAGACAACAGAGGAGTGAGGTCGTTTAACATGTTTGAATTCACTGTTGGACTTAGCTGTACATGGAACCGACAAATATAAATCACAAGATGTAAACTGTTAAACGATGTTAATACAATACCATGTATTTGAACTATGATGTAGCAACAAATTATATCACACTCTCACACACGTGTGTTTTGATAGATTATCGTGTTGACCTATTTGAACATAACAATATAGATAAACCTAAGTTTTAAGCGGTCATGAAATTTGAGTAGTTAGTGACTGTATACAATTGATCAGAATACTCGAATATTCAAATATTAGTAGAAGTATATTTATATATATAAAATATATATACGAGGTTATTTAGAAAAACGGGTTATTTAGAAAAACGGGTTATTTAGAATAACGGGTTATTTAAAATAACGGGTTATTTAAAATAACGGGTTATTTAAAATAACGGGTTATTTAAAATAACGGGTTATTTAAAATACCGGGTTATTTAAAATACCGGGTTATTTAAAATACCGGGTTATTTAAAATACCGGGTTATTTAAAATACCGGGTTATTTAAAATACCGGGTTATTTAAAATACCGGGTTATTTAAAATACCGGGTTATTTAAAATACCGGGTTATTTAAAATACCGGGTTATTTAAAATACCGGGTTATTTAAAATACCGGGTTATTTAAAATAACGGGTTATTTAAAATAACGGGTTATTTAAAATAACGGGTTATTTAAAATAACGGGTTATTTAAAATAACGGGTTATTTAAAATAACGGGTTATTTAAAATAACGGGTTATTTAAAATAACGGGTTATTTAAAATAACGGGTTATTTAAAATAACGGGTTATTTAAAATAACGGGTTATTTAAAATAACGGGTTATTTAAAATAACGGGTTATTTAAAATAACGGGTTATTTAAAATAACGGGTTATTTAAAATAACGGGTTATTTAAAATAACGGGTTATTTAAAATAACGGGTTATTTAAAATAACGGGTTATTTAAAATAACGGGTTATTTAAAATAACGGGTTATTTAAAATAACGGGTTATTTAAAATAACGGGTTATTTAAAATAACGGGTTATTTAAAATAACGGGTTATTTAAAATAACGGGTTATTTAAAATAACGGGTTATTTAAAATAACGGGTTATTTAAAATAACGGGTTATTTAAAATAACGGGTTATTTAAAATAACGGGTTATTTAAAATAACGGGTTATTTAAAATAACGGGTTATTTAAAATAACGGGTTATTTAAAATAACGGGTTATTTAAAATAACGGGTTATTTAAAATAACGGGTTATTTAAAATAACGGGTTATTTAAAATAACGGGTTATTTAAAATAACGGGTTATTTAAAATAACGGGTTATTTAAAATAACGGGTTATTTAAAATAACGGGTTATTTAAAATAACGGGTTATTTAAAATAACGGGTTATTTAAAATAACGGGTTATTTAAAATAACGGGTTATTTAAAATAACGGGTTATTTAAAATAACGGGTTATTTAAAATAACGGGTTATTTAAAATAACGGGTTATTTAAAATAACGGGTTATTTAGAATAACGGAATAACGGCTTACTTAGATTAACGGCTTATTTAGAATAACGGCTTATTTAGAATAACAGGTTATTATGTTATTGTAAAAATAATTGTTTTAATCTTAAATACGAATAGGCCTACTCGGGAATTTGAAATCAAAGTATTAGTAAACTGTATTCAAATATTTGATATATTTGATATAGTTTGACGCTATGCACTCTCCCTAACATTGAGTGTATTATTAACAGCACTCATAAAAAGTATGTTGTATATTTTAAAACATGATTATTGAGCACAACACGAGTGTATTTATGAAATTGTATAAATAAAAATAAATGTATTGACTATGCGATCCGCCCTTTTGCCACATTGTCCTAATAAATAACCGTTTTACCGATCAAAACCGCTCCATGTTTGCTGAATAATTGTTTTAGAGGATATAATATATACATTTTATTTAGTAATAGTTTCTTTAATCGAATGAATAATGTAGTTGTTTATGGTTTAGGATAAGAGTTTAACGGGGTTTTCTTTTTTTTCCTTTTTTTTGTATATAAAGAGCAAATGTGAACAATAGCCCAACAGACATTAACAAAGTTAATGAACTTAGTAATTACAAATCAAACAGGTAACTCTCAACAGAGAGCTCTGATGGGCCAATCAATTGGTTCAATGCAACTCAAAAAAATAATCAAAAATACAAGTAAACACAATTGGGCAAGTAAAAAAGCCAATGAAAGTGGCGTGGGACAGGAATAGGATAAACACCCAAACAGAGAATAACATCAAAAAATAAGAGAAGAAAAATAATATCTGGAGGTCAAAGATACATCGAGAGAGCTTAGCCAACATACTCTGAAGAGTTGGAGAGAAAATGTCTGTTAACACGACATTTAAAAGATTGTAATCCTTCCTCTTGGATGTTGCCAACAACATTCCACAGTGGAACAGCTGTATGGATGAAACTTCTGTCTAATCAACAAGTTCTGGCAGGCGGCAGTGAAAGGGCGTGATCTGGCATTGCAACACTTGAACGCGTAGCACGACGATGAACATATGGTGTGGGGAGCAATGCTGCTAAATCTTGTGGGCAGTGGTTGGTGTGCATTTTGTACAAGGCCGTGGCTGCTGCTACCTGTCGCCTGTGAAGTAGGCTTGTGGTGCTGAGATGCGGTAGACCTGTAGCGTCATGAGCTCCAATGATCTTGAGTGCCTTCCTTTGGATGTTGTCAAACTGGCTTAGGATAGTAGGTGAAGCGCTAAACCAGCCTAGTGAAGCATACTCCATTACGCTACGGACTTGTGATTTGTACACAGTAGATCTGGTCAATGTATTTGCAACCTTGCGAAGAGCGCCGAGCTTCTGGCCAGCCCTGGTTGAGACAGCCGAGATGTGTTTGGACCAAGTCAGCTTGCTATCAATGGTAACACCCAGGATTTCCAGTTTGTCTGCAGATGGTAGCTTGCAGTCACTAAAGTAGAGTTCAAGTTGGGATGGGGTTCTCTTTCTAGTGATAACCATGGTCTTGCACTTGGTAGGCTCGAAGGTCACTTTCCATTTATCAGCCCACGCTTTCATATTGCTTAGATCACTGTTAAGGCTAGCAGCTACTGCATTGGAGCTGGTTGAAGACTTAATGGGTGCGAAAAGTGTTGAATCGTCAGCGTACATATAGAGCTCGTTGTCACAGACATCCACAAGGTCATCAATGAAGACAAAAAACAGTAGTGGACCAAGGATAGATCCTTGTGGAACAGAAGCATTTATGGGTGCAGTGTTGGATGCTTGTCCCGACATGACGACATTGGTAGATCTGTCGGATAAGTAGTTGTGTATCCATAAAAGCAGTCTTCTGGTAACATCCTTTGACATAAGTTTTGAGCAGAGTCCATTGTGCCATACTTTGTCGAAAGCTCCTTTTATGTCAAGGGCAATGACACAAACCTCGTCACTTTGGTCTAGGGAGTTGTTCCATTTCTGTGACAAAATGTTGAGGAGATCAGCTGTACTACTGTGGCCTTCTCTAAATCCAAACTGTCTGCTGGAAATCAGATCATTGCTGAGAAGAAAGCGTTGAAGTTGTTTCTGCACAACAGCTTCCATGATCTTGCTGATATTGCTTAGCAGTGAGATAGGATGGTACTTTGTTGGGTCAGCCTTGGAACCTCTCTTCTGGATTGGAGTGACAGATGCTGTTTTCCATTGGTTAGGAAACACACCATGAGTGAAGCAGAGGTCAAAAAGCCTGCAGAGTGGACTGGCAAGTTCAGTACAGCATTATTTTAGTACCTTGGTTGGAATCAGGTCTGTGATCCAGTAGCTTTATCTGGATTGATTTGTTGTAATAGTTTTCGAACATCCTTGGGCTTAAAAACTTTTTTGTCAAAGGATTTGGTTGTTGAAGGATGGACATTTGGGGCCTGGTCTTCAGCACCTTGGAATCTACATTTGTCTGCAAATGTCTGACAAAAAGCTTCTGCCTTGTCCCTTGCTGTAATATGGGTGACATTTTGATGTTCAATCACTGGGATCTCGAGCTAACGTCTAATGTGTGAAGATTCGTGTATGTGTAAAGGATAATAAACTTTTAAGATAAAAGTCACGTTTCATAAGAAGTGTGTTATCTCATAGGAGGTTGCGGAGGGATTGATCTTTTGTTACGTTTGTTGTTGAAATATTTGAAATATATATATGCGGCGGGTGTTCAACTCGGCCCGTTTTCAAACCGTTCAAATGCCGCCAATGCGCTTCGAAAATCTATCGATTGACTTTTTAATGACGCGCTTTTACATTGACAGGTTGCCTAATGTGGTGGTGACGCTTATTAGTCTTTAAAAAAATAAGACCTCGGAGAAGTCGTCTGCAGACGACAGTTCCAAAATTTCACAATGTTTCAACATATAAAAATTATTGAATTTCCATGAATCACCATGAGAAACGCATTAAAATAAGTAAAAACGTGCCGAGTATTGGTTCAGTATTTTTTGAGATAGACTTTGAAAGTTTGGAAAGGTTTTTGAAAAATCTCCTTGGAATATGGTAAAACTAATAGCCGCGTGGAAAGTGTTAATCGGCAGCCCAGAAGCGTTTTATTTTATTCTAATTCACATGTTCAATTAGCACATCGTTATGGCCCTGTCACACTGAACAGAGTTAACGAGTGCTCCACGTTTTTTGAAAATTGGGTGTACGTTCGTGTAAGTTGTCGTTCGTTGTGTTCGTTAGCAATGGTTAGCTGTTCGGCCATCAAGCTAGGCCCTGTCACACTGTAGCGAATACATGTAGAGCTAAACTAGTCTTATAGCGTACTGAATTTTATTTTCGTAATTTGACGAAGGCCGCCAGACTATACGCTCAATATTTATGGGTGAGCGGAGACACGTCACGTGACCGGCTCAGCACATACGTTGGGCATTCGTTTGGCATGAAGTTTATTCGTTAATAGCGGTTCGTATGGGTTCGCAGAGGAAATGTTGTTGACATGTTCAAAATTTCGAGCGGGTGACAACGTAGTAGCGACCAATACGCTATGTAGGCCTATACGTTATCACATCAGTAGAGTAACCGATCCGCGCATGAGATTTTTTTAAGGTTTTATGTCCGCAGAGAATGTAGGTCTAATGCGTGTTCAGACATAAAACTCGATTGATAAAAAGCTACGTCACGCACGATGGCTAGATCAAATTAATTATGGAGCCTAATTTACATGGAACAGTCGTGCTAATTGGATGAAAGCTTAAACAGTCCAGGCAAATGACCAAATCTGGAAATCGGGTTATATTTCCAAATCTGGAAATGCAGATAGTTATAACGAAATTATAATCTATTAGTCTGACAACTTGACCCACAACAAATATCTACTAATAAGTTATCTATCAATCAATTGTAATAAATTTGATTTAATTTTTTTAAATGTAAAATCGTCTATTAATCTATTGTATGAGGTCAAAGTATTTTAATCAATTCAGTTATAAAAAACTCCGTGATAGATTGCCGGAGAAATCATCTATTGTATGAGGTCAAAATATTTTAATCAATTCAATGATAAAAAACTCTGTGATAGATTGCAGGACAAATCATCTATTGTATGAGGTCAAAGTATTTTAATCAATTCAATGATAAAACACTCCGTGATAAATTGCGGGAGAAATTTTAAAGAGTAAACATCATTTATTTTCCACATTTGATAACTTATAATATGTAATCCATTGCAACTTCATTTTAGTCCAAATTATCCATAAACTCGTACGGCCGTTCTTGGTCCGTCTCGGTTACTGAAGAATATCCACACAATACAGTCAGTATGCAGCCACGCGAAAAGCCGTTCCTTTTCTAACCCAGCACAGCGACCCGGAAGTACTCACCCGTAGCGATACGGCTTTCGTAGTCACAGTTGACCTCGTGATAGCACGATGTAAATGAGCTCTTTTCATGATTATAGTCAAACATTTCAAACATATTTTGCCATGAAATTGTAAAATAAAAAGGCATGTGATGCAAATAATATATCTAAAATTATCTGTGAACTTCATGACATGTTGTATTTTCGGTGCAAATTATTGCTATCACACACACCCGAATTCTAGAAAAACTTTCCGAAACTAAAACCAAATCCACGGTAAATGATTCCCTTTTGAAGAATTAGGCACCAATTTTATCCATGGTATCATAATATTCATAGTCTTTTGTAACTAGAAACATGTTTAAAATATTATAAAATTATTTAGTCTGGTCAAGTGAATAATTATTTATATAGCTCCTCGAATCTTGTCTCGAGCTAAATTCATTTCGTACCGTCGTTGGGTTGTTGATGAAGTGTTTAAATCTCACGAATATAACGTGTTTCGCTTGATAGCTCAGATTGTAGAGTGTTCTCTTGGAGAACGAGAGGTCCGGGGTTCGAAATCGATCCTTCTGCTCTACACAATTTCATATGATATTTTTTTCTCGTCAAAATATTTTTTCACAATTTCATCACACAAAATGCATGAATTCGGACGTTTTCATTGCAAAAACGGTATTTTTTTCCAAAATTTCAATAATGAATTCAAACGCGGGCATGAAAATGAAGCGCGGGCGGGTTACGGGAAACTAAAAATCAAGTTGGCAAGGCCTAACGGGGGATCGTAAGTTTCGTTTTCTGACCGAAAATCGGGGAAAATCAGACTCGGTTTTTCTTATCAAAAAAGAAGTCGGGCATCAATGTTTTTGATATGAAATTAAAGCTTAAAATTCCGTTAGTACGGAAATTGCTTTTAAAATATCGTACGAATTTTAGTCCAGTCAAGTGAATGGTTACAAGAAGCAAAGTCACGAAAGTTGTTAAATTCTAAAATTAGCGATAAAATCACTGTTTGTGGACCAAATATGTCAGATTCGGCATCATATTATAGAGAAATTATGAACAATCCATCTACTTCGCCATCATGGCTGCCAGCTAACCCTACCTCAATTAATTCAGGGAAAACAAACTTCTCGTAAGGTTTTAGCGCAAGGTTGACATCCTGAAATCGATCTTTGCGTGGGTTAGAAATCGGCAAGGTCACTCATTGAAAGCGATACCTGCGTGCTGACTGAATAGAAAACAAAAACACCGTTTATTTGACCGGGAATCGGTATTATTAAAGGCCGAAACTATATACAAGACTGTCGTGTAGCGTT
The DNA here is from genome assembly GCA_035610835.1 of Ophiura sarsii. Taxonomy (NCBI): domain Eukaryota; kingdom Metazoa; phylum Echinodermata; class Ophiuroidea; order Amphilepidida; family Ophiuridae; genus Ophiura; species Ophiura sarsii. The sequence goes on along the minus strand of CM069443.1, from coordinate 67,056,738 downwards.
ATTGCGCAGACTATATACACGACAGTCGTTAACGCATGCACAGATGCTAATTTAATGTAAAAGACTGTCGTGTAACGAAATTGCACAGACTATATGTACACGACGGTCTTCAACCTGAACGCTAAATCGAGTGATACATGACGACAGACAGTCGTGTAGCGAAATCGAAGCTCAAGGGGGCCGTATGCTTGTAACTGCTGGTGTGTTGGTATACAAGATTAGGCAACTACATTTTAGTATATATATTTTTTAATTTGTGTGTATATTGTTATTTTTGTATAAGCACGCACCGTTTTTAAAGACGTGTGCCGCTGTTGTATAAAGCGTATGTTCTAATAAATAAACTAATAGAACATGTTTAGCGTCTGGCCTTTCTAAAAAAATGGAAGGAGGCCTTTTAGAAAACTTTTACTTTAGTACAAATTCGCTCTTGTATTACATAGCGATTTTAATAAACCTGGGCGAAACTTGAGGAGGAGACCTCTATTAAATATGCTGTGGTTCAAAGGGGTGCACAACAGAACTTGTTTGAAAAGCTTTAAAAAGAAGTGTTGTTTTATTTCCTTTGTAGGAGGTGTCCCAACAATGTTCTTTATCGTCTTCATTCCCCCCCCCCCCCCCCATCGAAAGCGATTGATTGTGCGACCCCCCCCCCCCCCCCCCCCCCACATCTAATGTATAACCGTCTTTATGCGTTGGTTTGTGGACATGTTGACAGAGTCCGCATGAATCCAATAGATGCAAAAAAACAATAGTATCACGATCAGATGGATAATCAAGATGAAAATTCATATCATCAGTGATCAAAAGTTAGCCAGGAGCAATGGTCAAAGTCTCCAAAAGCTGTCATGAACATTTTCACGGCCAGTTTGTTTTCTGTCGATGGCGGTGGTCGGTATATGATAGCCAACCTGAGTGATGATGACCCATTTGACAACAGTGCATCCAGATATTCAAATGACTGGAAGAGTTGAATCTCATTAAGTCGAACATTAAATCCTCTGTGAAGCATCAAGCAAACGCCGCCGCCTCTGTGGCACTCACGAGGAGCGTGGTGAATGGCGTAATGGGGCAGAGAGTTAATAATATCTGCAAGAAGTACTTCATCGCGATCATCTCCATGCAGCCATGACTCAGTGATGGCCAGAATATGAAGTTTCTGATCAATTATAAAGTCAGAAATGGATGCTGTTTTCTTTCCATGATCCAAGGCAGGCTTTATGATATGACCTTGAATTCTTGGATTCTGACAAGCTCCAGTTTTGGCAGCAGGCATGATATGAACCTCGGTTCGTGATATGAACATCGGTTTTACGAAGTTTCCCTTTTCCACCACGGCAACCTCGCCTTGTTTTTCTGGCAATACCGAGGTTACTCAACACAGTCCAGACGGGTGGTTCAATATCATTACAATGTTGTTTATAACAACTTTTGTTCATCTCAAGCAGGGTGTCATCACTGTATAATCGTGGAGGCATCGTGAAAAAGTACAATAAATCTGTCAAATGCACTATATTAGACCATTGGTTCCAAATTCTGCTTCAATATACTGTACAATATAGCGATGATCGTTAATGTAATATGCGTGCATGCCAGCCAAAGTACAATGTAACTGAATCACACAGATACACATTACACATTGGGTATCATACGTTGTTTCCATGCGATTCTCAATCAGACTATAGTAACAATCTGGCAACAATCAATAAAAAACTACATGTGATTGACTTACAAGTCATCAGTAATGCAGCAGTCGAATGCAGCCCTCTTTAGTCTATACACATTTCTGCAACACTACCCCCTCCCCAAACCAATACGTCCCGGATCGATTACAATAAATCTACATGAATTCTGATCAATACGTCTGGGAATTTATAGTAAACATATCTTTCATTTCTGTACAGAGTCAATAGTCAGATCATTACGGAACCACATGGCAAACATACAAGTACATAGGTGAAAGATGACAAGTTTGACCAAAAGCCCCCGCCTGACAGGTGCTGCTACTTAATGAGGGATTCATTCACTAACTTAGCTATCTTATTTGATAAAAGTATCACATCAAGTTACAAAAGTATGAAATCACTTGAACAGACCATCGAATTTCATCTCGGTCAACGATTGGGTCATCCACGAGTGTATGGTTGCACGTTATGACACTGTAATGATCGGTATTTTTCTCGGCAGAGTATAATACTACTTCAGTTAATGAAACAAATCTGTACTGGTACAAGTTCGGTACTCCCGTTGCAGAGATCAACTTATTCTCTAGCAAGGTCACATCATGGATATATTGCAATTGGTACTCTAAGTATAGTGTTAAATAAGGCCAGCCAGAACCGTCAAATACCCTTGGTTTTATTTGCTGACAAATTTTCACCCTCACTATACATGCTATATAAACACACAACCCTGTCAACCAATCATAACAGCTGATTATAACTATTTCCAATTATCCCTACGCAGCCTTTTGACAATTTTGTAGTCATATACCATATCATGCAATGAACAATTTACTCACATCTGGGGGTCAACGGGTCATGTGAGATTTTAGTTTCTAATTGAATCTTGGTGACACTTTTATCGTACTCCAATCCTGGCCCGGTTGTCAACTATGACATGTAGCCTGCTATGGGTGATAGGGTGTATACCAAATGCAATACAATGTATCACTTTCATCAGTGCAGTTGGTTTTCTAGAAGTTCATAATTTCATGAAATGTATGTTTGTATTTATTCATATTAAGAATTAACTTAATACATTGAATAATAAACATATTAATTCATCAATCATTACGTGTATTAATAAACACAATTGTTAATTAACTTTAATATATATATATATATATATATATATTTTTTTGTGGCTATAGACACATTAGTGAAGAAAAATACTATACAATTTGATTTTAATACACTGTAATATTCTTTAAACCCCTACCCTTCCTACACTTCGATTCACTAGGGCAAAAAATAATGTCCACGCGCATGCTACAGCATTCGATTCGATGACGTCATCAACCAAGCTGATATGTGTGTACGAAATCGCTGCCCGGGTGAGCGTTGGCAGGTTATAGCCGAGTGGTTAGGGACGCGGCGTGGTGATCGGAGTGTCCGGGGTCGAATCCCAGGGGTTTCGCAGCGATTATTTGGTTAAAAAAATCATACTTTGTCCCCCTCCCCCGGTTTCCTCACCGTAAAAACATAGCCTTGCTGGTTAGGGCTAATACATTTTGTTTTAATAGTGCAGCTGGTAGCCTGTATTAGAACCAACCTTTCAGACCATGCTGGATGGTTTGAAATGTTCTGTTTTTCACTAGATAGTGGTAGGATCTTGGATTTGCATCTTGGACTTCTTGGTCTTTTAAAGGGCAGTTTTGTTGATAAGTTTGGCAAATTTTTAATACATAGATATTTCAACATAAAACATTATTTAAAAATTTAAAAAAGGCATGGGGTTTTGAGATATTATGGATCGGTCGTGTTTGGGCAAACAAACCTTTTTTTAAGCCTTATCTCAATGTATTCTATACATTTGGACCAGACGAGCCAGCCATTCAAAGACTCAAAGATCCAAAGTACGTCGTAAACTAGCTATCTCAAAATAAAACGATGTAATGGAATACGTTGCATGTATCTGTTCGGAATCCTATATATCCTTTAAGTAAGAAGGGAATCGAATATGTTTAGTAGAGTCATTATCTTGGATTCCGTGACCAATTTCTTGATACCTTAGTTTCTTAGTGAATTTGTCAACTAGAACCATTTTAAGAGAAAATGAGCTCCCATGCACCTCTCAAAAGTGACGGGAATGTTCTGTTATAGCGCAAATTCCAAAATGGCCGCAATACAGGATCTTTAGAAACATTTTCGAACCCGCTGTTTATAAACCATCAAATACGGTTTGTTTATAAACGGATCTGTATCCAATCCTGTCTTATGATTTGCCAAGAGAACAAAGATTGACGAAGGAAGGGTTCACCATCAACGCAACTTTGTTGCACCCAAAGAGCGTCGGCGAGCTCAAGCTGAAGAGTGCTGATCCGCAAGCCCCATGAGCCCCGCCAGGCGCCTTCCATCGATCCTCATTATTTTGAGGACCCGTTTGATGTCAAAGCTATGATTCAGGTCAGTGTGGACACTGGTAAGGCCTAAAAAAATGGTTTGATTGGCCTAAAACATGACAAAAACAAATAGGGTCGGGATTTTTGTTTTTGTTTTGTTTTTTGAAATCACCTGCTTTGGGGACTTAAAATAGCCGAAAATGAAAGCAAACAGTCAGAAACTTTAATACTTTGTTCAATATTTATATATGGTCGAATCCAACGAAAAGTGTACACGTGATGTTCAGGCCTATAATAAAATAATCTATATCTTGACAATTTTATTTTTGTGTTATACGTATCCGCCTCGATGAGACGGTTCGCGCCCCATATCAACTTAAATGCACAATTGGGCGTATACGAGCAATAAACCTGCTATTTTTTACCCTTTTTACAAAATAGTTGTTAAGGTTTTTTGTTAGACATATAACCGTTTAGATGAAAACGAGCTTAAGTGGAAATAATTTTGCCTGTTTGATTGCTGGATATCTCAAGAATGCCTCTTTTAATTTTTTGTTACTTTCGATCAATCCCCTGAATTGTTGTGATTTTTTTCGCTGTGGTAAGTTTTGACGTTACCTACAAATACATGTTTTGTTAAATCTCACTTTCGGGGAAGAATTCGCTTGAGGTAGAGTCATTTGTGCTGTAAGGAAGCCTAAATATGTTAAATACTTAAATGCATTGTCCCCATTCAAGTTAATTTTTTGATAAAGCTGTTAGAAATTTTAAAAGCGGAAACGATCGGTTTGGTAAAAAAAATGCATTACCTCCGAATACCTATTTAAAACACTGCCATTTTAATATAAACACAGATTAGTGAATGATATCTATAGAATAAGCGAAGTGTGATACAATGTACATGTGTGCCAAGTTTTATCATTTTGAAGGCAACATTTTTTGAAATATCAGCAATAAAAGGCTGTATTCGTAGGCAAATTTGAAATATGAACTGTTACCTTCAAATACAAATAACGATACCGTGGTAATTCCCTCTGTTGTTACATACTTGTATCGACTGGAATAAAGTAGAAATGTGCGCTGCGTTCGGCAAGCAACAGAGAAGCTTTGCATATCAATCTTTCAGCTTTTGTAAGTAACTTTTTCACAAAATTCTGTAGTTTGTGTACAAGTGCATTAATAATATATTGTTGTCTTAAAAGTTGATTGTACATAGCCTCCCTCTGTCTCAATCTTATTACTCCTATTAGTGTGTTTTTTTATGCTATTCACGTAAAGACATCCTCTGACAGTTGTTTTAAATCGCAATAGGGGTGATTAATGTTTATATAAATATTCAGTAAACAGCATCTTGTGCATGACTTCATGTTGTATTCGGAGGTAAAATGTATATAGGCTACATTCAATAATATACACGGTACACATTGGCCCTAAACTATCTTATTTTACATAAAAGCAGTGCGCAATCATACAATCTGACTGGATATATTATTATATTTATATTTGGAGGGGAAAAAATAATATTCCCTTATTAAACGAAAATGGGAGGTGTTGATTCAAATAAAATGCATGGTGTAATCACACTGTTTTTGCCGAGAACATATTTTTTGTTGGTGTTAGAGTGAATGAATGATATTTATATCCATAGATTACACGTTGATCGTCTTAAAATTGGTACATTTAGTCATAACATCCATGAAATTTCGGTTTCATAATCAATATTTTCATATTCCTTTTTGTATTCGTAGGTAACTTATATATTAGTTAATGAGCATGGTACAATTCCTGTATTGTTTGTGGCTTTCAATTGCACCTAATATTATGTAAATATTAAGTAGGAATGTATAAGACGGGAATACTATGGTTTGGTGCGTAATATTGTTTTAAACCAACTTGTCGATATGATGTACGCGTAGTTAACCAATTTCCCCTGGAATTGCAGAGCCGTGACTACTGAGGTACATAATATTGGTCATTATATTGTAGTTGTATTTGAAAATGGAATTCATGTGTAACAAATATAAAATAACTTGTTTCATTTTTGCTGTGGTAGGTTGTGTAATGTCACCGAAACGTATTTTAAGTGAACAAGAAATTAAGTAAAACCTTTTCCTTTATTTTTAAAGTGGGGGGGGGGGGGGGGTCAAGGGTAGGCCTAACTTATTTCAGTCTCAAATCAAAAAATTGCTCATGAATAATGCTTCCGACATTTATTAATTAGTGAAATTGAACTAAGCAGTGGTTGATTTTAAAAGAAAATCATAATGAAAGGCACATGCCCGACAATATCTCTGTCGAGGCAAACCTTATTAGATTAGTGTTGTTAAATCAAACAACATTGAATTTCTAAACATATAAAATTCCTATTTTGTCTACATCTGACAAAATATATTATATTGGTGATTCTATGTCAAACGGAATCTTCCTCCGGTTGAAACTCGATAAAAACTGACTATGTACGACATCTAGAATGATACAAATTCCTAACTAGGAAATTATATCTTAATTCTAATCTGACAACTGAATGTCTTGCTGAAAGTTGTATGTGCTTCATTCCGTTGTGGACTCAAGGCAAAATATTTGAATGTTCTAGACTTTGAACATGTTCGGCTCATTTTAAACTTATATATTATATAAGGTCGGATACCCGGGGTCTGATATGAAATTATTTCAAAGTATATATTAAATGAATCAAAAAGCGATCTGGCTTTCGTGCTTAAAACAGCTATTCAAAATGATAACTTTCACTTGCCTCCTTTATTTAGAACAAATTGAGGAAGGCAACCGGTTCGGTTATTTTATTGCTTAAGACAGATAACCTGACATTCAAGACTATCAGTTACAGGCAAATCAAACTGTTTGCTTAGAGCAAACGGCTCGCTTTCTAATTAAATATGGCTCGGTGAACTATTCAATAGTTGATTCGATTCAATATTTTGGATTCACACGGAAACTGAAACGTTCATTCTTAACATTCTAGAATGTCCTATATAATAAACAAAGAGTAATTATGTTCTATTAGATACAGATTACAAGGCTGAATGATCAGATGTTTCTTAATTAAAATGTGTCTACATGTATGTGCTTAATTGTTGTCATGTTTAGTTTTAATGATGAACATGCTTTTCACCAAATTAGATCAGTAATAATATTATTATTACTAGCGAGTTAATTGATTGTTTAACTATACCTTTACGAAATTTTAACCCAGTACGATATGTATGTTGTCATCATCTTGCCTTAAATCAGATATTAAATATACTTACACACTTCTGACTGTTTTGTAGAAGTTAAACGCACATTCTTAATAATTGAAAGTCAAGCAAGAAAGACACTAACAAAATTGGATGATCAGATACGTTAGCATAATAAAACAAGTTCTTCCATAATTATCATGTGTAAAAGGTTAATTCTATTCAATATGCCTTAACCAACTTAGGGGATCAAGAATAATAACAGTATGTCTATCACTAGTGAGGTCTATTGATGCTTAGGGTGTTTTCTTTTATATCTTAGAAATAGGAACATGGTTTTATATTATTTTAATGTTTATTTGGTTAATCTGGGTGTTCTATTCAAATGTTGAATATTACGCAATTCTGATTGTTTTGTAAAAGCAGCGCTCGGCGCACATTTTTAAATATACTTATAAAGTCAAGTAGGACACCATTTTCCCCCTCACAGGCGATTCAGGACATAAAAAACTACGTCGAGTACAAGTTTACCCTTAAACCTATGTTAAATCAACGAATCCAACTGCTCTTAGTCAACGAAGATGAAGTTGAGAACAAATGTGTTACCTACGAATACTTTGATTGTTGCAATGTAAGCTACCGTGTTTTAAGTCTTAACATGTTTTTCTCTTATAAGAATGCTTAAAAATGTTGCCTGACATATTGTTCTTGATAAACCTATTCAAAATTACAACTGACAGTTAGATATTGTATATTTTTTCAACATTAAATTAATATTCTAGTATCTATTAAAAGTAAACTCCTGGGAATATGTTCGTACTACTAGGATTTAAACATGTTTTAACATGTTTATTTAAAAATACAAATATTGTTAACAACCCTGCATGATTATTTCACCCCAAAATGTAACATAGATTAAGTAGAACATTAATTTATTACAGTTTTACTTTTCTTACCTACGTATACATTAACTGTTACCTTCGAATACCAAATTTCCACATTCCTCTATGTACTTAGGTTTTGGGCGCATGCTCAAAATTCTAAATTTTACAGAAAGGGTCATTCCCCCTCTTTGAGGTACATGAAAACAAATGTTCATTAAAATAATCTTGGTGAAAGTACACAAAGTGACTCAACCTCATGTTTCAAAGTATTGAGAGCGTGAAAATGCTACCTAACTGTGTGAATCTAAAATGTAAAACAAAATGAGTACCTGGACAAATATGATCACATTCTATCAGCATTAGCATCTTCTGAATACAAAACAATCACAAATTTGAATGAAATATGTAAATAGGTGGAATAATCATCACTTAATCAAAATATGGTACTTGTATTTGTAGGTAACATTGAGAAGTGTACCTTCAACTTCATCATTCCGCCACGTGGTCAATTGGAGAGATTAGTGATGGCACTTTTTTCCATACAAGCTTGATATGTTGACTTTGCGTGGGGAAAAGGAATAAGAGATCGAAGCATTTTGAAACTGGACCCTAAAAATCTAGCCGTGGACACTTTTCGTTGGATTCGACCATATATATTTTTTTTTTCCTCCCTCAAAATAATAAAAAATATTCAGGGTCGGCGATGTATTTAGGGTCTGTCGGGTTAGGCCAATAAAATGTCTTCTTTTTTTAGGCCTAAGTGTCGTAGAAGACACACGCGTGATTGCAACGCGTTACTATGTCCATGGAAAATGAATCGGACCATCACTTAATCCTGTTAAAGATTACATGATTTGTGAGTTCTTTTCACTCTTTCACAGTTGAGGGTACCTGGGAATTATGCTTGTTCAGACGGCCACTAAGCTCGACGAGCTCGAGAATAGTTATTCTCGTGCTTAATTATTTTGTTATGCTAACCCAGAGTGCCTGTCCAGACGACCAACTTAACCTCGAGCACAGCGATACTACTGCGGTAGCTTCGAGGTTACCTCAAGGTCATACGACTCTTCATTTTGCGGTAAGACCTGGGTCACAGGTCATAAATCTCACTCGCGGTTAGCATTACGGATGGATTCATACGGCGCACACACTCTCGGTTAGCTCTCGGTTAATGCTTCGGGGTTAGTTAACCGTAAGATCTTTTAGGGTTAACATTCCAGCATACTCGGGGTTTGTTAACCATGACCGATTCACAGGGCCGTTAACCAAGAGTTTAACCTCTAGGTTAGCGAATTTGACGCTAACCTAGAAGTTAGTGTCCCTCGTCGGAACTCTCTGGTTTGGACCCATTTACGACTCAGACCGATATTATTTACCCCATAGCCCTCGGGCATTGCCAAATACTACAACTCGTATATCAAGTTTTATCAACAATACGTGACCTCGGTACAATAAAGTTATATAGGGCCTTTTCTTTCACCTATGCTAATAACGTTTTCATCGGAATTTATTTTTCACAAAACAGTCGTCATGCATGATTAGCAAAACAAATTGAATTTCACTCCCGAATTCACCCTTATAATTCTTGTTTTGACGACCGTAAATGGCTATAGCCCCATTCATAACGTTGTGACAGCTCCATATAACCGTGTTGGTACTTTATCAATCAAGAAGTTCAATGGAAGCACCTAGTCAATATCAGAGGCTTTCCGTCATTAACATTGTATTAAAGGCGAACTACCACTCTGCGTTTCTCGCCACATCCAGTTCTCTTGGGAATATGGCAAGATTACAATTTCTCCATGTTAACTCTGTACAGTCTATCATTACGTGAACAGGTGTATGACCAGCTCGTCTGTGGTGAACTAGTAGGCCAGCTTTAAGTGTATCTGGTTTAGAAACAGGTGTTAAACTGCCAACTATCTTGATAAATGCTTTGTGAACACTTACTGGTGTGAAATGTTATTGGAATCTGTTCTATGAGAGCATAGACGTTGATGTGAGTATATTACGTGCACACAGCCATCAACGTACCAAGCAGAGTTTTGAAATAGCGCTACCTGGGCGAGATAGCTCCACTGGCCACCGTTTCCTGACCAACTCGCAATTCAAAATAAAGAAAATAAGGCATTTGAATTGTATCGTTAAGTTTATCAAGTAGACACTTACTTACCTTAAAGATTTGCATTTTGCAAAAATCAGTGTTGAGTTCCTAGCATTATGTCATACGCTTTCCATGGCATACGTCAGAACACTATAGAACTAATTCTTGAGTAGTGTTATTATATCGGAAGAACGCTACGCTCTGACAAGCCAAAGCATGGACACAAGGGACTGTCGTCGAGGACACTGACCGGAGCAGTCTTATACAGGAAGCACAAGAGATGGCATCAAACATCATCTTGAAGCGGTGGTGGTTCCTGGTATCAGTGAGCCTATGTACTACTACCTGGGTGACGTTGTGGACCTTTAAGGTAATACATAGTTAATGGATCGTGCAGTGATACCTGAATCAATATTTAAAAATGTGTTGCACTACTATTAACGTTGATTCCAAATATTGTAATGATATTTAATTATTTTGACATATTGAAACATTTTGTGAAATGTTTGAATGTCGTCTGCAGACGCCTGCCGCGTGGAAAGTATTAAGTGCCATTGTCCCTAAAAATCAAGTTTTTGTTGGCAGACATAAAAATATGAATTTCCATTATACTTTGGTCATTGATAGACCTTTGGTCAATAAACACTCAAATGGAACTTCTTTTTTTTTTGCCTTCGTTGCCATGACAACGACACATATTAGAATTTTCATTTCATTTCATTTTCAGAAATTCAAAACTGCTAATTTACACATATCATTTTGAACAAACAATACAACCAGGATTGTATTTTCATTCAACAATATAACCATATGTGTCTCAACTTTCATTCCGTCCAACAACAAAACTTGTACAAATTGTATTGTGGGATATACCATTATTTGAAAAAGGGGTGTTTTTCATAATAAATCGTGTGAAAAAAATACACCTTCGTAAATTAATCACAACTAGCAAAGTGGTGTTTTTTTTGCATTCACCTTCTACAAATGAAAGCTTGAGGGATGTCTGAATAATAATATGTAAAAATATCCATGGGTAATTCATACCTGTTGAAACAGTGTTGCCAGAAAGTGTTGACTTTTTCCAAAAAAAATCGGTATTACATGGTGTGAAAATACACGTTTAATTTCAGCAAACTATTTAATAAATCATCCTGTTATGTCTAAAATAGAGAACAACTATTTTTGGATCAGGGATAATGTTGCTCATGTTTCAAAGTGCATATTAAAAAAAAGTGTTGCCAGGTAGGTTGAGTTTTAACTTTATTCATGGCAGAACAGTATTAAACAAACATAATTCTTCTTAAATCTGCTTTTGACAGCTACATCCATTTACTGTATCACTATAAGTGAAGTTTATTTACATTCATGTGTGAATAACAAAAGGTCAAGACAGTGTTGCCATGTTAGTAGAACTTGTTAATAGCCCTTAGATGTGTCATAATAATGATGTGAACACATATGATCATCAGCAATATAAGTAGGAGTGGGCTATAATAATAGAGGGTCATTTTTAGGTCATAGTTTCAGATCACGCTTGCTACATGATTTTTTGATGACTTTATGCCTACTGACAACATTTTCAACAAAACAATTGAAAGAAATGCGAAATCCAGGGTGCCCCGGCCAAAAAACCACAAAAAGTCGGCCATTTTGGAAAAACCAGACTTTTGATCATAACTCAGTCATTTTGGGTCTAATTTATTTGATTTTGGTGGCAATACCCATGTTTAAAGGTACAAAATGTCATACTATGCTGGTTTCGTCTCATATAACCCCTTCGTTTTCTTGTAATAGCTGGTTTTGGTCAAATTTGGAATGTGAGGGCGCTTTGCAAAAAAGTAGATATCGCATTAATAAAAATGAATTTGAATAAATGAAATGTGTTAAGAGTGTGTCGAGAAACATTGTCTGAAGATGTGAGCATGTTACCTCTTTTTGTTTTTAAAATCACAAGAACGCGTTAAAAGCACTTCCATAGGATAGTACAGGGGTCAACGAACTTTCATTAGTGTGTGTTTCGAAGGAGACAATTCAAAGATGTTAAAATTGGTGTAGCTTCAAAACAACAATGGTATTTTACTCAGATTTTCAGGAAATGCCTAAAATGTAACTCCTATCATATTTCAACATTAGAATTTGAGATGCTACGATGCGAAAGGTATCTTTTTTAAACAGCGTCCTCACAGGGCTATTTTCACTAAAAATGCCATTTTCAGGAAAACGAAACATATCGTCATGCGATAAAAGTTGTGTAAGATTATTCTATGTCCCAACAAACATGGGTATTGCCACCAAAATCAAATTGATTGGACCAAAATGATTGATTTATGATCAAAATACTGTTTTTCCAAAATGGCCGACTTTTTGTGGTTTTTTGGCCGGGGCACCCTGGATTTTGCAATTGTTTTCAATTGTGTTTTTTGAAAATGTTGTCAGTACGTATAAAGTCATCAAAAAATCATGTAGCAAGCATGATCTGAAACTATGACCCTCTATTAGCTAGATTAAGCATAATAAATATAACAAAACATCAAGAGCTTGATTTAATTAAACATGGAATATACCATGTTTCAAAATAGGGGTGTTTAAGGGATATTTAATCAAACTGAGCCTTAAAAGGCTCTGTTTGTGGAGATATTGACTCTAAAGTTAGCAGCATGATATAAACTCAGAAGTTATCACACAAACGGTTTGCGCATATATGTTAATACTATACTCAACATGGCATATGTTGCAATATTGCTAATTTGAGGTAAAAAAGAGAAATCTGGCAACTTTAACAAGTACGTTTCATATTATTTTATTGCAAACATTCACAAACAAAGTAATATCTTCAATATACACCTAGCACATAAAGTCCTTGCTCAGGTGCTTTGAGGTTGACTAATTCAAAATATATAATCGGTACCAGAAATCTGAGATATACATTAAATGAGCAAATTTCTTCTCCGCAGTTTGATACCTCATTCAACAAAATCGAATGGATACTTTTAAAGATTGCAAAAAATGAGAAAAAATCATCAAATTAATGGAATTGCCCGTTACCATGGTAACATACATGTGACACCAATTTTTTTTCCATATTTGTTGACTTTGACCATAGGTCCATCCATGCACAAGGTATGAAGAAAATTCATATTTTTCAGTCTGCCACATTTTTCAACATTTCCTTGATTCTTACTGAATAAAACCATGCACCCAACAATTTGTATACTGTTCTATGGGGCAATGAATTTTGCTTCTATATATCATGGAAATGGAACTACTGGAGTATTTCAACTGAAATCGAGAAATAAGATTGTTTTATGATGTGCCTTCGGGTAGTATAGAAAACACAGTATGAAAACATTGAGTAATTATTTGAGAAAAAGCATCTTATTTCAATATGACCACCTATTTTTAAGTGCGCAGTAGTAAAACAGAACACTCAAACAGTTTGGGAAACAAATATAGCTAAAAATTGTATCTGCGTGAAGTATCGTGCATAATCGTGTCACATTTGAAATAGCATCATTTTGTCATTAGCCATTGTGAATCTTTGACGACTTACTATACCTTTTTTGGTAGCAAATGGTCCCTATGTTCTATCTACGGTAAATTATCTTTAACATGTTTAAGGGGGCTGTTTAAAGGGGCTGTCAATCCTTAACACAGGAAATTTGTCAAGCGCTGTAACTTTTGAACTATTAATATGATGTATATAAAAGTATACTTTTTGGAAAGGAAATGAGTCGCAGAATCTATTTTTGTATCAAATTTCACCAAAAAAAAGAAATTCTATAGGATGGTTTTTTTTTAAATATTTGATTTATTTTATAATTATTGACCAAAAAGTGCCAAAAATGTTATTTCGGAGGTTAAAATTTTTGTTGTTGATGGGACAGTACTAAGACAGTGTCAGATGTTTACATTTATAAATGTAAGTCCTAATCATCTCCAGAAGTCAAATCTAGTTAATGTACATCGTCCAGGCAAGACAAGGCATGACTAGACAAGACAAGCCATGACAAGACAAGACTAAATAGATTAGTGACTTTCATCTCTGCTTTGCAACGTTGACATTTGACTACGTACTGTTACAGGATCATGCGTACCCTGTACAATACGTTTGCTACATAATTGATCTGAGCATGCGCTCTAGTTTAAAAATATGTCGTACTTTCACAAACACGCTCGTGCTTATTTGGTTGATACAACTATCTACCTAATCTTTTGGATAATCAGATTACAGCTTTGCATTCATTCTCGAACTATTTTTAATATCCGATTGCTCCTATCTGATCGTATGACACCGTGGGAAAGGATAGCCTAAATAGCTCAGAATGCCTCCATTTTGAAAAAAGGTTAATCTTAATAAAATTCAAAATATACCCTAGTTTGCGATATTTTCGGGTCGGTCGCTGAGTGCAACAACAAAACAACAACAAAATTGCCTTATTACTCGATTCTTTTTATACGTCTGAATGCGGCGCCATTCTAGCTGGTTTTAAAACGTAGTGTGCTGTTTTAGTGCCCATGTGTTGCACATGAAATCCAAGTTCAATGTTTATTTCCACTGACAAAAAAAGGTGTTACAGTAGGGCTTCTTATGTTTTAAAGTCGAAACACAATGTCATACTTCAAAACAAACGATTTACAATAACTTATGTAATTAGTTAAGGGAGCACATCAAAACTCGACCGACCGGCAACCGCCGGTTCCGTGCAGTTCTGTGAGGTTGCAGCCAGTTTTTATTGTTCTAAACAATGATATGCGGTCGAACCGGGCGGAACCGCCGGTTGCCGCGCGGTCGAGTTTTGATTTTTCTCCCTCAACATGAACCGTCTTTTATTTCGTTTGTCGTTTGCAGGACTATACTCATAATGTATTATATTCTTGGAGCCTTGATTTCAAGTCGCCGCCGCTGCTGAATGGAACTGATAAACAGACTGATCACCATGATGTAGGTGAACACATTGCTGAACGCCAATTACGGACATTTCTTCCATTGGAAAGTTATTATTACTATTTTCCACAGAACCCTAAGAACCCAACAGACCGTGTCACAAGCAAACGTTTATCATCGTATAAGTTGTTAAATAATCTTTCACCAAATCGGAAAGAAACTAGTAGAGGGGAACTCCTCCATTTATCAATTGAAGCACGAAATGACAAAAATGAGAAAATGACAATTGGTGGAGATTTCTGGTCTGTGATAATGTATGCGGAGGATGATAGGGCGAGCACGTCTGGACGAGTCATTGATTATAACAATGGTACATACAGCGTTTACTTGTACGCGGATTGGTCAGGCCATGCTTACATTTCTGTCGTCTTAGTTCACACAAGTAAAGCAGTGGCATTTCTTCGAGACATTTATTGGAACAAGGGTCCTAAGGTCTTCTGGAATGGAGAATTTGAAGTGGAAAACATACCAGAGAAAGCTACGACAACTTTATGTTGTATAGTTCGACAGAACTCAAGCAAAATATTTTCCTGCGCGTATCCCACTCCTCTTGCTCTAGGGAATTATACTTTTGCATGTAAACCTCAACGAAACATTACGAAATGTCCACGCCTGAGAAAGATATGGATAAACTCAAACGAGACACAAAATGCCACTGAAAAAATAGCGGAGAGCCACTTGATAGATTTTGAAGAGTAAGTACGAAGTATTCATATTTTGTTCAGGAATTAATGAGTTAGGCATTAGCATAATCTTGTCCGGAACATGAAAAGCAGCATAAAAAGGGCGTGACTTTATTTGTATCGTTATCCTATATGTAGTAATATTTTCAGATTTTCACGCAAGAATGATTTCTTATTCAACATGATAGTGCAAGATTCCAACCCAAGATCATTTCCATGGCGAAGCACAAGGTCTGCTACAAGATGCATCGTTGCTCTACAATTCTGTGATGTTAGCGAAAGCTGTGTGACTATGAGTTTCAATCCGATCACTTTTTTCGAAGACAAAAGCTTAACTATTCTTCTTCTCACTTCGTATATCTCTATAATGCGGTCAACACGACAACATCTTTAATTTGTAATGTATGTGATCTATCAACTACGTCAGACGCGCCGTAATATTTAGAGTGATATACGCGCCGTAATATTTAGAGTTATATACGTTAATTCAATATTCTCGTATAACGTAGGCTTTCCGACCCGGGCGCTCCTTGTAGCACAAGGCTTAATATATTTGCCATAGTTTATTGAAATTCCACATAAATGTTTACATTTCAACCAACTTCCTCTCATCGAACTATTTCTGTTTCGGTTTTTTCTTGCATCTGCTATCATCTAGTCGATTTTTTAATGGAATGGTGAGACGAGGCCCTAAAGTAATCGATATTGTAGGTAAGAACAAATATGTTTTGCATACTTTAATTTAATATGAGTTACATTCGAAATTTACGTTTGCAGTTATTTTTGCTAAATAATCCATAATTGCCAAAGTTGTTTAAATTGTAGAAGATGACTGATTTTACCTTTTTTACCAATTGTTTCGCTACCCTGGTAACAATCAAGTCTAAATATCCAGCAAAAGGCCCAAGGGCGTGGTTTTGTTCTCACAGTCCGTTGTATGTAACAAATCACTTGATCTTTACAGATAACATAAATAAGACGAAAGTGGACATAACCTCACTTTTACCACAATGTCATCCTGATCAGCCCACACCAATAAGCCATGGCTACTGGATGATAGGAAATTGGACATCATTCATTTGCAAGACCACTCAGTGGAGGGATGTCACCCAGGTACAAAACTGCCTGCGCCATAAATATATTTTGCTCCTGGGAGATTCTACCTTGCGACAGTGGGCTGACATTATACCTATTTTACTGAATGCTACAAACGCTAGACCACGAAATGAAACGAATGATTCCGAATATCACGATTTCTACCGTCAATACAAAGAGTTTAATGTCACGGTTTCGTTTTTGTTTCATCCATATCCCATTACAGTAATAAGAATACCATTTCTCTTACAAGAAGTAGATGTTATAGATTCAATATCAACCGATAAATGCCCATATATTATTCTTGTTCTAAGTCATTGGGCGCATTTTACCCAATGGACACGGGATAGTTACAGAGAAAGGCTGACATTACTACGGGAAGCTGTAGATCGTCTACGTAATAGGTGTCCAGGTATACCTATCGTTATGAAGGGACCACATCCACGGGAACACTCAGATCAAATGAGCAGAATATATGCCAGCGACTATTTATTGCATCAGATCGAGAAGGATATGAAAGAAGTATTTTATGGAAGTGGTGTCTGGTTTTTAGATGTCTGGGATATGAATATGTCCCATCCAAGCATGGACGATGTCCATATGCCAAGCACTGTTGTGCAACAAGAATTGTTCATGTTTTTATCATATATTTGCAAACAAATACCGGTATAATATTGTTTAAGTAAGGAAAGTCGCCAAGTAAAATGTTTTGTTGAAATTGATTATTAGCTTGGTCCTTTGAAATTAATTGTTTGCTTGGTCTTTTAATATTAGGCTTTTTACCAAAATATGTGTGTGAATGTTATCATGAGTGCAGGCAGATAGAGATAAAAATTAGATAATTCAACCAATCAACGTCACACTCGTACTTGATCAAAAGACATTACTACGTTCTTCGTTAGTCCTATGTTCTGTAAATACAACATTATTTTCCTTTCAACTAGAATATCGCTCTCTATAGTTGAAATAGATTATTCAAAATTATTTTTTTGTTTCGAAAACAGCACCATTTCGTTTACAGACGAAGATGGACATGATAAGCCGTAAATGTTGAATCCCTGCGGGTTTCAATGTAAAAAGGGGATTTTGATCATATGATCTCAGACAATGCATCACGTATTCAAACTAAATTATTTCTCATCCTAAAACCGCTGGAGTTGGAAAATTAACTCCAATGTAAAATATCATTATTTTAATTGTGTCCGTCATCAACCGTTTGTCGCATTCGGTTGACAACGTAACCTCATACGCATAATGAGGCTTTTACGACGGGTATTCATAATATAGGTTGTAAGTTAACTAACGAGCCCGTGTCCGGCAAACTGGTGTGAAAGGGACCATAGACCTCTGGAGCCAAAGTCCGGCCTCCAGCCTTCATAGACATACACGGAATGAAACGTGAAACTAGTGTTGTGTTTAGAGATACCAACATATAAATTACTGTACAGGGTGGATTATTGCCCCCGGGGGCTGTGAGTCCTACTACACCGGCATCGGCTGATTTGATATAACCTTTAAAAAAAACATGATTTTGAAGTGATTGGGAATCGTATATGATTTATTATCAGAAATGTACATGTAAATCATGAATAGAGGGCGCCCCATGAACAAGATCGCATAATATATATGCCTTTGACTAAATATCTCTGGTTTCTGTTGTCTAACCATTTTGCATTATATCACGCCCTCTCTTGTTGGTATTTCTGCATACATTCAGTATCAAACATTACTGTTTTCATCGGAGGCATCCACAATGTTCACAATCAAGAGATGATTTTTGCCAGACACGTCATACACATTTATTCACATGTACATTGTTACAATAACGAAATAATAAAAGCAATGGCTATCCATTTCAAAATGTAGGCCATCATTTTAGGAATATTTGTAGTAGGAAGATCTTTTAGGAATATCTGCTTGAATACTGTATCGTTCCTAATCAAGTTAAACACAATGGATAGACGGATTATGCGCTTATCATTAGTCGTTATGACAGGAACTTTCGTCATGTTTTTAGAGTATGGAACCATGAAGGGCTTTAGCGTTCTTTTACCAGAAATGAAAGAAAAGTTTTCATCATCAGTGTGGATTATTGGAGCATCCATATCATTTGCCGCGGGATGGGGCTATATTCTTGGTAAGTATACATGTATTCTGTCTGTCACTAGTTCTTCTTCTCTTTAGTATCACCTTTCCTCCCTCCCTTCTATCTCTCCCCCTTCTCTCCCGTCTCTTTTTGTTATGGTCCCGATGTACCGACGACCTTTAGTTTACCGACGGTGGACTTCAGGGGGGGGGGGGTACAGAATTTTCATTCTCCTACACCTCCATCCACACCCCCTCCCCCTACCCCTCGTGGGGACCAAGAGTGATCAGGGACGGAGGCATAACTGACTAATTTGAGTTAATATAAATTATATGGTTTGCCATTTCATTTGGGGTGGCATGGGGGGGGGGGGGGGGGTTCTGGCAGGTAGGGCAAAATCTTGTACCCCCCTGAACGCGCTCTACGCCCTGTTCCTTCTTATTGTTCTATCCACTATCTGGTCCTCGTCCCGGTGGCCTTATACTCTTGCTTCTACTCCTCCTTGATTTTGAATGACTCTCACTTTATTTTCAGGTATGTCTTCCGGAGCAGTTATTCGAATTATCAGTCCACGAATCTGTATAATGCTATGTGGGTTGATAACGAGTCTTGGAATAGTAATCTGTGCATATGCAACGAGTATTTACGTGCTATTTCTGGGATTACTGTTAACTGGTAAGTAGAAAGAATTTAACAGTCTATCTCAGTCGTATGCACTTTAGGTATATATACACTTCTAGAGCTCATTCCATTGTTCATTATCCATTGTTGTTAACGTCGATTATATATATCAACGAATGCACTGCCGGAAGTCTCAATCGTGCAATATCAACATAATCGCTACCCTTTCTAATGTTGACCCGTGCATTATCTAAAAGCTTTGTCATATAATGCATGTTGCGAGGGGCAACGATTATGTTGACCTTGCACGCTTGAGACTTCCGGTAGTGCTTTCGTAGATATCGACGTTAACAAACAATGGACATTGATATGCCAATTAAAGCTGTGGAAATAGAAACACTGATTCACATAGTTAAGGAGTTAACAGTTTAAAATGGATGAATGCTAAGGATTAACGAATCAGTTATTGTTGTCAAGTAGTACTGTACTGGTAGTCGTTCAATTGCATTTTAATCGGTTAACTTATACGATGAAATTACACTGTGAATGATCATGGCATCTAACACCTCAATGGAATGACAGATTATCAATCCCTTTGACAAAAATGTATAAATGACAATGATACGATGTTTTGTGTTCTGTAACTTCTGTATGATTGTATTCCACACGATTTAAACATATTATAATAGTACATCAAACTCGAACCATGTTAGTAATTATTATTTAAATACATTTAGTTAGGCCAAGTGAAAAAATAGAGTTGTTTATCGTCGCACCGCGCATCCCTTTTCAGGAATTATGTAATGTTCCTTCATTTTCGGTATTGCATCCATAACCTTTTTTTAAAACAATATTTAAACAGCTGACATCTTGGCAATAGATTTACGTTAATCCAATGAGAATTTTGAAGCAGGTTTTGTGTTAAAGCTATGATTTTTTTTTTTTACAAAGGCCTCGTCCTCAAGTTACGCAACCAATCAGAAAATACCATGCCGGTAATGGAGATTTCGCATTGTTTTTTGTGGTTGTTTTTGTTACAAAAGTGCCCTCATCCTTCTTATTTTCAAAAGATAGGACGAGAAACTAGGTATTTTTTATTTGGCCTTATACCATGGGAAAGACATATCTTTCTATTAATTCACAAACCGTGTCAAAATTATCGTCATCTTAAAATTCTTAATTCTAACATTTTGAAACAAACAGGTATTTTTTAAACCATCAAAGCAAATGGTATAGGAGGAGTCCAGCAAGCATAATGCTAGAAAAATAATTATTGATCTCAAGATCTCAAATCACGTAGTGATACAGGGTGTATCAAACAAATAGGACTGTTTCATGGCGCTTTTTTACTTTTTCAAAACCACTGGACCATGACCAATTCACCGTCAGTGCAAAGCCCAATTAATAATAATAATTATCACATTCTGAAAATCTTAGATAAATCCAATGATTTCAAGTTTCTTGCTGTCATATTCCTTAAATATTTTTAAAACCACAAAAGCAATCTCAACAAATTTTGTAAAGCCCTAATAACAAGCTAGCTGCCTAACAAATGGCATTAATATAGCTAATACAGGAGGGGAGATACAGCTGTTTGAAGTTTGGAGACCAGGGGTGGTGCCGGAATGGGTGGTGCCGGAAGGGGTGCCGCCTGTACAAACTCAATAGGGATAATTCCATGCTTTGTTCTTTTTTACAATAACTAGTCATCCCCTGATGTTACAAACACCATTCTGGTCCCATTTTAAAGGATATTTAGTAGTCTTTAAGTATGTGGTTCAACAGACTTGTTAACTATTTGTAACAACTAATTAATCATAAGACCATGATCATTAGCTTTCTTTCTATTCGCTACATGATAGTCAACATGAATAATCAGCCTCAATTTACCGGATTTATAAAATTGCTATAACAGAAAAAGTGTTCAAGCTATGATAGCAAAAGTATACATCAGGGAAGGGTATATCCTTAAAAAATATTTCTGAAAATTCCAAAAATATATAAAATAAAAATGGGAGATATTCACTAGCCTGTATAATTACCTTACCGACGTAGTAACCTTTGACAATTATATATCATCTGATGGGTAATTTATTGAGGAATACAAAATATGTAAAGTAAATAATGACAGGGTAGGTATAAAAAATATATAGATCTCAAATTAAAAATGTTAAAAATCTAACATTTTTCCGAACATTGTGAATCATACCATTTTAGTACTTGGTCGTACTATAATTTCAATGGCATATTTGGTTTCCTGCAATTTTCCTCAGGGGGTATATATATACAAGCAAATACAAATGTGTATAAAGTTAAAATCATGTCGCGAAAAGCAAAATCCGTGTGTAACACAAAAGAAGACGAGCTTCAAAAACGTGACCATATACGATTAATGGATAGATAAAAACATTGAGGACTCACACACAGTCGAGTATAAATACTTTGAAAATATTGTGATATGCAATGTTAAAGAAATGGTATAATTGTAATGGTATACTATTGTGTGCGTATCTATATTCATTATTATCATAGAAAGAAAATGCATTAAAGGTATGTATTGGTAGAATAATGCGGTATATTACGGACCCTGTTTGATTTCTATCGTTTAAGGGTCAGGGCTGACGTTAAGCGCTAATTAGTGTTCATGACAATCAAAACCGATATGTTTAGGTCTTTAGGCGGGATTTCCAGTCCAGATGACAATAACTTGTACTTGCGCAATATGAATCCGCATATGTTGCGCACGGAATTCTTAAAAGCAAAAGTCAGCGATTGACTCAGGCGTGTTTAAATTGTCAAACGGAAAATGGTAAACCCACTTATTATCTTGCTCCTTTCATCTTCTTTTTTATGCTAGGGTTTTTACAACTTCAGACCAACGTGGCATTTGGGGTACTTCCTGTATATTTCGATCGCCAGTGGTATCCAACAGCTGTCAATATCTGTACCGGTGGTGGGCCCCTTGGCATTCTCATCGCACCAATGGCAATCCAGCTCGGTCTTGACGTCTATGGATTGAGAGGAACTCTCTTGTTGCTCAGCGGAATTTGTATGCAATCTATTCTATGTGGTGCCCTTCTTAAACAGACAAAAGCAACAAATACCAACGAAAGTGAATTGTTACTGTCTAACAGAGACAGTAATTCGAAATCTCGAAATAATAACTTAGTACGTACAGTTGGGGAAAGACTGGGTATTTATTTGCTTACTAGGCCTTCATTTCTTGCTCAGGTGATGGTTCCTGCATTTGTGTGGGGCTATACATCGACCGGGTGGATAATATACATTGTAACTATCGCTTTATCTATTGGCATGTCTATGTATGAAGCAACCATTGTGGCTACATGCGGTGGTTTTGGTATGGTTCTAAGCAAGTTATTTGTGCAGATTTTGCATAAAAAAATTACATACAGAGCACTTCTGTACATTTCTTCTTTCATTATAGCCATCTCTCTTGTTCTTAACATGATATTTAACACTTTCGTACCCATGTGTATCGTGTCTATTGCTTTTGGCGTTGGGATTGGGATTCTAGGTACAGATGTTTACGTTGCTGCCAAAGAGATTCTGGGTGAAGACGAACAGTACCACGCCGTGGCATGGCTGCATCTGGCATATGGAGTTGCATCTTGTTTGGGCGGTTTGTTGACAGGTAAGGCAATGTCAACATGAATGCCCCGAATCAATAGGCAGGCACACACACCCCCACACCCCTATTTTGGCCACTAACTGAGCGCCCGAGCACACAGCTACTCAGACCGGTTGCTACGAGCTCTGGTTGATGAGTGTACACCCATATGGAGACTACACCCTTTTTTTGCATCATATCGTGCACGTTCACACACTTCCCTGCATCAATACAATACCCAGCTTTTGGCCCTAGTAACAGAGTACAATAGGCGCTTCAACATGTTTTGAGCAAATTAGTGCTGTACAATTTTGTCATGTGGAATAAGCTAGAGCACAATTTGTGTACTGCAATATAAGATGACATTTTTATATTTAACTAGAAACCCGGTATATAAATAAGATCACATAGATCTAGATGTACGTAGGTTGCAAAGTCTTCTCGTGTTTTATGTCCGGCCAAAGATAGGAGGCTTCCCGTGAACCACGTTGGAAAAATGAGTATGCAAGTGACTTCACAAGTAGTCTCTGCGCTATTTAAATAATTGTCTGGTGAAATAGAGGTCCGAAGGTTGGCGATGTACTGACCCTAATAAGGGACTAAAATAGACTTTTGATTTTGCCGCATGTTTCAGGTTGGTGCTTTGACATATCAGGAAGCTTCACACTCTCCTTCTATTTACTAACTGCAGTATCCCTGCTGACTATTATAGCACTTGGATTGGAGGATGCTTACTGGAGAATTAACTGGCGGAACGATGACGTTATCCGAGATGGTTGAGAAATATATCACGAAAAGTAGCATTGCATCCAGGGTTGACTCATCTTTGGAAGTAACGGGAATTATCGAACAGTGACTTGTGAACGGTGAATGGTACAAGAACAGCACCTCAAACATGTTTCTAGGTGCTCTCTAGGAGATTGCCTCCTATCATACATACATATACTGTTATACTGTACACAGCGCCCTACTGGGCATTAACGGTACAGTGCCCCTGAAACCCTGGGACATGAGTTTTGTGTACAGGTAACAGACCCGGGATGATCCTCTACTCTTTACGATGAGGTCTGCAACTATTAAACGTGTTCAGGGTGAAGCGTCTGAATACACGGGACCAACGGCTTAACGTGACTCTCCGAATCACGGCGAACTGACACTCACTGTATAGACCTGCACGTTGTACACAGTGAATGGGGTAGAGGAGAAATTCTACAATTACATTTGATTATCAGCTTGAACCACGGAAAGAACTCCGATAACTAACCCTCACTGAATTAAGATTTGATTGTATATATTTTCGACCTATATAGGAACTTTTTGGGTGAACAAAGAATCCTGGTTTCAAGGCGACTTGAACCCACGATTGATAGAAAACTCCCGACCGAAGATCAGCGCGCTAGACCGCTCGGCCAACCTCTACCTATCGCTTAATATTTGAGTGAAACTACACTATTTGAGGAATGAGTTGAAAAACGTCCAGTAGCGGCGGAAGCAAAGCGATTTAGGGGCAAATTAATATACGTTTTCTTCAATTTTGTCAGGTCATTATTCATGCAAATTTCCATCTTTTGCAGAATCTGGAAATACTGCTTTATTTTGCCATTTGTTATTTTTGTGAATTGAAAAACTACTTTATAAAAAATAAATTAATATTTTTTGGAGGAATTTATTTTTGCGACTCTGATCCAGGTACATTCGCGAAATTAAATGAATTGCAAAATTAAGGAGCGTTTTGCCTCTGGCGTCTTAATTTTAGGATGGGACATCAATTTTTTTGGGCAATTCATCATGCTTAGAAAATAAAGTTCATTAAATTTAGATCAAAGCGTTTAAATATTGACCGTGCCGTGTTATTTATTTTAAACAAAAGGATTATTTAATTAAAGGAATATCTAATTAATCAATTAGCTCATAAACGGTGTTTCGAGATTTGTCATTCTTTTTTATTTCAAAATGACTTAGACATCAATGTTATATTACAAAATTACAACATTGGATATTTTACGACCATTTATGAACAAATGAATAATTAATTAGCTCTTTTGTATTGTTTATTACTATCAATTATATTTATACATGTTCACATAATGTTCACATTTCACATAGTTTCATCATGTTTATATTGCATATCATTACATTTGTAACACATTTTGATAAGCTTTTCAGCATGTTTACATTCAGCATTACACTGTATATCATTAATTACAATTATATTTATACATGTTCACATAATGTTCACATTTCACATAGTTTCATCATGTTTACATTGCATATCATTACATTTTCATATGCTTTTCAGCATGTTTACATTGCATATCATTACATTTGCATATGCTTTTCAGCATGTTTACATTCATCATTACAAATGTTCACATAATTTTTACATATCACATAGTTTCATCATGTTTTCATTGCAATATCATTACATGTATAACACATTTTCATATGCTTTTCAGCATGTTTACATTCAACATTACACGGTTTATCCCGGGGGGGGGGGGGGTGGTCTTCTATCAAATTCATACGTGGATGTGCCTCCCAGACTTTGAAATTCCGACTTTCAATATACCTGCATAATGCAAAATTTACACCCGATCGGTATACCAAACTTGGTGAAATGTCTACCGATCAATATACCCTTGTTATTATTATTATTATTATCGGTATTTTATTCAGAAGCATCTCGTGGCCCGCAGGCCAAATTACACTCTAATATACAATATCAAAATTACGATATAAAAATACACATTAACAACATCAAAATATTGCACTTGAAGTAGGATTGAATCACAATTTACAAAGAAAGATATATTAAAGATAAAATGTACACAAATTAAGAAACAACAAAATGTCACCTTGTTATACATGTATTACAATAAACAGAAGATGAGTAGAAAATTGGGTTCTCAAAAGTGTATTTTGACCCAAATTGGGGTCTCAAAAGTTTATTTTAAACATTTGAACTTCGGATATTGGAAATCCAGCGGTTATTGAATAGGTCAGGCCTTTTTAGGGGGGATCAATCAACCTATCTGACAAAGTACACCCTTCTATCAAAGAATGAAGGGGGCATTAATATACCAAAAACCATTCTGATTACCACCCATCGATATACCAAATGTCGCGAAAAGGCACCCCAAACGGCAGGCACATATACGTATACCACTATATATTGAGTACCCCCACCCCTCCCCATTAATTACACAAGTGCATAGTTATATATTTTCAGTGCATACTGTATAGGCACATAGGCCTACACCATGTTTACATTGTATATCATACAGAGAATCATCATGTTTAGATTGTTGTATATCATTGCCTTCATTACATCTTCTTTCTTTCTTTTATTAAATCTTTTTTGTTGATGAATATGAATTCGTGTTTCATTTCAATTATTACAAGAGTTTTCTAATTGTAAGTTCTAAATATAAGACACTTAATAAATCGGGATGTTTTCCATATTGGTATTTGCTAATAGTTGATTTGGCAACACGTATTAATGATATTAACTTTCATACTATTATCATCATGGTAGCCGAACAAATACATCATTTTGCAATATCTTTATGTCTAGATTATACTGTTGCAAAAGTATTTTTTCAGTCTCTTTCCATACTATTTTGATTTTCTTACAGCTATAAAAGAAATGTTCAATGCATTGGCGGAGCCAAGGGGCCTAGGGGCACGTGCCCCCTGGGTCTCTGGCACCAAAAGAAAAAGGAAAAAAGGAGAAGAATGAAAAAGAAAAAGGAGAAAAGGGAAGAAAGAAAAGAGAGATAGTAGAGGGTATAGAGTTCTTTTTATGTTACATAGTTAGTTTCCATGCCCCCACCCCTTATTTTTTACGTTCCCGGCACGGATCCCGGCATAGCAAGGCAATACTGTCGTAGCCAGAGGGTTAAAAAGGGACCGACCGCTCTTCCTCCCCTGTCCCCTAATTTTGCCATTGTCGCCTCGATTTTGATACGAGAAATCATAGTAAAATTATGACGTTCAAATACAAAGATAGCATGTGCCCCTTCCCCAAAAGATAATTTCACTCAAAAGTAAGAAGATCGTTTGAGGCCAAGATATACACCTCAATCCTAGCAAAATCGGGTAAAATAGCAAAACAATTGCGCGCTAAGTGCAATAAAAGCAGTGTCATAAGACGAAGTAAAAATGTATCTCAATATTGGCCAAATTAATGTAAAGAAGTCAATTTTGCGTGGTTTGTATCTCAATCGCGGTACAATTTATGTAAAATAGCAAAAACAAATTCGCGCGCTACGCGAACACGTGCCAATAGAGTTACCTTAAATTTTGGAACCTAGTTTTAAGCCAAAATGTATCTCGATCATGACAAAATTAGTTAGTGTTAAGAAGCCAATATTTCGCGCGTTTCGATCATGTGCCTCCAGTATATTAACTTTAGTTTTATAAGATTGTTACCAGCGAAAATTGGCATGAATATGTAAAATAGCCAAAATGTATCTCAATCTTTACAAAATTAGTGCAAGTGCCCAATTTTGCGCCGTACGCACTCATTAAATGTGCCTCAAAATATTTAATTTACTTTTTGGAACCTTGTTATCAGCAAAAAAAGTCGCTCATATGACAAAATTAGTGTAAAGTATTTGTCGATGTTTTTCCACGTATGTGGCATTGCTTGTCTTAAAGCTATGTATTTCAACACAAAACTGCCATCAATTTTAAAATGCCATTTCAGCTCCTCCATTGACTTAAGGGGGCTGTCAAGTGTCGTTGTATGAATTTGTCAAGCACTGTAACTTTCAAACTATTTATGTGTTGTACATAAAAGTATACACTTTTTTGAATGAAATGAGTCGGGGAATCCATTTTTCGTATCAAAAATCGTGATTTTTATATTTTTGCCCAAAAATGCCTCTTTTTTGCCTAAATTTTACAAACAACCTAACAAAATAATTTTTAGGTAAAAAATTCTAAAATTTTACAGAAAGCATCTTAATTCAATTATCTAGGAACTGTTTTTTTTTTGCCTTTAAAATTTTTAGTTTTGAAATTATTGACCAAAAAGTGCTAAAAATGTGAATTTTTAGATATTTTATCCCAAAATTCACATCTATGTTCTGGGAACATTTTGTCAAAAACTAAGCCTTAATCAAATTACTATAGAACATGCGTAACGTATCGTATATCTTTGACTTACAATTCGTTCATACTATGTAAAGTATAGTTGCATTCTTAAATATTGAGACCCAAATATGTTTTGCTTAATAACTGAAGTGGAATAATTGTCCATGTATCTTTTTCGGGAGGTATCAGCTTTTAAACCAAGATTTTTTTAACGAATCTAAAAAATATTTAAAGTTCCGCATTTGTAGACTGCCATTTCCATAATCATGAACGTTGATCTTTTACTTTTTCTGAGCCTCCCCATACAAATCTGAAAAATAAACTATTTATTCGGTTTGTAAACATATATACGAGAATTTAGATACCAAAAGACTTTTTACTATTTGTATTTTACCGACCATTGACAGATTTCTCATCGTCCATGACCTGATTGGCTTTTCTATAGAGTCCATTTTAGATTTCCAGTTTACAGACATCTCTTCTAATTTAATACACGGACTTACTACAACACCCAATATGTTTACATTATTGTTGGGATGAAACTTCCAATTTATACCTCCAATCTTTTTCTTTATGTTTTTTTGACCCAATCCAAAGTGCATCGGTCTTGGTTTTGTTTAGATGTAATCCAGAAATAACTGTAAAATTATCAAGTACATTTATGACATTATATAGACTTTTCATCCTTTACAAAAATAGTAATATCATCAGCAAATTTCGTTATCTTTACCTCTTTGATACCATGATCGACCCAGCGATATGCCTTATTGGTCTATGTGTCGATCTTTAGCCCATTGGGCTACATTTTACTAGAATTTGCTATATATCGTAACGTCTCTTGAAATTTGAACTTTATATTTGACAACATCTGAAATCGCACTAGTTTTTAAACAAATTGAAGTTCAAACTTTTCTTAATTTCTTAACACAACAAATGTCAACAACTTTGAAAAGTTGGGTGTTGGGCTCTAAGTTTCCAAGAATTGTTCAATCCAACACCATTGACCGCATGCTGGGGATGGAGACCTTGGCCAAAGCAGCCTATCTACAATCTCGCCACATGACTTGGCACACGGGTTGACTTACATCACAGAACTGTGCTTTCAGCCACATTTGGGCTAGTTTTAAAACCAAAATCTGATCCAGGGATGACATATTTGGATGGGTTTTTTTCGAATTTTGAACTTTTGATTTTACAAAATCTGAAATATCATTAATTTCTTTGACAAATTGAAGTTAAAGTGTGAATTTTTCAACACAACAACTTTCAAAAGTAAGACTTTGAGCTTCTTTTCACCCAGAAAATTATCCAATTTAATTGAATCTAACTATAAGATGTATATTGGTAAACTTGTAACATTTTCTGTCAGAATACTGTTAGCTATTTCGTTGATATCCAATGGATTTCACTCGTTCGGCCAGCAAACAATATGAAAATTATTCATTTATGAACAATTACACGTGAAAATCACCAACAACTGTAATAATTACGTTTCTAAAGTCCCCACTAGTACCGTGCTAGTTCTTCCTGTCATGGGTCAAACCAGGATACCACCTCTGGCGCGGCAGGGCCTTGAGGAGTGCTTTGCCAGCCATCCTTGTAGCCGCGCTTCGAAATACACAGGCGTGGTGCAATAAATTAAATAAATCGATATATTATCACGGATTCCAGGCAGTATCCGTGGTTGAATATTACCACGGATTCCAGGCAGTATCCGTGGTTGAAGTAGACTAGAAATATACAGGCAGTGGAACCGTAATGACCGGGACATTTACCGTTTGCCATTTTATCTAATAATATTTTACACTCATCTGTAGCTAGTAGCCCTCACACAAGGGCATATCCATGACTGTTTTGATGGTGGGGGATGTTGTATCCTTGTGAGCGGTGGGGCTACCAGCGGGTGATTTAAAGGCATTTTAAGGCAAAGATTCAGCATTCTGAAGCAGTAATTTTGGCATTTTCTCACATGCCTAATTAAAAAACAATTATTCCTGCATAATAAGTATTACTAGAGTAACAAGAGTAAAGTCCAATCACAAAATGTGAGCATTCAAATTCAAACTTAAACATCATCCACATCAAGTGGGTGGGGTCCAGGGCCCGCGTCAGGGCCCCTGGAAGCTCCTGGGTTTAAGGCATTTTAAGGCAATTCAGCATTCTGAAGCAAGGATAATTATAGTGGTTTGAGATCCATTATAATGTTGAAACCTGTATAAAAAATGTGCGCTTTGCTCGCATAACATTTTCAGTTTATATGAACTAAAATGGTCCAGACAAATTTCCGGAAGCCATCTTGTTAAACTTAAATATTGAAACACACAAATTGTGATTTGTAACACTAAAAAGTATAGTATGACGTTTTAAACGTCCTCCACATAATATTTAGAATATTTGGTGTGGTTCGAGACCTATTATAAAAAATGTTGAAAACTGCCAGAAAGCGCGCAAATATTTTCAGTTTGAATAATGAAACATTGAAACTAATACGCGCTTGGCATTTTTAACACTTAAAAGGTCCAGTATGAAGTTTTTAACGTCCCCACGAGACCCATTATAATGTTGAAACCTGCGAATCGAGCAAAAAACAAACAACAAAATGGTCCAGAAAAAAACGTACCTGAAGCCATATTGTTAAGCTTGAATAATGAAACATTGAAACAAATACGTACAAAGTGCGCAAAAATTGGCATTTTTAACACTAAAAAGGTACAGTATAACGTTTTAACATCCCCCACATTAACATTATGGGGACGTGACCCCGTAACCCCCACCATTTGAGCCGCCTATGCCCCTACCCTTCCTCCTCCTCCACCTGATACGCCACTGCCCTCACATGATTATTTATTACCATGAAATAACTTTTTCATATTTACATCTTTGACGAAAGTTTCATATGAATGTTTTGAACTTGTTACGGTGATTTTATTTATTTCCTCGTAATATTGCACTTGTATCTTAACACTTTCCACGTGGCTATTAGTTTTACCACATACAAAACAGATTTCCAAAAAACCTTTCCCAATTTTCAATGTCTATCTCAAGGATTACTGAACCAATACTAGGCATGTTTGTACTTATTTTAATGCATTTCTCATGGTGATTCTAAATATGGTAATGAAATTCAATAATGTTGACATTTTTGAAACATTTTGTGAATTTTTGGAATGTCGTCTGCAGCCGCCTGCCTCGTGGAAAGTGTTAATAAGAATGATCATCTTGTTTTTTTCACAACATTCCCATTATTGTCAATTAAATAAGTTACTATGTGATTTATTACTAATATTCTTTTTTTCTAGGTTCATCACATTTTTAGAACATTTTTCACCTTCTTCTGCCCACTTCACTTTACTTCTGATGATTAAACCTGTCATAAAGTGATGATAAAGCAACTCATATTGCAATTTTATTTTTTCATATTCTTGTCCAAAATTAATATTTTTAGGATCTGATACGATGTTTCAAAAGCAATTTTCAAGCTTTCTCTCTAGATTGCACATTTGTAAATCGGGGTTTTTTTTGATGAGATTTTCAATCCCTTCATTGTAATTTTCTTTTTTTAATAGACTATTGTTCAATTTCCAGTATCCGGGACCTTTTTCTTGTTTTTGTATATGTAATTTGATTTCTACGATCGGAACCATATCCTGGAATCATTTCAATATTCTTTACAAAATTCTCAATACAGAAAGTATAAACCAATAATCTAAAGTTGGTTTGACCTTTGACGACCTTCTACTCTACGTAAAACTTTTTTTTTTATATGTTTTTTACGCCAAATATCTACTAGACTGAAATTATTGAGTATTTCTTCTATTTTACAAATGCACTCCGCTGCATGTTGTGTGTTAGTACATCCACCTTATTTAACAATAATTGGATT